>CM046836.1:31387638-31512796 GCA_025618425.1 Heliocidaris tuberculata
TAAGCATGAATGAACTTTTGAATAAAAAATGATAATTGATTTAAGTGAATTTATCGAGATTAGCCATAATAATAATAATAATAATATACCATACTTATATAGCGCATATCACAATATGTCCCTATGCGCTGTGAGAAAGATGAAAAGGAAAAGTGGATAGAGTAGCTTGAGAAGAGTGAGATATGCTCAACATACTTCCTCTAATTACCAGTTAACACTGGAAATTATTTCTAAAAAGAAATGTTTTAAGACGGGTCTTAAAATTATCAACGGTATCACAATTTTTGATATTTTCTGGCAGTTTATTCCAAAATTCTGCTGATGCGACCTGAAAAGAGCGAGACCCATAAAATTTTGTATTTATTTGTGGAGTGGTGAGAGAGACTTTTGGGAAGATCTGAGGTTTCTGTTTGGTATGTATTGAGTAAGTAATTCACTCAAATAAGTAGGAGCCAATCCTTTGAGGCACTTAAAGGTTAAGACAAGGATCTTGAACTCAATTCTAGCACGAACAGGTAACCAGTGTAGTTTCTTCAAAATAAGAGAGAGATTCACTTGAACGAGACCTCGTAACAAGCCGTGCAGCAGAATTTTGTATTCTCTGGATTCGGTTCAGTTGAGTTTCAGGTAGATTGTGGAGAAGAGCATTACAATTATCAATATGACACATTACGAGGCTATGAACTAGTCTTTCTGTCAGTTTCTCATCTAAGTAACGCCTAATTTGTCCTATTTTGTACAAGGAGAAGGAGGCTGCACGGCAAATCTTACTTACTTGATCAGTCATTAATAAATGTTTGTCAAATATAACACCTAGATTCCGAACAGTATCTAATGGTTGTAAAACGTGGCCTTCAAGTAATATCGAAGGGCATTCAGTTTGACGAAATCGTGAGGATACATGAATAACTTGTGTTTTCTTTTCATTCAAGAGCAGCAAGTTATTATAAGACCATGTTTTAACATCATGAAGGCATTTTTCTACAGCTGATAGAGAAGATTCAATACATGAATGTTTGAACAAACAATAAATCTGCATATCGTCTGCATATATCATTGTTGATAAGCTGTGAGAATTAATTACTTTTTCCAGTGGTAGAGTGTATATGGAGAATGCCAGCGGCCCGAATACGGAACCTTGTGGGACGCCCTCACTCAAACAAGTGGCTGTCGACTCTTGAGAATCTATAATAACAGACTGTGATCTGTTTGTGAAATATGAATGCACCCAGTTAAGTGTACTATTTTCAATGCCATATAATTCTTGAAAACGCTGAACCAAAATTGCATGATTAATGGTATCAAATGCAGAGGAATAGTCTAATAACAATAATATGGCTTCTTCCCCTTTGTCAACAGCAAGAAGCAAATCATTATGGACACGAACAAGGGCTGTTTCACAACTGTGATCAGTGCGATATGCAGATTGAGTCTGTGCATACATAAACACGTAGAACTTTTGATCAGTATATTACTTGTATCTCTTTCTCCTATTGATTTCTACAAAACTTCGCCCGTACACGAGGCGGGTGTATTTTCAGGACTTTTACTTGCCCCCTCTTAATTGAAGTAGGTTTCCTTCTATGGAAATTCGTATACTTTGCACTTAAATTTCTCATTATAAAGGTATTGTCAGTTGTTTGCAGACTCGTTGAGGATTTGACCGTCAAACAATTATTATTCCCAAGATTTCATGGTTCACGTAGGTTTCCATCACACCCAGAAACAAAGAGAGATTTTGAGCTGTATACTCTTGACCATGTTGACCACAGCATTTTGTATTCTTTGTATTAATTCGACAATAACAAGTTGAACGATGTTGGTCATCCAACCAAGAATTTGTTCGTAAACCTTAAGGCAAAGGCAAATAGGGTTACCTATATGTAATTTGTTATCAGGTTTCAAAGTAAGGGGTATAGAAGAACTATCCCTTAGGCTGTATTACTACTGATGATTTTTAAAATATAAATATGAACGTAATAAATATGAAATAACGTTGAACAACTTAATTAATGCACGCAGTAGGCCTATGTGAACCCTTTTCACTATCTGTCGAGTATTCCTACCATATGGCATTTGCGATCAAAAAGGCCGATATTCATATAAGTCCAGCTTTAAGTGAGTAAATTTAGTCCACTGATTTACAGAGTGCCAAGTGTCAACCTCCTAATCGAATAAAAAATTATCATAATCCAGTAACTAAATGACAAACAGAAATCATGTCAACATGATATCGGTTTGTCATGATTTTTATTTCATGACTGCATTCGTTTCGTTTACTATAGTAGTTTTGTTTTATACAAATTTGTACCCAATAAGACACGGGGCGCTCCAGAAATCAGAGGACTAAGTATGTCCATCTTTAAAAGCCAATGCCTTTCGTCATCTTCTAGGGCCCCCATTTCTCTTCATGAATTGACAAATATAGGTTAAAATCTTGCCCCCAAAGGATTATGAGTGCCATGCCGGTGCTCGAACCCACGACCTTTACATATCCAGCAAAGTGTTTAAACCACTTGACAATACCATACACTAATGTTGTGGAGATAGGAATCGTGATCGATAAAGTCAAGTCCATTATAAATCACAGATATTTTTTCATGATATAACTTCACGATAAGATTACGCACCTATAAAGATTGTTATCATTTAAAATGGTACTTTTGATGTGATACGAGTACCTGAAATAAACAAAGATGTGTCATGAAGCTGGTCAAAGTTTGTTACTTCAAATACACAAAGAGTACAAGGAAAAGAAAATCGCATTGCAAATATAATAAAAACATATCTATATTGGCGTTTATAAGTTGAGAGAAATATTTGGCACCCGTTTTATTGTTTTGATATGAAAGGTCGCATTTGTTCGACCTTGGATAAGACACGATAAAGCTACAAATCTAAATACTACAAAACAATATCTATTTTAGGAGATTCGGGTCATGGGATGGCCTATTACAATGGTTATGTAAGAGGATAACACTTATATACGTTCAAATCGGTTAAATAAATGAACGATGAGATAAGCTATCAAATAAGGTTCCTGCTCACATGCAGCTCACATGCAGCGAGTACTGATTGATTGATTGATTGATTGATTTTATTCTTCAAGTATAATAACACATGAAATATATGAAATATAAAACATTGCAAGGCGAATATATATCTTGAACAGGATGACCAATGAAAGCTTGCAATAAGCTTATTTCAAATGGGGTCCAAAGAACACATGATATAGATATTGTTAAATCGTAGATATTCTGTTCGATTCATATAATCATAACACTGAATAAAAATAAGACTGCTAAAAACTATGACTAATAAGATTTAAATTTATACAAGCTTATTTAACACAAAAAGAATTGGAATGTAATGTGTACACAGAGAAAACGCTGTTTAAAAATGCAAACAGTTGTTTACAATATGAACTGAACAACCCGTTGTACAGTTCATATTGTAAACAATTTGTTGAAATATTAAACAGGTTGTATAAGTTTTAAACATCCTTTTAAACAGCGTTTTTACTGTGCAGTGCATCTGTAGTCAAGTATCTAGTTAGACTTTCACAAACGACATTAATCAGTTAATCATGATGATATATATTTTTTACCTATGAAATTGAAAAATGGTATTAAGTATTCACTTTCCATATGTAAATTTGCTTTTCATTGGAATGAATTTACAAATACTGAATTTAAAAATAGAAATAATGAAACATATAGCATAATGATAACAACCTTATACTTTAGATGTGCGCGCTTTAGACTAGGCGTCCACTAGGGCGCGGACAAGACGCGGAATGCAAGATTAGTCATTCCGCATTCATTCAGCAAGCTCTCCGCATATTCTTGAAAGGCTCCGTTCACTGTCTTCACCATTCCTGAACACTTCCCAGCGTTTCCGCACCTTCAGGAGAGAGCAAAATTTCCGCGTCCAAATTTTGGTCTCGACCAAAATTTGGACGCGGAAATGAACTTCCTGACACCTTCGGCAACTTGTCCGCATTGTCGTCCGGACATCGTCAGGACATCCTGCCTTTCTTTAACACTTCCGCATTCTCCGGAAACGCTCCTGAAAGCTTCCGCGGTGCCGGAAGCTTCGCGAAGGCAAGCGGAAGCCACGCAGAATGTTTCAGGATTGTCCTTGTCCGTAATTTTACCACTCCTGGTGTGATCCTAGATGTGTCCGCACTGTCCTGCCACGATCAGCATTTTCCGCGGCATTTCGGGACATTCCTGAATGATTCCTAGGACGCTCCTAGGACTGACTGCAGTCAACGTGTTGACATTCTTAATAATGTCTCAGGAAACAATAATTTGCATAATTTTTCCGCGTCTGACGCGGAACGAATGCCGAAATGACAAAATTTGCTTCCGCAACCCTTCCTAATGTTGTCGGCGCTCTAGTGGACGCCAGCCCTTACAGAGCAAAATCATTGGCCCATTTCAATAAAAACTAGTAAAGGCCTAGCAAATGCTTTTTCTAACATTTTTGTTTGCATCTTCAGATATTCCAACCAAATAGTTGCTAGAAAAGAGAAGCAGAAGCTTGTTGTTGTTGTTGTTTTTTTGTTGTTTTTTTTTGCCAGCAGTCGCTTTTCCAGACTAGCGAAAGCTTACATTCCTATCCAAATTTTACTCAGCATTAAAAGGAAGAAAAGTTTTGTTCTTGTTTACAAAAGCTCCCCAGCTTTAATGCGTATTTGAAAAGGAGGAATTTTCTTTCCTCATCAAGCTGTCACTTGGTATTCTGCAAGATCCTCTCCCACTACCTTACGCTTTTACTTGCATGGACATGATGAAGATTAAAATGGTGTTATTCCTGCATATAACACTGTCCTCACTATCTTTGTTTTAAAGCTAATAGATAGGTGATATTTATCTTTAATTACAGATGTAAAAAAAACAAACATGAATTTAATCAGGCATGAAGCCGATTTGCCAGATTTAACAGCAGTAAGTCAAATTGCTCTCTGTTCCCACTTTGGAAAGTGAGCAGGGAGAGAAATACTTTTGACTAAGCTCATATATATGGCTCGGCGCACAAAACACCTTTGTGATATTTCCCTCAACGCAGTTAAGTTTAAGCTGATCTTGACCCTATTGTCAACTCTCAAACAACACCAGCTGCAAACCCACATGCCTGACATATAGTAAGAGTCCTAGCTATACCATTTACTTAATAACCTTTTAACTTGTAACCCAAGTAAATGCTCGGTTTTTTATCCGGACCATTACTTCTAGTTTAATTTTTTGAAGCTGCAAGCAGAAGGTTAGAAAAAAGCATTTGCTAGGTTTTATCGGGGTAACGCCGACCTGCGATCTCGCTATTCATAAGGACCACTTATTCATAAGGACCGCTATCCATAACGCGTGACTAAATGAATAGCGGTTTTGTACGAATAGCGGTCCTTCTGAATAGCGAGCAAACCATAGACAAATTACCTCGCTATTCATAAGGACATCCATTCATAAGGACCACTATTCATAACTACTGTTTGTGTTTTTGTAATCTTCATTCCTATAAGTTCGTTGAAAGTAAATATTGGATTAATTTATTATAGGCAGTTGTCCGATGTTATTTTTCCTTTTCCCAGGAGCTACCTTTCCGTTTGTCAGATATAACACGAACTTCAAACTGCGATAAACGGTATTAACCTTCCGTAAAATGTACTTTAAAAGTACTGTTATGTTTACCAACAAGTAATTAGTTAGTACACAATCATAGCGGTTAGTTGCCTCCGTATCTTCTTTTTGTAATATAGTTTAAAAAACATTAATTGGGACTCCACCAGGTAATTTAACAAGTTTAGAAAATTGCAATAGTTATAAATCTAAATCAGAGACACAGACCAGTACGCCTATAATTCGGACTCCCTCATGTGGAACTCGCGAAATGACTTTGTTGTATTAAAGATATTTGAAGAACCTGTTACTGTGTACACATTAATTGGTTTATTTTTCGAATGAAATATACGTCATTGACTGGTCCTAACTTTAGTACAGGTTTCAACCCTAACTAAATTGTAGAGTCAGTCTAACTGATATATAGATCGCCAACTGTCATCCTCTTCACCCCATAAAGTTTACCATAATTCTGCAACTAATGGAAGTTATTGTGAAATTATTTTCTCATTTTAATTTGACAACTTTATTAATTTTGTTCATTCAATTTTGTTACAGAAAGACAGTAATGTGTACTAGATAAAAAGCTTGAAATTTTGCATTCCATAAAGTAGTGGTTATGAATACGAGTATATACTTTCAGACAGTAAAATAAAAACATATGGTGACCGTCTAATCATCATCAGTGATGAAAAGCTAAGCTTGTTCTTCCTTTCCCCTCACTCTATCTTTACATAAGTCCCTTCTTCCGCCAGTTCTATATTTAGATGCATGTTTGACGGTTAAAACGCACGAATTAGGAGCGGAATTTGCCATGTAATCTAACCCTTTACATCACATTGGATGCTTCTTTTCAGTATGCATTATTACAAATGAATGTTTATCAAAAATATTTATTTTCATGCATAATCTTTTTATAACAAAAAAACAAATGAAGAAAAAATGGCATTGAAAAATGATTGTTCAGAACACAATGACGTAAAATCTGCACATCTGTCACCTGCACCATGTGTGCACATATTCTGGAATTGGAATTGTTCTGTCTTGCCAGTTAAGTATGCAGAAAGCTTATAATCCATGCAATAATTTTTTTCTATAATACATGTGCTTTGTTTCCCTTCCCTCAATATCTCATACCTTATTCACACCTTAGCACTCGATTGGGGATAAAAATTTGTCCCGCGAACATTTTTATCCCCCTTTGACCTCAGACTAAGTCCCCATCCCCTCCCCATATATTATACACATGCATGAATGAAATCCTCGGAGTGCAAAGCAGTCACACCTCCGAACCGACAGATTCTTGGCCAATCGGGGTGATGTAAAAATGTTTAATAATTTGGAGACAATTGACCACATTTTGTGGTTTGGCTCAATAAATTTTGATTCAGAGCTCTCCAAAATATACCAGATGCATGAGTAGAATGAGCAAAAATTTCTGCACACACTATGTCCATTTTTGTGGCATGGCCTAGCCATGTTGCGTTTGATGCCAGGAACTTTAAAAACAAGAGTAAGGTTTAAAATTCTTAAAGGGAAATCCAACCTTAATAGCAAGTTGCTTTGAAAGAAAGAGGAAAAATCAGAGAAGCAGATTGGTGAAAGTTTGAACGAAATCGGACAAGCAATAAGAAAGTTATGAATTTTTGAAAGTTGTAATCACTATACATATGGGAATTTCAAATTGGCCGAATAGGTAATGTCACTGTGATGTAGCTGTGGACAACTCCCCCATTCGCTTCAACACACAAAATGACTAAAATGTCACCTTTTTTCAAAATTTATTACTCAGTAGGATATTTTTCTTTCATGAGGACCTATAACAATATGATATCTCCAATATATTTTGAGTTCTGCCCCGAGGGTAAAAGCGCCTCGAAGAAAACCGCAAATTAATGATATTTTTGTGTACGACCAATGGGAGAGTTGTCCACAAAAATGTCACAATCGACTCACCAAATTGCCAATTTGAGATTCGCATAGATGTAGTGATCTCATTTTCCAAACATCCATAACTTTCTTAGTCCTTGTCCGATTTCTTTCAAACTTTCACCATCCTGTTTATCTTATTTTTCTGCTTTCACACAAATCATCTTATTACCAAGGTTGGATTGCCCTTTAAATCGGCAACACATTGAGAGGTTCAAAATCATTGTTTTTTTTAATCCAAATTGGCAATTTTTTTCAACTTTACGACAAAATTTATAATCATGTATATATGGTTTTCAAAAAGATTACTTTTATTAGAACCATGCAGCACCAAAAGAAAAATATTATTGTTGCCAATTTGAAGAACAAAATCAATTTAGCCATTGAATAATTCCTGTCCTGAAAGGGTTATGATTTATGTTTGGTCTGTTGGTCTCATTAGTGTGATTGGGGTATAAGGGTATAACTTTCCACCTTCAAGGATTCATGAGCGTGTGTGTGTGTATGTATGTATGGGGAGGGGATGGGGACAGATGTCAAAAGAAAAAAAAAGTTCGTTGGAAATTTTTTTTTCTCTAGCTCGAGTGCTGAATAATTTCACCAACTCCCCGATCCATGACATAATGTTGGCTATTAAAACCAGTTTGGGGGGGGGGGGTTATTTTTTAAAAATTATATTCTTTTCTTTACATGAACTGTAGGTATTAATTTCTTATTATCTTCTTTTCATGCCAACAGGACATACGATGATGCCGGTAACTCAACTCTAGACTCATGAGCACTTGGAACACGTTCGGAAAAAATGAAGCGTCTCTTGTCGAGCTCCTACTGCTCGGGAGCATCTTGAGCTCAGCAGAGTCTGGCACCTATAAACTCGCCGACAAGTGGGTGTCCGAAAGACATGATTTTGTGAACGCACAAAATGGTTCTGCGCCTGCAACATATTGTTGTGACGTATGAGCAACTCTTAAAATGTACAGAATAAATGGAGTATGAATATGGGAACTGATCTATTGTTTAAAACAAGCAAAGAAAACAGAAATGAGAAATAAAGAAAGAAAGAACATATCACTGGTCTTGCATTTGGTGTCGTCGACGACGCCGGTACAATTACGAGACAGGAATGTTTTAAAGTTTGAACGTGTCATTGGGTGATTTCAAGTTCGGTGTTGGTGTTGGTGTTGGTGTTGGTGTTGGTGTTGGTGTTGGTGTTGAGAGCGTGAATTGGGCTGCTGATTCTAGCCCCAACACCGAATTCGGGTTTATAAAAATAATACCAATCACATTATTGATAGCTCAACACCTTCATTTCAGGTTCGGTGTTATGGCTGGTGCTAGTTTTGCCCCAACACCAACACCAGCTTTCAACACCGAACTTGAATTCATCCATTCTTATCATTGTTCAATCAACAATGCTTCACCAAAATGTAACGGGTTACCTTATCAGATTGTTTGCAAAGATATATTTACCTTCGCCTATGTGAAAGAAGTTAATCCTTCGTCCCGTGATGTCATTAACGGCAATTAACATAGAAAACTTCAGACAAGAAACATTAGGATTGAATAACCACGTCTACTTCATGCAAAGCGCATATAATGATTATACCGATCAAGTGATGTGTGATTATCGTTGCTATAATTACCGATATTGTCTTATCCTTCATTGTTATTATGCCTTATAAACGACCCCTTACAGATCTGTTTACATACTTCGGTTTTATAATAATCGGTTGATCCTGATTACTAAGGCTTAATTGTGAAGTATTTTGTGTGCGGAATCCGCCCCCTTTCCCAGTGACCTCCCGCATCTTTATTTTGGGTTTAAACTTGTTAAAGGTAATTATACCTTTTGATAAATTTGACAAACATCATAAATTTTGCCATGGATCAATATACCCTTACATAATTATAATATATGAAACCTAAGGCTACCAACTAGACTGAAAGCCTGCGAGACCAACGGCCCAGGATACCAACAGCTCGGGGGGGGGGGGGGGGGGGGGCTCAATATATTGGACAGACGGGTATGTGCCGCTTTGACGACCCCCCCCCCCCTTTCAACGGCCGATCGCCGTTCTCAAGATACCCGAATTTCCATAAACTGCATGCCAATCTCACCCTTCTCACGCGTTCTCAATATACCCGGCCGGAACAAAAGCGCTCGTCTCTCTCCGCCCCCCCCCCCCCCCCCCCCCCCCCAGCGTGCCCCCGTTCCCTGGCTCTCGCGTACCTACGTCCATTCACTTGAGTGCGCAATTGCATATTATAAAACGGGTTCAAGA
This sequence comes from Heliocidaris tuberculata, assembly GCA_025618425.1. Classification (NCBI taxonomy): domain Eukaryota; kingdom Metazoa; phylum Echinodermata; class Echinoidea; order Camarodonta; family Echinometridae; genus Heliocidaris; species Heliocidaris tuberculata. The sequence continues at coordinate 31,397,471 of CM046836.1, forward strand.
ATGTAGCCATCCTGATTGGTCAAATAACACCACGTGACCGTGCAAAAAAAAAGTACTAACGCACGGCGAGGGGACTAACGCACGGCTAATCCGGATCAAACACTAAGATTGTAAGAAAACACTAAGATTGTAGACCCGTTTTATAAAACTTTTAATACATGGTTGTGAGTTCGTGCGTTAGTGCGATCCAGCAACACGCAGGTTTTTATCGTGGTGTCTAACACACTCGGCTACGCCTCGTGTGTTAGTACACCACGGTAAAAACCTTTGTGTTGCCAGATCGCACTAACGCACTCCCAACCATGTATTAATAGTATATTATGCATATATAGAATCCCCACACTTAGTGCCGTAGTTCCTTAATTAGACCATGTTTTTTCGCTCAGCTGGGTATAGATCCACCGTTCCAAAGACCCTATGTTTTTCGCTTCTAGTCAGTTCCTTATACCTCCGTTTCGAGGGCGGCTGCGGCACACCTCCGTCTGAATTTTTTTTGAGTACCCCCCCCCCTCCCCCCCCCCCCCCCCCCCCCCCGGGGCCAACAGCTCACTAGACAGACATCTCGCTCTGTTAAAGGTCATGTAGAGTTTTGGTCAGCCCTCAAAAACTGTTCGTCAGATTTCTTCATTTTTTGTTGATAAATAGCAAGATACTAGCAGTGCTAAGATACTGTGATGATTTCACCTCCTAAAGTCTAATATTAAACAATTAAGAGGCAAAAACTAATTTATGTGCCGGGACAAGCACGTAAAATCCCAACAAAGGCAGCATGTGCTATACACTGTACACACACGTGTAAAACCAATGAGTAGCTACACACAGTGATGCTCTGCTGTCTCTATGCGAAGCCCCAAGATTGCTATGCGGGGAGCCATCGGGCTGGAAGGGTCCTAGCATAGTGGCAGTACCTTACAGATATTTACACTGAAATTCGCCACAAATCATAGATGGAATACCAAATGATCTCTTACAGACATCTACTGATACAAGTAGAATAACATGAGACTATATTTAACATGTTTCTTTCCAATTTCTTTTTTTCTACCAATACTGTACACGAGCTTTAAACCCTCAAAAAAAAGTTGTCAAAAGGCCCTCTATATAGATCAACGGTTTAGTAGACTGACATTGTGGGCTTCGTGGGCTGTCGGTCTGCCGGGATGTCCTTGAAACCTGAAGGTCATAGGTTCATTAGTTTATTGATTTCGAAATAGATCATTGATTTGCAATGAAATATATCTGACGAAATGTTTTTGTGTAGTAAATATAAAATATTAATAGTGACGTTATGGATGAAATTAATTGTTCAGGTTAAGTCGTTACATAACAATTTTTCTTGTTAAAGTCAATCCTATTGGATAACCTGCCATGAACCCACGACCTTCATATCCCTATATGGTCGGTTGTTCAAACAACTGGACTACGGCAAGTAACAGTGTTCATTCATACTCACATTTACAACACGTCCAAACACGCGATTTTCCGTGATGTTAGTTTAAAAATGGACCTTTAATAGTTTAAATTGGTCATGCACATAATAATAGTGCTATTGATGTTCTGTTTCTAATAAGGTCGAAAATGGAAGTTTGCAAACTTTGTTATATCTACAGCCACTGCAGCTTATATTTGTGTTTTGTTTTGTGTTCTGCATGTTTATTGTGTGCCTCAAATGTTAACATAATTTGCAGTATGAGATAGAAATGAATTCAAAGCAAATATGTTTTGAAAGAAACTGTTAGTTTGAGAAATCCCATTGTTCCACATGTGATGGATTATATAATTTTTTTTTCTGTAGTCTGTAGATCATAGCTATGATTTATTTAATTAACAGCCACATTATTTAATTCAAAATACGATACTAGTAGAGGAGAGTTGTGTAGGATTTTGCCGGACTAATACGTTTCTCCCCAACTTGAGCTCGTCATACCTTCTGATAAGTTATTCGTGTTATCGCAAATTGAATGCACAAAAACGCTTGTGTGCTTGAGACACTCAGGTTAACTATATGGTGCTACGTGCCTCGACCAAAAATCGTCGACCCCTTGCCCCCTAAAAATTATACAAAAAAATAATTATTGGACGATTATGTTTGTGTGTATCTCAAACTTGTTAGTCTCTTAAAAGTTAGAACAAATTAGAAGTGTCTATTTCAAAGCTATATTTTATCATGAATGCATTTGAGATAGATGTCATTAGAGGTGTATCTTCAGACAATGTAGTCAGCTAATTATAACATAATGACTGGTTCATTTGTCTTGATCAGAAGTTAATGTTTAATGTTTGTAAAGACTTCATGATGTCGTTCTTTCATTATGGCGTTCCTTTCTCTTAATGCAGCTCTAAATTTGTATTGTATTCATTAGCAAAGTAGCGAATATGACTTTGCCTTATACTGTCTTAAAGATTGAGAATATTAAGTTTATGTAGCCTTTTATACGTACAAAAGACATTTTATATACCTACACTTATATTAGGTGCATTCCTTGATGATTATATTAATCAATGATATGAATCTTGTGAAATCGCAATATATCAAATGACAAAGCCACTGTGTGTCTTTGTCATGATACGAACCTATTATTTATACCAAAGAAGCCTTATTGAAAAAGTGTAATTGCTGTATACATGTTTTTCTTGCTGTGTGCATCAAGAGTGCATTTTGTTGATCTTTCCCACCTCTCTCTGCCTTTCGCTATTTTTTTTCTCTCTCCCTATACCTCTTCTTTACTCTTCCTTCATCCGTCCTTCCTTCCCTCCGTCTCTCTCTCTCTCTCTCTCTCTCTCTCTCTCCATCCCCCTATATATCCACTCTCCCTGTCAATGACTACTCCTCAGTCTGTTATTGATTATTCCGTCTCTTTCTCTCTGCCCCTCTATCTTTCTGTCTCTCTACTTTCTCTCTCTACATTATTTTGTCCGATTTGCTTCTCTCCCATTCTCTCTCTCGCCCCCCCCCCTCGCTTTGTCATTCATCCTCTAGTCTCTCTTTACTATCACTAATGACTATCAGAATATCTTTAGTTTATTTAACTTTTATCTATCAATACTGTGGTCAAACCAAATTAAATTATAAAAATATTTCTATTTGTGTTTTGGAATCATTTGTACAAAGACATTTTATATACCTACACTTATATTAGGTGCATTCCTTGATGATTATATTAATCAATGATATGAATCTTGTGAAATCGCAATTAAATGACAAAGCCACTATGTGTCTTTGTCATGATACGAACCTATTATTTATGTCAAAGAAGCCTTATTGAAAAAGTGTAATTGCTGTACATGTTTTTCTTGCTGTGTGCATCAAGAGTGATTTTTGTTGATCTTTCCCACCTCTCTCTCTCTGCCTTTCGCTATTTTTCTCTCTCTCCCTATACCTCTCCTTTACTCTTCCTTCATCCGTCCTTCCCTCCCTCCGTCTCTCTCTCTCTCTCTCTCTCTCTCTCTCTCTCTCCATCCCCCTATATATCCACTCTCCCTGTCAATGACTACTCCTCAGTCTGTTATTGATTATTCCATCTCTTTCTCTCTGCCCCTCTATCTTTCTGTCTCTCTACTTTCTCTCTGTACATTGTTTTGTCCGATTTGCTTCTCTCCCATTCTCTCTCTCGCCCCCCTCTCTCCCTGTCCTTCAACCTCTAGTCTTTCTTTACTATCACTAATGACTATCAGAATATCTTTAGTTTATTTAACTTGTATTTATCAATACTGTGGTCAAACCAAATTAAAATATAAAAATATTTCTATTTGTGTTTTGGAATGATTTGGGTGTAGTTGTTGTTTAATTCAATTTTTCTTGGTGCATTAATCTGCATGCTTGAAAAAAAAAATCAGATTAAGATATTGATATTTTAGGCCTATATACTCGTAGAAATAAAGAAAGTTCACCTCCCCCTCCCCCCCCCCCCCCCCCCCCCCCCCGTGGTCATAAGGAAATCCACAGACGTTATATTTTTAAAAAACCCACCAACACACGTAACTCTCCATCAAATCATCAATGATCTGATAAAAAAAAAGAAAAACTTCTGTCTGCAGACAGCAAGAAACTACCAAACAAATGGCTTGGCTTAAGAAAATCCACACAAGTAATATTATGAGCCATACTTTATTTGTTGTATCCTAAAGTGAAAGTAAAAAGTTGTACTACAATATTGCTCCGCGGTTAATATCCTATACATTCACTGAATTCTTACATTCAACCCCGGACCATACACTTTATCTATAACCTTTACCCTAATCCTGGACCTAACCCATAAAACCCAATTGCAACCTTGATCCTAACTCTACATCTTTGAAGAAATAAAGACTGGAGCTACTGACGCCAGAGCATACATGTGTGTCGGAGCACCGTGAAAAATACTTTGAATTGCCTGGTCATGACTAGATTCTTGTCGAGGCCCTGGCGCTGTTGGAATCCTTGGCGATATGGAGGCAAAATTTCTGTTGGCGAGCGAAGCGAGCCAGAAAAACCGAGGCGCTTGCGCCGAGGGCCTCTTGACACCCGATCTGAATTTCTTTTGTATTTCATTGTTTTGACGAATATTCCGACCAAATTTTGGTCGGTGAAAATCATCCAATAAGCGCGAGCTACCATGACGTAATGTTAAATATTCATGACTCGACTGCACGCTATTTCTTACATATTAATTAATCGCAGCCCAATATGGCGTTCAACGTTTCTTCCACGACGAGTGATGACGATATTTGTAAGAGCTTAGAATATGCCTAGAATGTTGAAGATTGACAGATTCAAAGATTTGCAAGTTGATGCAATCAAATCTGCACTTAAAGGACAAGATGTTTTTGTGAATCTGCCTACTGGCTATGGAAAAAGTGTTATTTTTCACTCGCTACCGCTCTGTGCTGATTACCTCCGTGGGCCAGGGAACTGCTGCTTCGCGAGGGCCAGGCGGATCCCCCGGGCCTTGCCGCCCTTGCCGGGCAGTGAAGTTGCTGGTAACTCCTTGGTTACATCATCTTCTAGTCTATCATCTTCACGAAGCATTTTGTTGATTATTTCCCCTTTGGTGTCTCTGATGAGAGACCAGGTGAAGTCGCTCAAGAAACGTGGACTTCAAGCCATCTATCCTGGGGACGCTTCGTCACAAGATGTGACTTTAGAAGGTATAATTTTGAATTTGACTCGGTCAAGATCTAAAAACTAACTGTGTTAGTGTTATTTGTTAATAACACTGTAACAGTGTTAATTATGTTAGACTTGATGGAGATGCATCTATTGTTGAACGGTGACTTTTATTGCCCATTCTTCATTATTTGTATATATATATGATGATCTCTTGAGGAATATGCTACATTTGTCTTATTTCATATTACCATGGTTTGTAAGCTAGAGATCGAATTCTTCATAATGTGCTTGTCTGTGAAATTTTGAGCAAGAGATTTACGTAATCCCCCTCCAAAAAAATAATAGACTAGTCCAGAACTGAAGTAAGAAATCCTTGAGATTTCATTGGCCAATTTGCTGGGCGATCGCCGCGGTAATCTAACTATTCACGTTTTCATGCATAATTCAGTAGGAAATCGTGCCTCATGAATATATAATTCAGGTCGGGTGTCAAGAGGCCCTCGGCGCAAGCGCCTCGGTTTTTCTGGCGAGCGAAGCGAGCCAGAAATTTTGCCTCCATATCGCCAAGGATTTCAACAGCGCCAGGGCCTCGACAAGAGGCTAGGTCATGACCTAATCTATTTATTCTTCTGTTTCTAAATTCCTTTTGTATTCGAATAAAGTTAAATTTGATAACACGGCTAGCTTTTGGAAGTTGTCTACTTGGAAGAAAAAAAAAAACGCTGGATCCTACTCTTTCCCCACCCGTCCGTGGCAATATGTCCGTAAAATTTAAACGTGACGTACAGGGGAAGATCAAGCATTTTTTCAACAGAGGGCACAATTAAAAAACAAAAAACAAAACAAAAAACAAATACATAGGGGCAAATTCTTTGTGGTGTACTTGAGGTAGCCAGTTGTGACCTCTCTTAAATCCACCTCTAGATAACCAAACTAATTTCTCGTAAGCATATAAAAAATCTCATTTTATTTAATTAAATTTTACTATGAGGATATGCATGAGAAAGTAATAGACTGTTGTATACACCCATGCGTAGTGTTGGTTACCAGAACGTAGTGGTCGCTCTTCAAAAACAACTTTAAGCATATAAGCATATAGGATAAAATCGAAGAATTGAAAATGCACTGCATGTAGTTTATCCTATATATGTAAAGATGACAGTTTGACTTATCATGTATACTATGGGTTATAAAGCAGCACCTTCACCTTTTTTCTTATCTATCTTTTAAAATCTTTATTCAGATTGCAGATTTTGCATTGTATTATTTGTTTCGGATTGAATTATGTATTGTGTTTACAATGTATGAAAAAATAATGTATCTCTGTACAATTTTCTCGTCTGAATATCTGAATAAAGGCAAAAAAGCATTTAAAAAAAAAAAAAAAATATAAGCATTCTTCATGCTCTTAGAGCATGAAGAATGAGAATTTAATTTAAGAGTTAATGGATGGGAAAAGTATAATTACCTATATTCCTTTTTTTTTTTTTTTAATATGTTCAGAGATCGAGGTAATTTTTGAAATATTTCTTTGAAAATTTTTTTTTGGGGGTTTTTTTTTTTTAAAGGAAATGAACAATCATTCTTTTGAAACTTTTGTTATTCATGTGATTTGTTATTCATGTAATTCATGAAGTGTTTTGTATGAATATGAACTCATTCTTTGTTATTGTAATAATTGTTTCGAATTATGAACTTGTTAAGAGGAAGAAATATCATTCAAAAAAAAAAAAAAAATCATAGGCTTCCTCTAATAATGGAAGTTTAATTTAAAAGTTATATGGATGGGAAAGTATAATTACCCATATTTCTTTTTTTTTTTCTCTCTCTCTTTCTATTTTTAGAGATCGATGAAAGTTCTTTGTTTGAAAAATCTTTGTTTTTAGAAAAGGAAATGTACAATAATTATTTTGAAACTTTTGTTCGTTATGCAATTTATGAAGAACTCTGTATGATTATGAACTCATTCTTTGTTATTGTAATAATTTTTGCTGAATTGTGAATTTGTCAAGAGGAAGAAATAAAATATCATTCAAAAAAAAAAAAAAAAAAAATTAAATGTACATGTATTTTCTTTTTTGAAGGGATATTTCAAACTGCAGGGAATTGCTCCCGTTATAGATTTATGAGCCAACATTTTGAATATCTTGAAAACACGTGTTATTCAAAGTATTTATATTAACGTTAAACGTAGTTATATTATTTAAACTGTTGTTCCCGATTTGCTTTGGAGAAGCATAGGCAGATGCAAGGTGCCACTGCCACTAATCGCCGCAAATCGCTCTGAACTCATTATAAGAGAGAGTTAAAGCATGAAACGATAATATCGTATTGGAAATAAATATTTCATCACTTTAAAATCAAAAGGGTTACAGTGAAGCAATTTCTTAGTTTATTGTGTATATAGGTATGAAATCAATATCTCCATAACATTTTCATCTCCATTACATCTATTTACATTATCACCATCTTCAACATTACATCATCACCATCGTCATCGTCGTCATCATCATAATCATCCACCATCCAACACTATCCTGATCATTGTCATCGCCATAATCATCATCACCACTGCATCATCTCCGTCATCATCACCATCCACATCATTACCATCACCAACATCAACATTATCATTACCATCATCAGCAACATCCATATCATCATCATGATCCCCATCTTCGCCATCATTATCATCACCATCATCATCATAACACTATCCCCATAATAATCATCTATTTCATCATGATCATCATGAACACCATCAAGAGAATCATCTTAATCATCATGTATCCCAGCAACAATTACAGCACATAATCAGTACCTTTATATTAATATCAATAATTAACATAATTGTCACTTAGTAAATATTAACGTTGAGAAATGTATCATAATGTCAACCATCATTAGCCATCAGTGCAAACATAATTTTATGTTTATATGAACTGTATTACAAAATAATATCTTTTATTCATTTTACATCATACCAGTACTATGTCATGATGTAAGTTATCAAATGAAATTAAAGTTGATTTTTTTTAAATTTAAAGATTTTAATCTCGATACTAAATATTTTAACGTTGCACATTCCTCTATTTTATGTTTTGAAAATGAATTGAATTTCTCTAATTTCTCAATTGGAATATGAAGTCAATGTGATGTTATTTGAATTTGTACAATTGTTAGTGATGAAATGATAATATGAAATGTTTTGTGAGAAATTATTGTAAACATGTGCAATGCAGCCAATGGCTGCAAAGCATTGTTCAAATACAACCATTATTGAATGAAAAGCATCATCATCATCATCGTCATCATAATCATAATCATCATCGTCATCATAATCATAATCATCATCATCATCATCACTAACACCATGTCAGAATTACAGCTCAGAAATGGATGTTCTGATACATGGATTTCCTCAACATTATTTTTTTTGGAACTACTCAACGAAAATGTCTTTATTTCAAGAAGTGTATGGTGACAAAAAATATATTAGCCAAACGGGAAATGTAAATATCATGTGAGCAATCGCACATCATATTTTTTAAAATTCAGAGATGCAATAATTAAATTATTGATTATTCCTCTACGGCAATAAATACATGAATAGCACACACATTCTAACAGAAATCCATTTATCAATAGCCCAATTAATTAATTCTTATGACAAAATATAAATCAGAAGATGAAATAATGACAGAGGGTCACAAAACTTTAATGGCAGAATGTCTCAAGCTGCTTAGTTCTATTGCAAACAAATATAAACCATCATACACAATATAGTTATAGTACAACTATGAATAACAATAAACCAATTTTCTATACATTTGTACACTTATACAAATCAACAACGACACGTACATAAAAATGAAAATATGCAAAAATTTCAACAACATTACAAAATAATAATTTCTTTCTTCCTTATAGAATACTATTGAAACGAATATGCTAAGCCAGCTGATAAAAACACAAGTAAGTTCCTAATACTGTGTACATTCTGTTAATTGTCAATTTCTGAAGAAATATTCAGAGTGGCCGATTGCACAGTTGGGAATTTGTTGCAGGCGACATGATTCTTTCTGAAAGGACTGATAAACAATATCTGATCAATATACATGACAGAGATTTTGTGAACTGTGGATTAAAAAGAATTATTTGATTGTAACTCTATTTCTAAATTGCTTCCCTGGCATGTATTGTACAAAAGGTCCAAGATTGTGTGAATATTAAAGAGCACAAAAATGCTATAAGCATCACTGTATACACATTGTAACTACAAATATATTAAACTGTTTCAAATCAATTACACAAAATATAGTATGTTCTTGCACATGATAAATGTACAATAATATACAAACTGTAGGTATAAACATGTAGTAACAATGTACATGTAGTACTTCATAGTGAAGAAGAATGTAAAGAATGGAATGAGTGTTATTTCATAATAGTAAATAAACTCTCCTCACATGTATATCTTTTCTCCAATTAAGTTATTTTACAGGAGGGTGTCTTCAAAGACCCTATTTATATAAATCATCGGTGATTGACTGAAGAAACATCTTCATTTAAATAGAAAAAACACTAATTGTATGGAATGTAGATTTATATGACAGATTTATCACAATCATTCTGAAGTCAATTATTTGAGTCCCCCACCATAGAGCTCTCACATTTCTGACAGTATGAGCATAATGTAGGCCTACAGACTATCCCAAGACAATTCAGGCATCCAACATTTTGGTGATTTTGCACTGGAGACATTTGCTCCAGGCTTTGTTCAAAGATAAAGTTTCGGGCTTTTATGACCATAGGATTTTATCATGTGTAGGCTAGGTTTAAGGTTGGGTTTAAGGTACATCATTGGGCATGCTGGGTAAAGGGCTGAAGTTATGAATTCAACTACAATTAGCAAAATAATGGCCATGGAACAATAGTCGTCAGTGCATACTATATGTACATCAGACAATCCTTCATCCAGATATAATGGGCCCTGTAATTAGGTTGTCCATGTTGATATAGTTAAGCTGTTGTATTTCTATGAACTTTCATGAACAAATCGTTTCCATGTTGCACAAATAGTACTTTTTGAGAATATTTGGTAAAAAGACTTCAAATAATAAACTTGTATACTGAAAACTACATGTACATGTAGAGAATGGACTTGTTGTTATAAAAAACAAAACAAAAACAAAAACAAAAACATGAAAAAAAAAAAAAAAAGTTATAACAGTGGCGGATCCAGGCAGGGGCACCAAGGGCACACGCCCCCCTTTAATTTTTCTGTTTTGTTTTTTAACTTGAGAGGGGGAATACCCCCCTCCCACATCCTCCACTCCCTCGCCACTGGCACCCCCCCCCCCTCCCCCATTTCAAATTCCTGGATCTGCCACTGGCTATAAAATGATTGCAAACACTTTCAACAAATCAACTAAGGCAATTTCGACACGCTAGTGCATTGCTAATAATCTACTATAAATTTTGAATCTTATTTTAATTGGCAATACAATACAGTATTGACATTGGAAGTTAGTTGGGTTTTTGGAACTGTTTGCAATCACATCTTTAATGTAATCTTTAAGAATCTATTCTGTGCCCCATACTTACTATTGCTGTCAATTTCTTACACAAAAGCAACTGGATTATCTATTAATTTTTAGACAATTTTATGCAAAATGGGTCATCTCACTTATAAATACAAATACTATACACTGAAAGACATGTCTCTTGCTATAAATGACCAAATCAAAATAATTGGAGGGAAAATTCCAAAAAAAGAAAATTGCATAACATAATTTCTACATGTGCAGACCAAAAAATAAAACACAGACATTCCCCAATATCCATCTTCTTCCCCTACATAAAAACACCCCCAAAACCATTTTGCATAATTGGGTAGGAAATTTTAAACTTAAAAATCTGTTTGTAATTCCCATTTTACATTCTTTATACATGACTTCTTATGCATCTTAGATATTGATGATACATAAAATGGACAACTTGAAGCAAAGTATGTATGTTCATGGATGCTATCTGTTTTAGTTTCACCAAAGGGTAGACATATGAGTAGTCAGCATTTTAAGTACTGTAGTGCACCAATTCTAAAAGTCAAATGAAAGAATGTGTAACAAAGTACTGAACAACATGTTTAAACAAAATTACAAAAAAAACAACAAAAAACAAACAAACATATAAAAAGTACTGAATATCAATTCACAAACTACATGTACCTGACATGTTTACTAAAATGAAAGCAGAAAATCATATTTTCATCAACCAAAAGTTCATATCCGGGCCCTGTTTCATATTCTTTTTCACAAATAACAATTGCCACAATGCTATAGTAAATCTGTGAACATATAAATTGTTATATATTGTGAGAAAAAAAGTAATATGAAAGTGCCTTCAATGAACAAAAAATCACATATTTGACAAAAATTTAAATAGCTTTCTCAGACAAAGCTATGTATTTATAGTACAATAATGCATACAATCTGAATCCATTTGGTAATAATTTGAAATAATCATATAAGCCTGGTCAGCAACGTAGATTAGGTATTGTCTCATATACCTCTCACAAATGTTCCAATTCTATCCTCTGTGTAATGTACACGTTTGCAATACATGTCTGAAGAACAACCTCTCCCCCCAAAAGAACAAAAAGGCAGGTGATTGAAAATGATTTAAAAGCAAAGAAAACACTTACCAACATCTTAATAGGAATTAATATTCCATTTTGTATTTCAGTGAATTTTTTTTGGATTTTGCAACTGCTGAATACAACTCTGATTCTACCAGGTATCATAATTCATCTTTTTCTTAAATTCACAGCAATTGTTTAATTTTATTTTAAATTGTTCATTTTCTCAAACTTAGAGTAGTTGTTTTTCTGCCTTGTTTATATGTGTTTTGTACATGTACATTATACATTCATTTACATGTACATCACATGATCACAGATGTATCCTGTACAGGCATATCCAAATAAGGAAAACTACATGTTTTCAAAACAGAACACAAATATGTACCTGTAGACATGAAAAGAAGCAATGAAAGTATGTACATGTACATTTGTATACAATGCGTTCTTCAAATAATTTACTGCACACAGCTCTCCTTTCAAACTTGATAATCAAATAATTCTAAAAATAATGAACATCTACCAAAACTTCTTGTGCCTCTAGCCACTTTTGATTTCTCTCCAGTACATATATGTTTTTTAAACTTTTAACTACAAGTGGACTGGGAGAAAAGGATAATTCAGTTTCACTAAATCTCCCACAATAAAATTCATGATTCATGTACATGTACATGTACATGTACATGAATGCCTTTAATAGATAAAACAACACTATTATAAAAAGATTTGGGTTTTATCTGTTAGTTCTGAAAATATGTGTAAACATTGTACATACAAGTTGGAGTCACCAAATACACATACCCGATATGTCAAAACTCAAATGAAGCTTTACACTGTACAACAATGTGATATTATCAGAGCATTTATCCAATAGACCTGTTCACAAAGTTATTCGAATGTATAAATGTTTCTTTCCTCGGGACCTAGTACGGTATTCCATTAACCTGTCATTAATCATGAATGAACTACAATACTTGGAATCAAGTCTGCATACATTACTTGCTGCCACGTCTGACAAGCCTCTGACAAGCTTTCAGGTTGTCAAGAACAACCTTTGTTTTAAAAGTATGCATAAAATTTGAATATATCTGTGAACAGGTCTATTGTACAATAAATGCAAATATAAATTTGAATAATCAACAGTTGGGCTGAGTCACTACAGCTTTTTCTAACCACTGTTTGCCCCTGATACAGCAGTCACACCAATGAGACTGACATACCCCTCCCTCACACAAAATTACACCATCCCGATTGGCCATGATTTTGTTGGTTATAAATCGGTTCGGACTCAGTTTGTCAATGTGACTGGGGTACGAGCCTTTCATAATAAATCATGTGTGGTCTACTCATCTACTGCACTTGCATAATAAAAAATCTACAATATGAATATAGTTTGAAATTACATTTCGTCAGCTTGAAAAATATATACATGTACAGTAATTCATGGCAAATGTGTTTGAGTTGTCTTCTCTACTTGTAGATAACGTAGATTGCACTGGTGTAATTGCTGTTATACAATATACAGTAGGCCTAGTAGCCTACATCAAAATATATAAGAATCAGGTCATTTTTCTATCATCTGCAAATTAGTAATATGGGGGTCAAGAAAAGCAAGGTGAGATTAAAATATATGCACCCACAGAATTACAATACTTACATGCAATATATTCCATTCTGAGTTCATATACATACATTATGTATATATGACTATGAGATCATACTACTTGAATTACATATCTTGTACAGTAATATTCAGTTCAATAATTTCATAAAGATTATGGATTATGGCTTGTCCCATTTTTGTTTGTGTCTGAACCTGTGTAATTTTCACTGCATGGACTAGAAAGTTTTAAGTAGATGTTAACATAAATTATGTTCATAAAAATATATCAATCACTATCAAACCATACATGTATACCCGTATTTCAACATAAATAGAAATGTTGACCCCCAGCATTGAATGGTATAAGTTTTAACCAATTGTAATTCTACAAAAATGAAAGTATGAATCTTCCTCAGTTTAGGAAGTTACAATATACCTAACTTAGCAAAAGAGAGCACTTAATTTCCAAGTGTTCATTTGGTTTTCTAATGCTATGAAAATGTGAAAAGTAAAAGTTTAGTTAGAGAATTCAAATCAAGGTATATAACCGGTAAATAGAGTTATGAATATGAAGCATTGGCATTGATGTACTCTTCAAAAAAAGTTGTTTACATCACAGAAATATTCAATTTCATCTGTCATTCATGATACACCTATAAAGATCGGACACCTGCCAAAAGATATTTATTTATACAAATATTTTCTTTCACTGCCATGCATAGTTTGGTTTTTTTAAACAATAACTACATGTATCTACATCTCCAAAAGCAAATATATTACAAAAGAGGCAAGAAAAGAAATATGCATAAAGGCATAGCAGAGTTGTTTTTATTAATAAAAAATTCAATGGACTATTGAATTCAGGAAAGGAAATAATTTCATATAATTCTATGTAAACTTGTAGAACTGAATGCTGCTTTAGTACAAGAAGAACGATTTCTCATTTACCCCATTTAAATTTCCCATGTTGGACTACAATGTACTTGTTGAATGACACTCAGATATTTGTTTACAACACGAGTAACAGTAACCATGACTTATTTCAATTTGAAAAGTATAAATCATTAGAAAACAAATAGAAATTTCACTTAAAATGTTAGTATAATTTAGTACCTGGTAAGTTAAATGATAAGTAGTCAATAACATCACTTCACTGTATTAGTACTCTTTCAATTCTAATCAAAACACAGCTGCACAAGACTATACATGTACAAAGCACATGCATCATTCTGATTGGCACTCAGTTTTCAAGTATAGGGAATGCTGGAAATTGAATACCATGTCTATTATTTTAGAACTATTTCAATCTACCACATTCATGAAAGAAATTGCTGATTGTCTTAATTTTGACAACTGACAATATAATATATATTTGAATGATCATCTTTTTCTGATATCAATCCCATTAGATCTAAGATCTGAAGGCAAAATTTCATGTTCATGTCATCAAGTTCTCTTGCCATAATTGTTACTAATCTCCATCATCCACAATATTTCAAGTCAACATTGCACAGGGGGCTGAATATTTGGAATAGATATCTAGATCTAGGAATTATTAATGTGTGGAGTTTTGGCTTACTCTTCGTCTTCTTCATCCCTGATGGCATCATGCAACCATTGTTTCTCTTCATTATCCTCTGAGTCGCTACCAAAGGCTCCTCCCTTCATGTCCATCTCCATGTCTGACTGCAACAGTTTGGCATACATGAAGCGCTTCTTAGTAGGCAGTCTGCAAGCACAGATGATGAGGACTACAGTCCATACCAGGGCCATAATGGCTGCAGCTACAAAGATCAGTTTCACTGTGAGTACTTCGTAGAGAACACCCCACAAGATACTGCCCAGGGCTATTCCAACCCCCTGCTCAAGAGCGAGAACTGTCACCTGAATGGCCTTTCCCATTCCCGGTGGAGACGCTTCATTGAGGAAGGCCAAGATGCACCCCCTGATGGCTGACCTGCCAAGAGCATGAAGAAACTGGATGGGAACAACTGCCCAAGGTGTCCACAGCACAGAGTAGTAGAGATTCTGAAGTCCCTGGCAGGCAGTACCCAAGGCCAGCAGCCACACATTCCCCAATTTCTGGACTAGCCAAGGTGTAAAGATCATTGACATAGGTAGCTCGGTCATGTAAGCCACTGCTAAGCTCACTCCCATGGTAGTTTCTAATCCATGCAAATCCTGGATCAGCCAGAACAGGAAGCCATTGCTGCAAGAGGATATCATGGCCGTCACAACCAGGGTGACACACATCACTGCTGTGTGACCATCACTGTACAAGAACTTGATGCTTTTGATGTACTTACCTTCTTGCTGATTCTTAATCTTGTGGCTGAGAGGAACAATAATCCCAACCAGAAATACAACACCAATAAATGCAGCACTCATGTAGAAATGGATGGTCATATGACTTGAGTTGCCATAAAGGAAACATGCAGTGCTATCAACCACAAGAGCTGATACAAGTCCCATGACAGCAAATGCAGGCATGGTTAGCAAAGATGGCCTCTTGTATTTGTCCAGTTCATCAATGTTATCTAGTTGGTGGTACAAGGCTGTATCACACATGTGCTCAATGGGTCCAGCAAAAGTACCTGTTATTACAACTACAAGTAGAGCCAACCAGAATGTGCTTGAAATGCCATTTGAAGGGGCATCAACCATATCTTTGGTGGTTCCTAAGGTAGACGGTCCTGTGACATCTTCCTCTTTGGAGACAGAAATATCTGTTGTCTCATTAGCCATGGGATCACTCCTCTTAACTCGATCTCTCAAGTACGGTTGACTATGCGATGAAGGTCGCCCTACTCCATTTCTTAGAAGCCAGTTCAGGACATCTTCATTGTACCCATCATTGTCATTTTCATCAGCTTGCAACCCTTGCTGTTCCTGGTCCCAGTCCCAAGTGGGGTACCTCTCTGTATCAAAGTCTGTCTCAGGTTCAGTTTGCCAGTTCCACTTTGAAAGAGTGTCTAGTGGCTCCATGTACCTTCCAGGGTTCTGGTCTTTGTGCACTTGCTGACCCCGATATCGTTTCCTGGGCAAGTAAGGATCATCTTGCACCTTAGGATATGGTCTGCTGTTGATACTTGGTCGGTGACGACTTCTTGGATAACTTCCAGCAGTAGGGGATGATGCTTGGTTATTAAATTCATCGGCATTATGGTTAAGCATATTTTCATATCGAGGTTCGGCAACACTTTCTGGGTCGAGCTCATCCATTGTGTTCGCTGCCTGGACAAGATCATTGAAAGCTTCTGGCAATGTCTCCGGATCCTTCTGGACAGTTGTGACTGAGACCTTAGGCAAACTCTCACTAACTTGAATAGGTGGTGTGGTCATTTTCAAACTAATTTCATGTACTTCTGGCAAATTCTTCATCTTTGCAGTTGTCACATGAGGGGAGGGTACTTCAGTTCCTACATTTAATACAACTTCTTGATGACTGTCATTCTTTTGAAGCAATTCTCCAGCATTTGAGATGCCTGTTGATGCTGTGTTGTTTGTGTTGTCTACAAATCCGACACAGTATACTTGAAACAGAGCTGTGCTAGATGTCGGGATAATGGTGAAACCCAACACTCCTCCAAGGTAAAGAATGATAGCAAGGAGCAAGAAAACCCTGGCAGATTTGAATCTTATCAGGAACCTCCCAATGCAGGATGCTGTACAGGCTACGAGCAGACCTTGACAACCCAAGATGATCCCTACCTGCATTGCTGTCAGGCCTAGTTGTCTCAGGTAGATAGAGATGTATGGAACAAAGCAAGCCTTTGCCGCGGAGAGAGCTGTGAAGAAAACTCCAGTCATGAGCAGTAGCACCTGAAGGTTGATTTGCTTTTGCTTAGCCATTGTAAATTGCTGGTAGGATTTGCTTGGTTGAGCAATTTTTCCTTCAGATGATCATGGGCATTTCCATCAGCTGTAGATGTAGACTCATTTATATGTCAAGAAGTTACTTTTATCACCAAGCTACTGCACTTCTGAAGTATTCTCCCTGTTTCTTGGCCATTTGTCCCTAGAAAGTGCTGGAATGAGCTTTTTAAAAGTTTCCCCTCATATAATCATGTATGGTTATATCATCTGAAGATGTGGACTTATTCCTATGTCAGTAGGTTGCCATCAGTTCCTACTGCACTCTTCAAGTAACTAGTCTATTCCTTTGTTAAAGTTTATCAATGATGTTCTTGCTTGTGATATTCTGAAACCTTGATCATTCCCTTTCACTTCATCATGTCTACTCACATCAGCTGAAGATGTTGACTCATTCCTATGCCAACAAGTCTCTAGTATCAATGCTTCAGAAATGTAATTCCTTGATGGTTGAGCAAAGGACCATCAGATCTGTCATGGATTTGCAGGACAATGGGTGGTTACTCTCAGCATTACCTGTTATTTAGTCTTATGGAGGTTTAGCTAGAGGAATTCACCATCTCAGGAGCACTGTGCCACAAAGACGTCCTGCGTATGCACCTAGTCTCCATAGATCCCAATGTCCTCACCTGACATTGATAAATAAGAGAGAATAAGAATATTGTTAACACAATTAAAACTAGATCTTTTTAATAAAAATAAAATATTTTTAGAAAACTTAATATATATATGCTTTCAATGAACATTATCCTATGATAAAAAGAGTGTTTCATGTTTCTCATGATCCGATCGTGGAAGTGGTGTTTTGCAGTTGGTTTGCAAGGTTCACCGTACATGGAAATGGATGAATCTTGCCCACTGATTTTTTTTTTTTACCTGTCTCTCCGTAGGGAAGATTGCCTCCTGAGTCCCATGTATGGCTTGTCATATTTTAGAAAAGATCAAGCCCGTATGGCTAGTCCAATAGCGCGTGGTGCATTATAAAACGCCTAATGTAACAACTACGCCCGAAATTGATATAGATCTACGCACAAAGCACATCCTTATGTTTGATTTAAGGGGTGCTCCTATTGGTTGACTTAACTTACCTAGTCCTAGTCCTAGATTTATTATAAAATCCATCTTGACTGGTAAAGTGTTAAAACATGAACATGTCAAAGAAAATATAAATAAAGGCAGTCCTTAAAAAGATAATATCCTGCTAAAACAGTAACGTTAGAGTTAGAGGTGCATGGCCGATTTGGGAGACTCTCCCACTTGGGAGACTGTCTCTGATCTGATAAGTGATATTGGAGACTTTGCTAACAAAAGGTAGATGACAATAGGAAAAGCACCAACAACAAGGCACTTTTTCTCGGCCAAATTTTTTCCTCTCAGAAATCAGAAGCCCATTTGTTTTGTGTGTGGATCATAACAAACAATGTTATGAAAACAAAAGTAAACTATTAACTAGTCTAATTAGACTGTGGATTTTTAAAGAAGACGGTCAAAAGGGATACTTTTTCATGAGGAATCTGCTTATCACATTTTCATCTTGAGCCTGTAAAACAATTTTTCAGAATACCAACTTGCAACAATATTAGCACTGTACATGCAATATTATCTCCGGAGTCCGGAAGATACAACAAAAGTTACAATTTTCAGAATACCACCCCATGAATGATGCAGATGATGCAGACACACACTCGTTCCGTATTCCCACTACCGGTATGGTGGTTGATCCAGTGTCCGAACACTTTTCAGAAAATCAACGATAGCAAATAAAATATCAAACGAATATCTGTCAAACTAACATAATGAATGCTCAAAGAAAAAGAAGTTGATGGAATTTTCAAAAGACAACGTAGATTTAATACGATATTCCCTTCCGAGTGAACCCCTTCCCAACGACGCGGCGTTTTGGTCCCTTGAAAAAGGTACTGTATTTCCGAACGTGTGAAACCTATGGGAAAAAGACACAACCTTTGTTTCAATAGTGTGGTTTTCATACCGTAATCCCATGCGTATGAAAACCCATTTTAGGCGCACGTTCGGTAATACAATCTGTTAGGAATTACAATCCTTGACTATACACATTCGCCTATTCGGAGCGGCGCCGCGCTCCCTCGAGAAGC
The DNA here is from genome assembly GCA_025618425.1 of Heliocidaris tuberculata. Lineage (NCBI taxonomy): Eukaryota > Metazoa > Echinodermata > Echinoidea > Camarodonta > Echinometridae > Heliocidaris > Heliocidaris tuberculata. The sequence goes on from CM046836.1 coordinate 31,416,790, forward strand.
AAGTAGCTTCTAGAAGACAATAATTGATTTGAATCATATTCATATAAGCATATATCTACAAATATGTACACTCAATTCATGCAAAAATAAACACATGTGGCATTTTTACATGTAAACAAATTCAGTACCGTTACCTTAAAAATCCTGATGCCTTACTTTAGCCTTTGCAAGGTTTTATTATGATTCCCGTGTCTCCTTGTCTTTCTCTATTGCGCTAGTGCGCGCGCGCGGGATCTAATTACGTTTGTTATGCTATGAGGTAATAGCGCATAAATAGTAAACCTAGCGTCATCGGTCGCGTGTTGATGTGTAAAAAATACGTAGGGAAAGCCTCTTCAGCACGTAATATCTGCGCTTTGATATCGTAATTTTGCTGTACCGCGCCGTTTCAAACTGACGTGACGTGATCGTGAGCTACATACCGGTACATGTGTATACATATTGTAGCTCAGCTCGGCCGTATTTCTATAGCAGCAGCTAAATTGAGCCTTAGATTATACGTTGTTTACATACATGTATATGCAGTGTGCATGTGGATGATAGTGTTTTGAGGAAGAGGTGAGTGAGAATATTTACTCATTGACCCTGCATATACTTATTAGACTATTGTTTCCGAGATATTTTATGTGAAGGCATTATCGTGAAATATGAAAGCACTCGTTCACGCCGCACATCACTTCGCCAAAGTAGACGCATCCAATTTTATCATCGTCCCTCCAATCATGTCGACCACCATCCATGACCACATTAGATATATTATCAATAGAGTCTAGACGTATAGATCTAGATCTAGTCAAGGATCTAGGATTAGCGAGCTTTCGATTTCTGCTCCGAACGACTTCTGTGACGAGTCACCAGAGCGTGGAGCCGTCGCACAGGCCAAGTCCGTTCACTTCGCGTTATACGCTTTCGATCTCTCATGACGGTGTGGGTCGCACTTTCATCCATATTTGACGCTTGTGATGTCATATATATGAATCTAGGACGACTGCAAAACCAGGGTGCACGCGTCCTCGATTCGGCTAGTGGACAAGGGAGACGACGTGACGCATGCGCAGAACTTCAAAATGTGGTTCGATCGTACCAGTCGACTATGTCGACGTGCAAATCGAAAGCTCGCTATTGTATTTGTATCACCGAACGCGTACAGTTAAGCGCATAAAATGTCTTTCATACGCGTGGGATCGGGCTCGCGTATGTCATGTATGTTCTCCACTAGACCGAAAATTCTGTCTCTCGTTCGTTAGCCTCTTATTTGGGTAGGGTCGGCTCTTCACTTATCACTCTGGGCATGCTGGGGGTTGTTTCATCAAATAAACTCCATGACAGTCATAACTCGGATCTTGTGGGCGATCTACGGAAATGTCATGGACTTGAAAAACTGTTTCACGAAGACATGATAAACGACAACTCAATGATATCGATACTCATCAGCTAAGAAACATAGTCTTTATCGCAATCCATCGGATTTATCGTCAATTACCCAAACACATTTTGAGGCTCAGTTTTCCCCAAACTGTTCCAAAATGTCAAAAATGACAGCGAAAATTAATACTGCTGATACAAACATCCCGTTTAGATCTACATGAAAATATGTGTTACTTCTGGCATCTTAGAATTTATAAAATTGAGAAAACTCGAGGATGCTTTTGCGATGTACGAATCTAGATTTGTAAATAAGAGGATACCGTAATTGACTAATTATGGAAAGAAGACGCAATTCGTGTACACTTTCATGAAAATAATCAAATTAAGATATGTTATGGCCCAATTCTTGATATTCTTTTATAAAAATATACATTTACTATTATTCATATCATAGTATTGTGTGAAAAGGGATATATATAGGGAAAATACATCCATGGCATGATAAATTGTCGTCGTTTGAACAGACTGTTCCGTTTTCGACGCTTTTTGTATGGTAGACCGATGTGGGTATTTTTAATATCAATCTCAGTTACTTGTTGGGGGGGTCAAGAAGTCATAAGAATATATTGTTTGCCTGTGAAATATTATAATACGAACATTAGTAACACTATTTGATTAAAGGAATGGTAAAGGATAGTGCTTGGAGATCAGGAAATAAATGTTCTCTTAATTTGAATTTCTTATTTTTTCGCAGCCCATAGACTAACTAAAAGCTGGCTTGTGATGGCGTTCTAAAAAGATAAGACAGGTCTGGAGTACCGACAAGTCACTTGTCAGCGAAGTTGTCGCTGGTCTTGGCAAAGACACCATGCCGAAAAGAAAAATTGCTGTTGCTGTATCAGTCAAGGAAGTGACGGAAGCACCTGTCGATGTGGTAAATGACGCGAGATCAGAAGATGAAGAACGGGGGAACAGCGTGATTAGGTCGTATAGAGCGCACATAGATCGGATCACATCGGCAACATCGTGCAAACAGCGTAGTTACATCATTCTGGAGCGTAACTTGACCCCAAAAGTGGTACTACCGTATGTATCGCATGCAAGACAAAAACGGGGGGGCTTCGGAATGAGCGTTTCATGAAAAGGATGGTCTTCGGAACTAGATCTACTAATATTTTGGGAAAAGGGGGTCATTGGAACTGGATTACAATATTAACCCTTTCGAGACAATTGACTACATTTTGTGGTTTGGCTCAATAACTTTTGATTCAGAGCTCTAAAAAATATACCAGATGCATGAGTAGAAAGAGAAAAATTTTTTGCACTCACTATGTCCATTTTTATTGCATGACCATATTGCGTTTGATGCCAGGAATTTTAAAAACGAGAATAAGCTTTGAAATTCTTAAATTGGCAACACATTGAGAGGTTCAAAATCATTGATTTTCATCAAAATTGACAATTTTTTCACCTTTTCGACAAAATTTTAACCATGTTTATTGTTTTCAAAGACATTACACCTTATTAGAACCATGCAGCACTAAAAGAGAAATATTGTTGCCAATTTGAAGAACGAAATGTGATGAATTTAGCCCTGAAATAATTCCTGTCCTGAAAGGGTTAATATGATGCTACGGAACTGGTTCCCACAAGCTCCCATTAGCTATATGTAATGTAAATACGCTGTGTGTCTTGCAAGTCTATGGTGTGTGTATTCATTTATAAGTGGGGTTAATGCACATGCATGCGCTCGCGCTCAGCATGAATGAAAACTGAATTCCCCGAGGTGGATTGGAACCGGATTGGAAGCAATGGGGAAAGCTCGAAGGAATTCAGCTTTTCACCAAATATGATATTTTTCGAAACGGGCCGGGGTGGGCAAGAACAGCCAGAACAACGGAATGAAAAAAAGACGTTGCTTTGGAACGGTTAAATTCTCTCTTCTTTTTCTCAACAAGAAAAAAATGGTATGCTTTGGAAACGAAATTTGAGTGTAAAAATGGGGGTCTTCCCTGCGGCACATACCCACCGCACACTATATACTGAGTGCCCCCGCCCTGGGGTAGTAAAGGGCACGTATAAGCCTATGAGTGGTGCATGGGGGAGATGGGGTGAAATCGACCTGACTTTGAGACTTCTTTGGGGGGCTCTGGGGGCTAAACCGGACGGCTATGGTCAGGCTGACAACCTTTTTGTCAATGACTTAGATGGTCTAAGTAACTTTAAGGGGTCAGATCTTATGGGTAAAATGGGGTGAATATTTTAGGACAGGACCCAGACTATAACTTACGTGCACACTGAATGAGTGGTTTCCTATTTCACGTTACTTAGTAACTTGGGGCTTTAAGTTCTAACGTTAGGCATGAGAATTGATATCACTTTCTTGAAGTGATGTCTGAGTTGGTCACCAATAGAAGAGGTGCTTTCCCAGACAACTTGGTTCACTCTTTTTAGGGTGTGCTAATTCGTTGTCTGTCTTGTATCATGTGTAACCTTGCATGCCATAGTCTAGAATAATTATGATCTATGTGAGTGAGTCTTGTGTTTTCATCTTAGAGATCAAAGTTATGATGGGGGAACCAAAAGCTACGCACTTTGTTTTCAGTGTCTAAAAAAACCCATTTAATTCAGTGGTTCATGGGAATTTCTTTTATCTACCTTGGTTCTACATATTCTGAAATTGAATCATTCAGAAAATTGGGGAGAATGAATGTCAATAACAAACATTTTCAAGTCTATATTGATGCCCATGTCAAATTTTGTTCAACAAAATGAAAGGGTCCTAAAGCTACATTACGCACACGTAGTCAATGAATGCAAATCTTGATTTTGAAGCTGACTGATGTAAATTTTACAATGATTTCCAAATGATGATAATATCACAAAAATAAAAAAAAGAGTTTGCAAGTACTGTATACACAATGTAAAAATTAAAATCTCACTAAATATTGCCTCGTCTTCGGTGACCTGCTAAACCATAAATTATTCTGGAAATGTGGAATATTAAAGCACCAAATTTTGCCTTCATTGATGTTTTTTTCCAAGAGCAAGTGTTTCGGCCAGAGCTATACATACAGAGAGTCGCAACACTGGAGGTCACTTCTGATTGGTCAGTCATTTCATGGAGTTTCAAATAGTTCCCTCCCATAGAGAATGTACGTGAAAGAGAACTATTGGGAGCTCCATGATCCGCCATGCTTTAAACAAAGACCTCGTATGTGTAGGCTTTATGACGCATGTGTCACAACTCTCTCTATCAACATGCTCTGGTTTGGGCTATGTGCTGCCCTCTCTTTGTGGAGAGAGGACATCTGCATTTGTTTAGGCTGCACAACTACGATTAGATCCAGTCGTTTTCAGTAATTCACCTTCGACCCGTACCAAAGATGATGTCATTGTTGAAAAAAATTCATTTAAAGTCAGTGATACATACAAAATGTGTTTTAACACTTTTCTTTCATATGTGCCTAAAGAGGGATAATTATTGGTTCAGATCAGTCCCATGAGAGAGAGCAGGAGTTGGTCCCAGTGGAATTTTATGGGGACTTTATTAGCAGTCCAAGAAACCTCATAACCACTATAGCTTAGACCAGGTTTGTGGGTAGTCTAAGTTGCAATCCCTGTAAAGAGAAAAAAATGCTGAAAAACAAACCTTCATATTTTCAGGAAGTCAAGGAAATTGTATGAAGTAGTCAAGACACAAGTTTGAATGGTGCCATTCAATGCTAGCATTCATTTTTCATGATTTTTTGGTTTCTCATTTTCAAACACATGAGACTATGGGGAAATAATTACAGGTGTGTGCCCTGTATTGTTGTATGCAGTAGTACAGCAGTAGGGGAGCAATTATAATGTTTTCTCCTTGACAATATTGGTATAGGACCTGGGTTCTTAATTATTTTGTCAGGCCGGCCAGAAATATTCTTGAAATTATGGCGCGGGCCACAGATTATTGTACATACATACAAAGATGTATGGTACTCACGACTCTTGCCCGAATACATTGTGTATTAGCTTTCTGGTTTTTTTGTTCATCGAACGAGCGAAGCTTGCAAGCAAAAAAATTGATACTTTAGAATCGTGAAAATGTAATTCCGTCATCTAAATGTGCTAATTTAGATAAGATATAAGATTTCGCTGCCCGAAAATGAAATGGTGGGTGCTCGAATGCAGGAAAATTTTGCTATTCTCGGGGGAGAGGGCTCCAGCCCCCATCCCCGCCTCAGACGTGAATGCATACATACGAGAATGGCTCATCTAAGGACGGTTAAACGATTTTAGAATACCCCCCCCCCCCCCTCCTTATTTTTGCTTTGTTTGATTATGAAAAAATAAAAAAAACTATAATATGTGGTAGGGCAGGGAACAGATAAATATGATATGCTATTTGCTAGTGAGTGAAGTGAGCTACCAAAAAATTTCATACTTTTATTCATACAGGTTGATATATTATGTATCAACATAGTACATCGATTTTTTTTTTTCTTACTAGATATTTTTTGAAATCGTTTTGCGGGCCGCAAGTGTCCCATGGGCCGCACTTTAAGAACGGGGTATAGGATTACAAGTTATATTATAATCATGTACATTGGATGAGCTCACAACTTCTGAGTGTGAAAGCTCATAAGGCTTTTGAGACTAAATTTATGTAGGTGAATGATAGACATAGACAAGACTATAGCAATTTTAAAGCACTCTAAAATTGATTGATTACGAGGAAAATAGTAGAAACCAAGTAGAAAGTTGCCTTTGAAAATCCCTCTTCTCTTGCTGTAAAATGCAATAGAACTGGCGATTGTTGTCAAGTTGGTGTCTCTTTTTGTCAATTTAGATTTTCTTTTCAGTCTTTCATTATTCTATTTCTTATCTCATTTTATTTTTTTATCATCAGAATTACCACAAAAAAAATCCACCAATTGAAGTGCATCAGTCACCATGTCAGAAGCACAGTCATCTTCACCTCAGGGTTCTCCAGAGAAGTGCTCACCTGCCAAGAACCATGTCAAAGGTCACTTCTTGATCCCAAGTCCCATCATCACCAGACGGACCAGGACACAGTCTATGTAAGATCAGTTTTACACTTTTTTGTTCCAAAGTAATCTGAATTGATTTATTCCTGATGTGTACCAATCACCTAAAAAAATAATTTGTGTACAGCTAGAATGTATGAAATTAACCTCAAAACACTTCACCTGGGCTTCTATGGGTTAATGGTTCAGAAGTATAAGGAAAACAAAGAATCCGATAAAACCCACTCGAGCGGATCCCAACTCCGAGTTCAGTTCCATGCAGGCCCATATTCTATGCGATTGTGTACGGGTGCATTGTCTAGTCTCCTCACAAGTTGCTGTAGTGTATTTTGAGAGTATTTTTCAACTTGCAGTATCACTTTATGGAATTAACGTTTGAAGCTCACATTTTGAATATAGTATAGCGACATTGACCCCCTATTCATACAGAGCAAAATATTTCTTGGTGATTGGTACACTTTAAGTTTGAAATAAATGAGAAGTGAAGGTACTTGTTTTATCAGATGGGCTTTTGGCAGAAACTTGTTTATGCTTGGTGCATATTGAATGAATTTGCCTTGTGGTATCCCAGGGGAGAAGGTGTGGGAGAACTAAAGCATTATGCAGGTTGAAAGAGTGCAATGACATGTACTTATGTAATACCCTCCTTCAGGAGAATATACTCCGATATTGCCTTTTTTGAAGTCCCTATATGCTTGTTGTGATTACCAAGTGTAGTATACTATGGCAAGTACTATGGCACATATGACAAAAAACAAATTTAACAAAACAGCAACAACAGCAAAATCTTTTTTAGGCTATTTGCTGTGCTAAGTTTGCTAACTTTAAATGTTTAGTCCTGCAGTCATTGTGACATATTTGTGAGGATGGTCCCAGTTTGGGTGATTACTGCAATAGAGTAGAGTAGATTACTTATCTATCTTCACTAATACATTCTACTAAATCTCTCATGTCTTCTGTCATCATGGTTTACACAGGTCCAATTTTTTAGATGAAGGTCCATCACACACAGTGAAATCATGATTGAACTTGTCTCTTTTGAAGTATTCTTGGTATTGTAAATCTTTCTTTTCTTCATGTATTCATAATTTGCTCAGGTCCAAGTTTGCAGCTGAAGGGCCTGTCAAAAAAGGTGAAATCATTGAATTTGAGAGGAGCAAAGGTCATGGGTTCATCCAGCCAGCAGAGGAAGGAGGCTCAAAAATATTTGTTCATATCTCAGAGTAAGTACAGAATGTTTGTAAATCATGGAACAAGTGGAGAAAATCATGTTTATACTACATGTAATGTTGTAACCGAAACATTAAACAGTCACAAATGTAATATGGATGAACTATTGTTCAGATATAATCATCTACCCTTCGATTCCCAGTTGGGGAGGCCAGGGGAGCGTTTCATGAAAGGAAGTTGTCAGATATTTTATCCGACAACTGTTATAAGCTACTGAAATCCTTGCATCTGATTGGCTGAGAGCAAATTTGTCGGATAAAACATTTGACAAGTCCTTTCATGAAACGCCCCCCAGGTCTTCCTGATACTATTCTCTATTCAACTGTATCTGTAGCCAGCTAGATCAACCATTCTTGAGCCTTCATTGATACAATCTATCCATCTTTTCTTTGGTCAGCCTCTCTGTCTCCTTCCTTCTCCCATTCTTTTCAGTCTTATCCATTCATTCTCTTCTGTCCTCTTTACATGTCCGAACCACATGAGTCTGCTTTCTCTCATCTTATTTTATCTCTATTACTCTTATGACCTTTCACACCTTTTCAATCCTCCTTCTATCCTGTTTAGTCACTTTTCTCACAGCTGTCAGCCACCTCATCTCTGCAACTTCATCTTCTTCATGTGTTTTTCATTCTTTCCCGATGTCTCTCCCCTTACATACCTGCTGGACAACATCATTTGTTTACTTGGGCTTTCAAATGAAATAGGTGAACAGGTAATATTCTTACTTTCTGTCCAGACTGTGTGCAGATTGAGCGAATAATTGCTAGTTAACATCTTGTATTGGTCAAACGCCCTGATTTCGAATAATAAAGATAAAGTTGAGTTCTGGTCATGCGATTACAATGTGAAATAAACTTCCTCAGAGCAATTGGAAATAGGTTGATCATGTCTACTTAAGAATTGGAGTTACTGTGCGGTTTTTGGAATCATCAAAATGATAAGAAATTGACCCAATATCGGTGAAAAAGCACATGCACTGCACACAGAAATGGATATGGAACTGCACAAACATGTGGCATGAATGTTCAGTGCGAACACTTAAGCTATTTCTTGTCATATCTCGAATATGAGGGCATCTGAAGAGCATTCTTTTTCAGAGGACATTTCTACTATGATGTTCTTCCAAACTGACATAAAAGGAATGACAAAGCTCAACCTTCTATTTTAGCTAATAAACACAACATAAAACTCAAAACTACTCATTGTACACTAACACACACAACACACCAGCCATTCAGATCTCTGCGAACACATGTGAACTGCATGGACATGAATGAAATTTTCGACGGAATTGAATGAAATCACAGATTCCTTGTACTAATACTGTGCAAGATTTTGATTGTCTGGATGCCAACCACACACAAAATGTTTTCAAATGGGGAATAGGAAGTTCTTTCTTATGAAAATTTGAAAGAATGCTCATCAAAAAAATATTTCCCTTACCAGTACACAACATGCTCTTTGATTGAAAACACTCAAATGGATAAATTTTTACCAATATACATGTAGTCTGACACACATGTATGATTGAAGTACAGTCATTTGTAAAATGCTTTTAAGGTCTAGACCATTTCCCTTTAACATACTTATTTCAGTAATAGTGATCTTTTTTATGCCCCCGCCCCCCCTAAGATGGTGCCAGAGGCATTATGGTATGGGGGTGTCCGTTCGTCTGTCCCGCTTTCTCGTTCTCGCGATAACTCAAGAACCATGTGAGGTATGTCGTATGAACTTCAAACTTGGTGCTAGTATGTATCATCATAGGTAGACGATCTGATTAGATTTTGGGCTATGTAGGTCAAAGGTCAAAAGTCATAGAGGTAAATTCTGAAATTGCAGGTTTTAGATTTGTTAACGCGATATCTTAAGAACAATTTGATCCATTAACTTCAAACTTGGAACTAGTATGCATCACCATAGTGAGGCAAACTGATTAGATTTCTGTTCACATACATGTAGGTCAAAGGTGACAGGTCATAGCGGTCATTATATGTGAATTTTTTTTTTTTAGCTTTGTTATCACCATATCTCAACTGTTTTACATGTATATTCATGACTAGGAGGAGATAAAGTGATCAGACTTTTTGGTTATAAGGTGTATTAAGGTCAAAAGTCAAAGATGTCAATTAACACAATTGTAGTTTAAGCTTCTACCAACCTTAAATTTTGTTAGCAAGCTTTCGTCCACTCCTGTGGACTTTCTTAAGCCAAGTGATCAGTCACACTGTTTCTAATTCTAAAAGAGAAGAAAGAACAGGCATTGTTTACAAGATCACTTGCTCAGATTGTTCCAATGGTTACGTTGGGGGAACAGGCAGAACTCTCAATGATCGACTTTAATAAGGAGCACAAAAGAGCCCTTAGATTGAACAACCCTTCCCATTCAGCTCTAGCCGAACATGCCCTCAATACAGGACATAACATTGGATGGGATGATGCCCTCATCATTGACTTTGAAAGCAACTACTGGTCAAGAAAGGTGAAATTTGATGGGCACTTAATATTGTTTGCATGTAATCTATCCACTCTGATTCTTCCTAATGAGGTTAAGAGATATTTAGAAGGTATTGTAGTCATCATTTTCAAAATAAAAAAGCAATGAGAACCAGGGTTTTCCACGACAGCTTTTAACATGTAACGCCGACAGGTTTCGCGTTCGGCCCGACATGTTTAAAATCATGCGACATGTTTAAAATCATGAGCGACAGGTTACAAATTTAAGACATTGAAACAGATCCGTAACAGAGACTCGCACGGAAATTCCCACAATCAACAACTATTAAAACCTTTTACACATACAATAATACATACAATGAGGTTTCAGTCATTTTATGAAAGGTAGAACTGGTAAAATGAATATCACAAGATTTTAATAAATTCACCCAGCGAAAGTTTTTTTTTTTTTTTTTTTAATTTCTATTCAGGTCCCCCCAAAGTGCACAGGAAGAAGGCAGAAAAAATATGCGCGTCCCGGGAAGCCTTGGATGAGAAAAAGAAAAATAGTAAAAATAAGAGGGACGTCAGGATGAAGAAATAGAAAGAGAAAAAGATGAAGAAATGGAAGGAGAAGGAGATATTTGAAAAGGTGCAGTATTTGAATACATGGCAAAATTATTATCAATGATTAAATGAATGATTAAATGAATGAATAAATGAAAAAGATAAATAAATGAGCATTGTTCGAATGAACGAATGAATGAATAAATGAAGAAATAAATCAGTTTTGTTGTGAATGAACAAATGAATGAAAAAGATATGGATTGGATAAATGAATGAATGAATAAATAAACAGAAATTGTGAATAAATGAATGAATAAAAAAGAGATATGGAACTTTCAACTTTGTCTGGAAGTATGTATAGGCATGACTCAAAATTTTCAGATGCATTCCCTTATACAATCACACTAGTGAATTTATTAAAATCTTGTGATATTCATTTTACAAGTTACTTTGATTGCACCCTTGGTAACAGAACTGTGTGTGAGACTGTGAATGAGGTTTGTGAAATATCTGTCCAAGTACTATTCACCAATCACTCATGACTCATATTCACAAAGTTTGTGTTGTAAAATAATAATAAAAAAGAATTATACATGTGTGTGTGTGTATGTGACCATTCTTTTTCATGTTGTTTTATTGCAATAAAAGAAAATTACTCAGTTGCTCACTTTGAGTTGCCAAAACAAATAAATTTATTGCATCACATTCCAGTGAGGGGCAAAAGAAAACTAAATTTAATGAATTGGAAAAATTATTCTCACAAATCTTGATTCTTAATCTAACATGAAATGTTCAAAAATAGGGCTAGATTGCACCAGAGAGCATCTAGAAACCCCAGAGCTTCCAGGGCCCTTAAGCGGGCCCGACCCCAGCTGCAAGGACTTCGCGCTTTGCGCTCGTGTTGTGCGCTTTTCGCACATGTTTACATGTTTAAATTTTCAATTGTGGAAAACCCTGATGAGAACCTTACATGTACATTCATGCACTGATGACATTGTATGTAGGTGAAGCATACTCCTTGGGCATGCATGATTTGAACAATAAAAAGTATGGAAGGAGGGAGGATATTTTGAAAATTCCTGTTGCATCTCAGAACAGCTTTTCCTCTTTTATAGTATTAAAGCTTTCTATTCTCTTTCAAGTAGTCACAGTAATCCATTTAAAAATAGCAGTCATCTTATTTGAATGAATGGATTCTTTCAACATGCTACGTTTAGACTCTGACTACATGTACACTTTTTGAGCCACTAGACTGAACAGTTATCCCATAAAATGAATTTTCAATAGTCAGGTTTTATGGCCTTAAATTTTTTTCATTGTTAGATTTGGTATAGAATATCTTATATGGGAACAACCATCACAATGTATATATCTGTTTCTACTTTATGACAAAAGAAAATAGCTATTTTCAGTCTACCTATACTACGTGTCTACTTTTCAAATCTATATTGATCAGACTCCAAACCTTTCCTTCCCAACTCCCCTACCCTAACCTAAAGAAGAAGAAGAAGAAAAAAAAACAACCAACAAATGTACGAGTAAAACTTAACAAAAAGACGAGAAAATGAAGCATTTTCTCGATATCAGAAGGGGAAAAAAAAATCCTGCGAGAATTTATTGAAAAATGCATTTCATTTTGCATACATGCTTGCATGACTAGTAGTAGTAACCAGACCATTTTCTATTTTGTTATCATCCTTGTTTTTTATCCTATTATCACATATGATGAAGGTCAATACATGTATGTCAGTTCTTTTTTCCCTCATGCAGTGTCAATAGATGATAATTTTTTTGTAAGCCAGTTGCAATATTTTCTACACCAAGCTTCCATAGTAAATATTATGCATCACACATTATTTTAAGCATTCCTCATCCAAGATAAAAATTCTACGGGTAGCCTTTTTTTTCACATGGAATGGTGAAATCGATTCAGAATATTACCATGCCCAAATTTGTATTGCTTAGATTTTACATATAAAATCTGTTAATATTATTAATCCTTATCCTACTCCAAGAAATTTTTTGTTTTTTGGTATCTGTTCTACTTTGCAGTGGAATGGTGAATGAAATACATGTATCTTGAAAGACAATATTTCTGTACACGTACATAATGTGTTGCCTATTCTATGAATACTGTACTACTCCGGGGATCAATCCTATGCAAGGAATGCTGAAGTCTGCTTTGAAAAGAAATAGTGAGACAAGGGCTTCACTAGTGTCAAGAATTTAATGAGTCTTTCGCTTAGTTAATTAAAATCTACTTTCACAAGGAATGGAGAATGATAGGAGCCGAGGTAGAGAGCATCTCCAGTGTCAAGAACCTCACTGACGGAAGGCACAACTTTCCCTGTGGGGTCATGAAGACTCTGGACTATCTCTCCCTTCTGGTTCAGCTCGATGATGAGACCGTACTGGGGCATGTAGGGCACCAGTGATGTAGGATCAACGATCTGCAGAGGATATTATTATCATGTTAATCATGTATTTGCTATAAAACAGAAGAAGTATGGTATAATTTGTTCATTTACATGAAACTTTTCTAATGGAGTTTACTAAATGAGCCTAGAATGCAATTTATGTATAAAGTTAGGCCTCCTGTCCACAGACATTCATCTACATCTATATACTGTTAGAGTACAGTGAGATTCTAAGAAGAAAAATAAAGATTTGTGACTATTCTTTATTAAGGACCTTACAAATACAATGTATTTAAATAGAGAGTTGCCTTTATCTTATTTTTTTCAGAAGGAAGGGGGTCATAAAAAAAAAACAACATATCAATACTGTTTAAGAATATGATAGAAATTGTACAGGAAATTGTCAGATTGCAATTTTACCTTTGCAACAATCTTCCTGAGCCAGGGCAAAGGGGCAAGCACATCCATCTTCATTGGCCCCATCCTTGAGTTGGCAAGTGCAAAGCCCACCCAATAGCCACCATTGCGACTGGGGCTAATGTTGTCTGGCATGCCCGGAAGATTGTCAGCAAATATCTCAGTGGTCCCCTTCTTTGGACCTTTCACATAATATCTAAGAAGAGGCATAGAACATATTAATATTAATTTATTCACATAATTATATGTAGGATAATTCAAACTGGCATACAGTGCAATTTTCATCCAAATTACTCAGAACCTGTTCTTGTCTCACCTGCATAAGTGAAAAGCGAGACATAGGTGCCGCTTTTGCGATGGCGTCATGGTGGCAGCATAACAAATTTTGGAAATGCTCTCATTTCAAAAGGATGTTTTCAGTTTCCATGAAACTTGCACACAAGGGTTGTAGAGTATCACAAATAAAGTGGAATAAATTTCAGGTTGAAAGTCAAGGTCAAATGTCAATTAAGGTCAATTGAGTTCAATTGTGTTCCAAAAACTTAACCTGAGGTTTAAGTTTTTTAATGTTTACTTTATTTCAAAAGTATTTGTTCAAATTCTTTGAAACTTGACATCATTCTTGGTAGGAATTGTCTTTATGTCACCCTCTTTCAAATGAATACCCAAATGTTACATTTTCATCACATTAAAGGTTACCTACTGACATTTTAACTCAGTTAAGTTTTTGGTAAAATTTAGTTTTTTCTCTACATACATGGATAGTAGTATGTACAGTACAAGTATTGTACACATGCATTTGACTTCTTCTCAAAACTTTGCTTGTGGTGGATTTCAACCAAAATTGGCAGGGATCATCCTTAGGCAAGGAGGAAATTAATACCAATCCCTACCAGTATAGGGGGGGGGGGGTAAAGTCTTGGGGGCACGACCCCCAATAGCACCATTAAGTTCATTAACCCTTTCGAGACAATTGACCACATTTTGTGGTTTGGCTCAACAACTTTTGATTCAGAGCTCTAAAACATATACCAGATGCATCTGTAGAAAGAGCAAAAATTTCTGCACAAACTATGTCCATTTTTATTGCCTGACCGTATTGCGTTTGATGCCAGGAATTTTTAAAATGAGAATAAGCTTTGAAACCCTTAAATTGGCAACACATTGAGAGGTTCAAAATTATTGTTTTTCATCAAGATTGGCAATTTTTTCAACTTTTCGACGAAATTCCTAACCATGTATAGTGATTTCAAAGACATTTATTCGAACCATTTGGGGGGGGGGGGGCAAAGAGCCTGTGACACCAAATTGACATTTTTTCTTTTGTAAAACCTATTGCTACATGTAGATTGTAACCAAACTAGGTAGGAATCATTCTTAGGGGAAGGAGACTTCAAGTTGTTCAAGTATAATAGATCATTATCTTCAAGGGGTCTGATGGAGGGCAGAACCCCAAAAGTGTCCCAATGGCAATTATTTCAAGTACGCATGATATTCTGCTTCTTTAAAACACACATCTTGATTTCAATTTTCAAATGAACTTCACCATCCAATAAATCTTAATTGAAGGGGATTTTTAAATTATACAAATGGGGTACCTGGCCTGCATGGGTGTGGGAGGCTCAGGGGCAGCACCCCTTAAATGCCCCAACCTTTGATTTTTCACCAAGTGAAAATTTTGCCCTGATAATTGTGCAATGGAGGCGAGACTGCCCTGGGCATTTCCCCCCTTTTTTTTAAAAATCATCCACAATTGTTGTAAAATGTATGACCTATTCAAGAATTTAATATTCCACTTCCTACTTATTAGGTTCTTACTGGAAACTATCATGTCTGAGTCAGAGGACTTTTATTCTTTCCTGTAATCATACAGTAAATGTACATTGTAGACAGTGTTATGTTCATTTTGTGCATATTATAAAAACTAAATGCTTCAAATATCTTCCCAGCTTTTCAATAGTAAATGAAGAAAATTTTTTTTTTGGCTGTGATATTATTTCTTGGTTGATTTCTATTAATTGTAATCAGCATACTTACTTTGTAATACGATATCTGTTGGATTCTGCTATGAGAAGAAAGTCTTTTTTCGGTGAGAGCTGAATGCCGTTGGGAGAGTAGAGTCCATCTTTTGCTACTCCACTCTTCTTTGTCTTGGGATCATACCATAGCAATCTGCAAGAGGTCGATATTGAACACTATCGCTGGAGTATCTTGATGACTGATCTATCAGAAATATTGCTATGTTGTTTAATCCTACATGCACACTAACCGAATTCATAACTTCAGTCCTGGACCAAACAAATATCCTAACCTCAATTCCTAAAACCTAATTCATAGAACTGTGGAAAATCTTGCTTCTTGTCATCTTTTATCACTCGGAAAGTGTATTTTTCTAATATGTTTGTGTGTATATGTACATGTCTGCATTGATTGTATTGAAATCTGTTTATCAAAACCTAAGGAAAATAGCAGACATTAACTGGTGTCAAAATTTTTATTTAACTGTGTTCATTAACAAGTTACCAGAAGTGTATAGAACCCGAAGAGGATTTTTAGAAGTTAAAACTAGCGAAACCAGACCAGGACTTTGGGTTGCAAGCTACAGCACTAAAAGTGGTAAACCTACGCATCCAAGCAGCCTGAGCCAAAACTGTGACTTGAAGGAATTTTGATAGGAATTCTTCTCATGACAAAAATAAATGTTTTTCATGCTTACTGACAAATATATTTTTCTAAGAACAATAGCACAATGAAAGTAAAGATTATGACTGTTCTGTTACTATGGCATCATCAGTTATTAGTGCGACCTGACGTAATTTCCGTAATTTCTTTGGTCATCTTTGCTAAGGAAATGTTGTTGCCAGGTAGTAACAGAATCAGTCTTCTGTTTGCTGTTTGCCTTTTACAACCTGGTTGGGTCTTTGAAGTATTGCAGTAGTGATCTATTCTAGAACATACTGTTAAATCAACATTAGATATGTGTATGTGGTCTACAAATTGGTTACTGCTAATCTACCTTGGTAAAAAAAAATTGCCATCTTACCTGCCACAAGCCTTATTTTCGAGAACTAGTAGCCCATACTGTGTCATATGCCATTTGTGACTGGTATCAGAAAAAAGGAATGTACCATTGTCAAGCTGCTCAAAGTCATTGGCGAACTTCATGGTGTGGCCTCCGTGGCTGGTTTGTGTTGAAACCAGTTTTTTAGGTAATTTTCCTGCGAAAAATGAAACAAGCCATCCCTATCATTACCTCGAGCGGATCTTTCATATACATATACATGTATATGAAGCTAAAGTATGATGGTCCTTTGTTGAAGTACATATAATGCAACTTCATTGTTTGCCCCAGGGTGCCATAATCCTTAGATACGCCACTGCATGGCGATTATAGATTGGAAAAGTTAAGAAAAAACATAAAATTGACATATCTAACTCTCGAGTTCAAAATGAATGACAGGATACACCACAGTACCAGTGTGAGTAAGCTTCTTACTTTGGCATTAAATAATAATAGATCTAAAAGAAATTCTTCTACATTGAGTGAACCCTCCAAAAGAGGTCTACAAAGAGTGAAAATGATAAACTCACCCCATCCCTCTCATAAAAACCCTCTTTTTGTAGATCTTGTTCAAAATTATAATTCACTTTGATCACAACATTTTAGTATTATTACTAAAGTAATAATTTACCAACTTGGGTTTATAGGAACATCGGGGTGAATAGGAACAAGTATTGGTAAAGTGCTTTTGACAATTTTTTTCCAAAGGGAATGATACAGATTCTATTCATTTTTTAAAATTCATGATGCAGAAAAGAACTTAGAAGCAATCCAGGAGATGAAAAAGAAACATGTATGCCAGAAACAGTTTTTCAATTTTAATTCCTATTCCCCAGTGTTTGCTTAGTAGTCAGGTCTGTTAAAGCCCTTATTTTTTTTAGTTTTGGGGACAGAGTTTACAAAAGCACCAAACTTTGCAGATATACTTGTTAGGATAATAGCTTCATTTTTTCCCCCCACAGGACCCATTAAATCAAACCACATCTTCATGCAAAAGTATGCTAATTTGATATGTGATTTTAATACATGCATTAAATCGGTTAGTCCATTGACAAGGTACAAATGTAAATATTGATGGCTTAAAAATATTCCAAACTTTCTGTATGTATTTCTCGTAACAATAGCATTATTTTTCCCACTGGACCCATCAAAATAACTCACATCTTCATGCAAACTTTCCCAAATTTATGCAAATTATGGAATTACATGTATCCAAAGTGTCAGTGCCATTCATATTGTACGTATTTAAGAGCTTCAGCTCTTCTATACGTACAATATTTGCATTAAAATCAATAAATATACTCTGAAAATTGCAACTTGACCTTGTCTTTTCATTTACCTGACCTTGTTTAACAGTGAATATCAAATTGGAAGTGCTGGTATAGTCGGTTATTGATATAGCATTTAAATTTTGTTTTATGCATTATTATGCATAAATGATAATAAAATAGTTTTAGAAGTCAAGGAATATATGTCATTGGAATTGCGCATTATGCATAAATATGAATCAGTTATAATAAATTGCCATTAAAATAAATAAACATTATAATATTATTGCAATTATTAATGTTATTTTAATCTAACTAATCAATCTAACCTATGTGGTAGAATATGAAGCCCTCCCACATTTATTTTGTGAGTATAATAAAGAATATGTGTTTTTTGCATACATTAGCATAAATTGAAATTAAGATAAAGCAAAATTAGTTTGATGATTTCAGCAGATTCACGTGGATATGAAAAATTAAGAAACTAGTTTAAATATTTCGAGACAAACAGTTGAATTTGTGTTTTTTGCATAAATAAGCATTTTAAAATAGGGTGCCATACACCGATTTCGTGGCACCCTATCTAAAATTAATGCTTATAATACATATGACTCACAGGCAAAAAATTGCGCTTTTGTAAATTCTGTCCCCCAAACTTTGTTAACAGACCTGACTATAAAGATTGCTGTACATTGTATTATGGCTTAGATACCTCCAGTGAGATCCAGCTGGTACAATCCAAAGAATGCATCCATAACATAGAGCTTATCATCTATGAACTGCACTGCAAGAGGTCTTCCACATCTCTCTTCTTCACCCATAGTATCTGTAACCATAGTTACCAAAATGTCATTAGATGTGATTAGTAGAAGACATTTTCCTTTATCAGTTTGAAATTGTAACATTATTTTTTTTGTTGTTGTTGGAAACTATAGACCACAGAATATGTATAACATGTATAGGTGGTGATTCAAACCAGTTGTGACCGTTGGACAAAATTTAAAGAGATCCTGAAGTAAATGCTAGAATTTTAAGCAGATTTAAAGGTTACCAATCACCAAAAATAATTTTGCTCAGTATGTTAGAGGTTTCATGTCGTTATACTATATTCAAAATATGGGCTTCAAATATTAATTCTATAAAGAGATATTGCAATTTAAATTACACTCTCTATAAGCGTAAAAGTGACTCGTGAGTAGACTACTCAACGCACCCGTACGCAACCACCAGGATAAAGGCTCGCACGGAACCAAACTCGGAGTTCGGTTCCGCGCGAGCATTTTCATATTATACTTTATTTCCTTCATTCTCATTAACTGTTGACCTATAGAATACCAGACAAAGTTCTTTGAGGTTGATAATATACTTTCTAGCTGTACACAAATTATTTTTTCAGGTGATTGGTACACTTTAAATATTGTTTTCAAAATTTTCATCTCAGGAAACTTTTTTTTGTTGTAACTGTATAACAGTTGTCAAGGTGATGAGGATGATGTTTTAAAAATTTTTTGCTGGTTGGAAATTTTTCTGCCAACTTTTAAACAATTTTGTAAGACACCCTTCCCTCCCCCATTCAAAATGGTCCAGCATTGCCCAAGCATGAAAACACAAAAATTCAACTTTCATCAAGACAATTTCACTGGCAGACAGGCATCAATCATTTTTAAACAAATTTCATGTATTTCTCTTGTAATGTATTACTTCGTTTATTAAAGCATTTTAGCAATAGACAGTCTATGACTTTACTTACCACCACAGGTAGAGCCTCCCAATCGAGCTACTACCTTGATATCTTTCTCATTACTGATCTCAATAACTTTCCCATCAACAGTGCCAGTATAGAGTATACCTAGGAGTAAATCATCAATGCTAAAGTGTTGTTTTAGCCTGCACATACTTATGTATTTACTCTGACCAGTTATATACATATGGGGCTTATTAAAGTAGAGGCTGTGTTTGTAGAGCTTTTTTTTAATTTAGACCTGACTGTTCT
This sequence comes from Heliocidaris tuberculata, assembly GCA_025618425.1. NCBI lineage: Eukaryota > Metazoa > Echinodermata > Echinoidea > Camarodonta > Echinometridae > Heliocidaris > Heliocidaris tuberculata. The sequence goes on from CM046836.1 coordinate 31,436,574, forward strand.
GTAAAGCTTTGCATTCATGGAGTGAGCTTTTTCTGGTTGTAGAAACATCATTTTCTTGGAAAATGGTTTACATTTTGAGAATGGTATTTGAATAAATTGGTAGAAATCAAGTCGCTTTAATACTTGAAAATGTTTGGCTAGAATTTATGGATAAAACTGATCTTCACTATGTTGCTAATATTGTTAAAGGGAAAGTCCACCCTGATTACAAGTTGATTTTAAAAGAAGCAGAAAAATTAAAGAAACAGATCAGTGGAAGTTTCAGCAAAATATAAGAAATAAGAAAGTTGTGAGTTTTTGAAGTTGTAATCAATCAAACACACTAATTGGCTACTCTGTGACGTATCTTGCGAGCTCCTCTCCTACATGTATTTGCCCTGTACCCCAAAAATTATTAAATTCCATTTTCTTTAAAGAAAATATTCAAATATACATGTACCTTAGATATAATCGTTGCTCATATGTTTTTTTACTCAAAACCTGTATGAAACAAATCTATACTTCATCAGAAACTAAGAAAATGACATTTTCTGTATTGAGCAAATGGGAGAGGAGCTCGCAAGATACGTCACGAAGTTGCCAAGTTGGGTTTGATTGATTACAACTTCAAAACATCATAACTTTCTTATTTCTTATCGGATTTTGCTCAAACTTTTACAATCCTGTTTCTCTCATTTTTCTGCTTTTCTTCAAATCAACTTAATACCAGGGTGGACTTTCCCTTTAACAGATCTATCAACATCACCTCGGAACCAGTACTAGTACAATGTAATTGTCCATATTATTCACTGCTCCTCAGATCATGATGATGATCATGAATGTACTGGGTACTATATGCTTATATGATAAGACAACAATTCTTAGGTATGTTACATGTATATATGATAAAATAATTCCAGACTAGAGACTAGAAATATTATAGTTTTAATTGATGTACTTAGAAAGCAGTTTGTAATCTATTTTGTAGCAACAATTGTGGCCTTATTGAGGCATAAATGTAATAGTTGGATGATCCTACATTGCATACCATTCTTGAGGGCAAGTGACTCTGGTCCAGCGACTTCATTTTCCACTAATCGTATGCCTTGCTGTAGCTTGTTATTCACTGCTAGGGGACCAGTCCAATGTCTTGGAGGGGGCAAGCTAGTCAACAAATAAGATTTCTACATTAGAAATTAATTTGATAAGAATAATTTATGTCTGTTTAGGTGAACCAGTAAGGCTCATGATAAGGTGGAGAAGAGCCTCTTGTGCAAAATTCATTGAATGGTAAATGGTGCTTGGGTAAAGGGTTGAAACAAAGTATCTGGTACTGAAAGTATCTTTCTTGTGATAAAGAAAAACAAAAATACAGGGGCAAAAATCGTGATTTTAAACCATCTAGAATAATCACTCAATAATTATGTTGTTAAAATTTTGCTTCCTTATCATATATATACTGCAATTTAAAGGGTACCAATCACCCAAAATAATTTTGCTCTGCATGTTAGAGGTTTCATGTCGTTATACTATGTTCAAAATATGGGCTTCAAATATTGATTCTGTAAAGAGATATTGCAATTTTGATTACAAATTCTGTAAGCGTGAAAGCGACTCGTGAGTAGACTGCTCGACGCACCCGTACGCACTTGCCAAGATAAACTCAGAGTTCCGTTCCGCGCGAGCATTTTCATGTTATACTCTATTTCTTTCATGCTCATTAACTGTTGACCTATAGAATACCAGACAAAGTTTTTTGAGGTTGATTTTATACTTTCTAGCTGTACACATATTTTTTTTTCAGGTGATTGGTACACTTTAACCCTTTGGCTTTTAACACTTTATTCACAAAATCTGTCCCTTGACATATCTTGAACATGTTCATCATGAAAAGCTAGAGGTATAGTAAGAGGTGTTTCATACAATGAAGCAATAAAGAATTATTAAGCACTAAAGGTATCTTGTATGGATTGGGCCGATCTTACATCTTTCCAGAATATGGAATAGCTGGTATACTACAATCTTTACCACTGTTGATGCTGTACATGTTGATGCTGTGTTGATGTTGATTCATACAATCTATTATCTTTCATGCCCTTCAAAAACGCGTAGATGTAGGCTACATATTAATCTTATTGTACTCTTGATTTGTATACTCAACAATCAAAATAAAGACTTACGTATATGCTTCAGGATCAACTGGAGTTGACTTCAGCGTGAGATAGATGACCAAAAGTAGGAACAGTACAGCATCAATGTATAGCATTTGTATGCAGCAGGTGGATCTGTATGAAGAATTATGTTAGGGCATTTGAAGATATTTCATTGTGACAACTGTCCAGTATTCAAAGAACTTGTATACATGTGGGCAAGGTGATAAGGTGAACAAATGTGTGTAAAACAGTATGATTTGAATACAAAATTATGAATTCTACTGCACAGCAGACTTGATTGAAATAGATCTTTTGTCGAGGTCAGAGTCAAATCCTAACATGGGTTTGCTTTCACTAAACCTAATCTACAAATACATTTGAAATTCTGTGAAAAATTATGTCCATATTATAAGTCACTTTCTGTTAACTTAAAAGATGAATATTTGCTACTTGAGGATAAATAATAATAATAATAATAGTGGGTTCTTGTATAGCGCACATGTCTGTCAGACTTGACACTCCTGGCGCTCCACAATTATTACCCTGGCTTTAGCATGGCTGCTCTTACAGCGCTCTCGCATTTCAAGGAATTAATTCCTGCCAGGTACCCATTTACCTCACCTGGGTCGAGTGTGGCAAATGTAATAATGTCTTGCCAAAAGACACTAGTGCTGGGCCAGGAATAGTAATCATGTATTCTAAGATTGTCTTTTCCTTTTTTGAAATGTTCTTTTAACCTTCCTTCTGGACCACTCTCTATGCTCGTATCAGCCAGTCAGTAGAATAACAGACATAGGCCTAAATACATGTAGAGGAAAAACCAAAACTTGCATCAAGTTTAGAATATTTTATGTCTTTAACAACATGGTTATGAGCTTATACTCTCAAAGCTGAACACCTTTCAAAGAAACTGAATTTGTATTCCCTGGTGAATAAGTAAACTTCTTACAGGAAACTTTTTTCCGTGTGATGGCTTTTTCTTGAAGAAGGTTGATCCTGAGATTGTCCTCTAAGAGGTCTGCGTTGACGGATTCTTTCCGTTTGGGCCATTGTGTTCTATGAAAATATAATTATATTGTTTCCTCATTATACACACACATAGTAAATGAACATGTAAGTGATTCAAATGCAGTAAATACTAAGAATGCACATGGCATGTACATGCATGTACACTCTTCGTAGAAGCATAGCAATTAGTGATCTGACTTAGCTCTGATAACATTTGCTAGGACTCTACACTTTTGTTTTATGTAAGGGGTCCGGATTGATATTTTCAGGATCTATATATATGCATGAGCTTCTATGTTAAACTTAATTCGTTGTAGGGGTCCGGACTAAGATTTTGGGCCCCCAAGTGTCCCGGATGCTTGAAATTGCGAGCCCTGCATTTGTGCCGATGACATTTATTTTCTTCAGACTCCTTTTTGTCCTAGATATACATGTAGTGTTAGGCTGTTAGGGTTGGGCTTAGGTATTATAGTGATGGGTCTCGGGTTGAATTAACCCATTGACTTCTAAATTCTCTCATTCCCATAGGCTTAATACAGGGGTCACCCGGTTCCCGTAGACAATGGGTTAAGCATTCACTTAGTGCCATAATTCCGGGGGGGGGGGGGGGGGGGGGGGGGGGGGGCACTCAGGTATATTGGTGTACACATGCATGTCCATGGATTTAGAAAATGCCCCCTAAACAAGTTTCATACTTTGGTGAAAAGACACCCCTTAACAAGGATTTCGCGTGCTTTTTTTCGTAAAAATTACCCCTTCATTTCATTTCATTTCATTTCATTTCATTTATTTTCCATTTTCAACAGAATATAACAACGTAATTACATCATAATTTCATGAACCATTTTTCAACAGAATATAAAGTTATTACATCATAAATGATATCATGAATCATTTTCAAAAATATAAAAACAAACGTAAATATATCCTAAATAATATCATGAACAAAATGCATGGAATAACAATAATTTTCAAAGATAATTATAATAAATAAATGCTGAAAATGGAGGGGAATGCTAAAAAGCAAAGCTTGTATTTTGCAAACCCCTCAAAAAAACAAGGATTTCGCGTGTTTTTTTAATAAAAATTACCCCCCTAAACAGGTTTGATTGAAATATTACCCCCTAAACAAGTTTGTCTTAAATATTACTCCCTAAACAAGATTAACTTAACCAACATAAAAAATACACCACTTGAATTCAAGATCACCTTTTGCAAACTGACATATTCTTCACCTTTGGTGGATAAATTCTTCACCTTTGGTGGATAAATTCTTCACACAAGGCAAACAAAATAAACTGCACATATAGGAACTGCTGTTGGTTAAATTAAAAATGTTATTATTTACTTCAATTATGTAGGACAGGTTTCAAACTGTGTACTCCGTTAGGTTTAATACACAATCATCATTTGCTTACTTTTGAAAAAAAGAACAACTTTTGTAATTTACTTCCAGAGAAATAAACTGTATCGGCAAGAAAATCGGACTAAAAATGTTTTGTTCGTACCATTGCCGCCGGAATGAAAATGACCCCCTAAACGCGTTTGGCCGCATTCCGTTCAGCACCCCCTTTTTGTTGAAAATCAGCGTTTTCGGACCCCTTAACACGTAACGCGCGTTACGCGTCCTGGATGAAAAAAAGACCCCTTTTTACGCGTTTTTTTGGACGCGCATGTGTACACCAATATACCTGAGTGGCCCCCCCGGGCCATAATTAAATTGACCACTAGCAATGGTTGGCAGAGCACTTGCCATACAATATGATAATAACATTGTTTGCTCGTTCATGCAGTGTAATGTCAGTGTATAATTCAAATCTATTTGTCATTCTTTTGTATTGAGAGAAGGCTTTGTGAGTTAAAGTTCTCTCACTTGTTTTTGCATCACTTATTTTCAAATGATTAATTAATCATTATTTTTCACTTTGAAACAGCATACAACTGATCTCCTTGTTGATGTTCGTGAACAGTGGTAGCAACCCTCCAAGTCAGATTTGTAGTGTATATATATATATATATATATATATATATACATAAATTCTACTTAAGGCGAAGTCGGAAGTCCTGTGCAAAAAAAATTGATGGATGGGGGAATTTGGTGTAAAGGGGAATTTTTTGATTCACCATAATGTGTTCGGCACTGTTTTTTTTCCCATTTCCGTAGGGGTAGGAGGCATTCTATTGATATAAACGTAGAGGGTGCCAAATTACTTATATTACTACAAAGTTTAGTTCGGTATGAGAACTCATTTTCGTGTAATATAACGTGGAAAATCTATATATGTATAACTCTTGGGGATCTAACGTCCTGAGGTTGGACTTAGGGCGATGTCTGTTTTTCTTGATTATATCAATAGTTTGGAGATTTACTAAAAATACCTTATCGCACACAAAAGGTAGTTGTTATACGATTCTTTTTGCCATAAATGCAAATTGAATCAAATTAATTGTAAACATATACTAACATTTTGAATCCATTAATTCTCTGTAACGTCATTTCGCGCTGATATACATACATACAATAAAAAAAAAAAAATTTTGCCCCTTCGTTGAATCTAGGTATATATATATATATATATATTATGTAGCTACATTACATTACAGAGAAGTCCAACAAAGCTAAAATACAAAATAGCATGTGTACATGTTTTATTATATGCACACATTTAAATTACCTACATGTAGATCTGAAAGTTAGTTTCATTGTAAGATAATGAAGTATGAAATTAATCCATTTATCAGATTTTACACCTTTTATTAAACTTTCATTTTGTAAAAAGTACACATTGTAATAGAGGGTTAAAAAATATTAAATATAATAACATATGGTCTGTACATCATGGGGAAAGAATAAACATATGGATGGGGAAAACATGAAATGCATAAAACAAACACCAAATATTGACAAATATTGCAACTTTTCCCTAATAAAAATGAGGAATGAAATGCAAAGAAATACATGTACCTTCACCGATTCTGCTGTTCCAGGTCGAGATCCCTACAGCGAGCTGTAATATTGATGCAATACAGGAACTACAATGATTGTAAAAGTGCTCAGTCACACCACTCTATACCACCAACATGCTCAATGTACATGTCTGTGGCTGGCCTGAGAGAAAATCCAGGGCAGATTAAAAAATGCCAGGCATGGACAGCAGACATATTTGCATTATGATATCATATTTGATATAAGGTGTGAATGGTAGACACTGCAGTTCAAAGTTTGTTTTTCTTGGCATTGTGATGTTAACTATTTTAATAAGGAAAGGACAGATATTTGCTCAGGAAAATTTCTACTTCCAGAAATTAGTCATCGTCCTCAGCACTTTGCATACTAACAGCTTATAATCTTTGACAAGACCAGATCAGAAGTGTGGAGTGAAAGGGAAATCCTAGCTTTAGTAACACGGAGGAAAGGGTCAGATTTTGTTCTGTGTTTCTGTTGAAAAAAAAATAGTATCGTTTTCAATGAAAATTGTTTTTGAAGTCGAACTTTGCAAATCAAGTTTTAAGGTCTGAAATTTAAGACCTGTGGGGACAGTCCATTTACTCTTTATGGTTAGTCATAGCCTTTTTTAAAGTGCCAAATGATCCCATGTTCAAGTTGAGGATGAAAAGATTGGTACATGTTCTACCCCTGGGTCGGGTATATACTGTACCCTTCAAGATGCATGTCTGCACCTCCTGATACATAATTTGCACCTTTGTTAGTCAGGCTTCATACAAGACTGAACCCCAATGTAGGGGGTGCTGCTATTTTACCAGTATCAGTGGCAGATTGGGGGGGGGGGGGGGGCTCAACTGGCCTGTCTCCCTCCTTTTATAAACTAATGAGGCATACCCTTAGTATACAAAATAAAAATGTACCCCCTATTGTGTTTTTTGTGCCACCTTTCTAATATTCAACCCAAAAGACTCCTGAAAAATTGGTTACCCCTTTCTTTCTTTGCTTGAAATTTTCATACTTTTCAACACTGTCTATGTCCCCCCCCCCCCCCCCCCTCTTTTTTTTACAGTATGAATATGAACTTTTTTTTCTTAGTTTGTTCTACATGGTTGCTCCAAATTTTCCTCTTTTATCTCTCTTTCCATTTTTTTTACAGCATTGAAGGAGAACATGTGCTCGTCCACTGTGACCTGGTAACATACATAGAGTGCCCCATCCCTCCTAGGAAGAACGAACAAAATCTCATTATTGAAAATGTTGTATTATTCTTTTATAATGGTTATTTTTCATGTTACACTGAATAATGTGGTATAACTTTTCATACATACATACATGTACCTTCATTACTTTTTCTCTTATCTTCCTCTTTCTCGTCTCACAGTATTGAAGGAGAATATGTCCCAGTACACGGTGATCTGGTAACATACAAAGAGTGCCCCATCCCTCCCAAGAAAGATAAAGTCCAAGCCGTTGATGTCCAGCTTACACACCTCAACCCAGAATCGAAACATGTGAGGTGGGGTATGGCGGGAAGCTCATAGATACCCTTCATAGAAGTGCAATGACCCCGTTACTCCGTACATGTATACATAGTAGTGCATCAAATCCTACACCTTCTTGCAGGTTCTATTGTAGTCTTACTTAGGGTTGACCTATATTAGTTGTTAGAGACCACTTAGGATTGACCACACTAGATGCAAAGGGCCTGCATCACAGACAAAGTGCATTTATATAACACTGTCCTTATGGTACTATTTAATCTTTGAGTACAAAATATATTCAGTTTTAAAACAGTATCATATTGCTCGAAAAGCATTAAACAAATTTCATCTTAAAAGAGAGATTTGCCTCTTTATAAATGCGTTTGGTTAATGCACTTAGAGGTTAAATGGTCAAATCACTTAAAAATGTTTATTGGAGAAAAATAATCAATCACTGACTATTTGGTCATAACCAAAATTGTGAGTATGTGTATGTTTGATGAGTGGGTTAAAATGTTGGCCACCCATCCAAACAAGTGCTATCAATGTCACACAGCTTTTGCGTCAATTGTGGTCAGCTTCTTCTACATGTAGTTACAAGACCTATTTTAGTTGTCCTCTTTTAGTAGCAGGACCTCATCTCTTTGTAATAGCTTTATTTACAGATAGAGTTGCATGAAATTGCACAAGGGATTTTTCAAACAGCCATATGTATTAAACAACCATATGCATTAAGACTTCAGACAACTTAGTTGTGCCGTATGCATGTATGTATTTCTCTTACCCTTTGATAATTCATGGCTATTTTTTGTTGTTGTTGGGGGTTGCATCTAAACACAAACACACAACATGTCTTTTGCAAAGAAAATGAATAGCATTTAAGTAATCATGTATGAGTACTTAATCATATAATTGCATTTTCAAAGCATTTTTAGTGTAACTGAATGATTCCTAACATACAGTGTGGTTGTCAAAGATAAATGAGTACATATGAAATGATAGGTACTACATACAGTGTACCAAGTATTTTCAATATATATCTATTTTTATTACCTCTTATGCACCAGAAAATCCTATAAATGTACCAAATTTCTTAGAGAATCAGACTTTTTCCAGGATAATTCAAGGGTATTTTTATATTATTAATTTGTATGTTCTTGTGAATTGTATACATTTTTTTAGCACTTTAATGTGAAGAATACATAATTTGCAGTTGAAGTTGAAACAAAAAACGCACACCTGTATATTTGTGTAGGGAGTTGCACCCGAAGCACAATATATTTTGTAAGAAAATGTGTTGTACTGGTTATTGTACTACTTTTGTTTAATAGCAGGATTTGTTATGTAGTCTTTTTATTTTGATCAGATCCGTGTATATTGTTTTGTATAGTTCACAAGTTTTGCCTTTAGTGTATGAAGATTTTTCAGTTTTATTGAGTAGTAGATGTACAATTTAAATGTAGAGAGTTTAATCCAATCTTGCCCACCATTCTCTTCCATAAAAGATTAATCATTTCTGAAGATTTTAAACTAAGGACAGATCATCATTTTAGTCATTCTTAATCATTTGAATTGAATACTATAACTACAGCAATGAAAGTACTTGCCCCCCCCAAGTGTTGTCAGTAAATTCTAGAAATTGAAATAGGAGTAATGTTTCTTCTTACTACCAGCTGATCTTTTTATTAATCCAGTTATTTGGTTATCAAAAAAACTATGTTGGAAAGGCAGTAGTGCTACATGTATTTGTTGGCCATTTCATCATCCCACGATATAGACAGGTACTAATAACATGTATGAAGGCATATAACATCTCACGTGTAGAATTGCATTTTATTGACAATCATTTCTTATATTTTTCAATTGTTTAGTTCTGTCTTTAGAAGTAACAAAAGGAATGAAAAGCAAATCAAGGTAGTAAACATCACATTATATCTTAAATACATTTTAAATCTCAAATATTAATGTGGAAACATGGAAAACAGTCTCTCTTTTTTTTTCGTGGGCATACTCTAGTGTGAGATTTCAACAATTGCAATAGGTTTGTTTGAAAGTATTTGTTTTTGTGTTCGCAACTTTTATTGATAGGGAGAAAAAAATGTCTATTCTACTGATGTAGAAAACTTGATTTGTATTGTCACAATTCATGTATTCTACCATTTGCATTCCAGTAATTGCACTCAATATTTGGCTGATATTGAGTTCCCCAATCATTTCCACAATATGTCAGGATTCCTCTTTCAAATTTATATAGACAATTCGGGGAATAATTAGGGCAATAGCTGAATAGCAAGGTTCTTTAGACTCAGGGAAAGGATAGGTAAATCGAGGAGGAGGATATTTTGTTTGATGTTTGCAGTGAAACATTAAATTCCAGTGGTTTTGCATGATAGAAATTGCTTTACATAATCATTTACATTTGTTAACTTTCAGAATCAAGATCTTGTTTTTCTAAAATTTAGATACTTTTTTTGTTCAGACTATAGTGGAGAAGTATTTATGATTTGCACATTTGCACAGTTTGTTGTGAAATGATCTTGGCATAATTCATGTACCTGCCCATAGAATTTTTCTATTCACTTATGATTATTCTGTATCCTTTTGCAATTCTTTATGTAATATCATAATAAATAAAAATTGATTATGTATACATATTATAGATGAAATGTGTAACTCAAAATTCAATATCATTGTTTCAAATACAATTGACTTTTACGCATGATTTGGACTTCATTGAATCCAGTATAGATAAACTTTGTAAACAATGTGACCTTAAAAATGGATCAAAGTATATTGTGCACCAAAGATGTTTGGTATTATGTATTATGACAATAATCACTTTATACTGTCTGTTATGTAGTGGTAGCATTGTGTATTTTAACATGCATCATGTTAAAGTTAAATCATTTACTGTGCTTGCTAATATTGTAGCTCTGTTGATGATACTACATAATGTACTTTGTATGAATCCAATTTACAGGAGTTAAGTTGTAAGTAGAGAAATAGTTTGATTGAGATATCGATTATTAATACCTCAAGTCATTTTCTATTATCCTCTTCCTCCTGTCCCCACCCCTTCCCCTCATCTTTCCTACCTCCCCCTTTCCACTCCTCTCCAATCTTCCCCTCCCCTCCCCACCTCTTCCTCTCCTCCCCCCTCCCTACCCATTCTTGCTTCTTCCCACCCTTCCATCCCTCCGGCCAACCCCACAATTTCCCATCCCCTCCCAACCCCTTTCCTGTACCCTTCCCCTTTCCCACCCCTTCACCCCCCCCCCCCCCTTCCCCACCCCTCCCTCTTCCCCACCTCTCCCTCTTCCCCATTTTACTTGGTAATTATTCACTACAATGTGTGTGGGATACCTAGTATTATACAATGCTCATTGTAAATGTAGGTTATTAGTAAACATAGGCTAGTCCAAGGTATTTTGTCCCATAAGTTACCGATTACATTTATGATTTTAGTATACCTGATTATGATATTAGTTTAGTAGCCCTATTAGAGCTTGGATCAGGCCAGATATAAAAAAAACACTATGAAAAGAAGTTTCAATGTTAATCTTCCACTCAGTAATCATGGTAATGTCAATACGCATTTGCATTGACCCACTAGCATTGCTGGTGCGGATGTATGCAGCAGCAATTGACCAAATACCTTGGACTAAACCAAGTTTTATGGATATCATCACTTGTTTTGAATAGTTATTGACCTTGTAAGTATTGACAATAACATGAGTATGATATTAATAGAAATGTTATTATCACAAAAGATAAATTACAATATAGTTGCTGTAATTCAAGTTTTGACAACTCATTGTTTTAAAGTGCATGTACCTTCTTAATACTTTATTCAACATGCATTTGCAAAACTCTTTAAATATGTACTTAGCTGTTTCAGTAATATCATCCACTTTCATTGCATTCCAATGGTATTATGACTATTTGTAATTTACATTTTAAGTGTTTTTCTGGCAAAAGAATCTACAGCTGTATTTCACAATTTGTTTTTCTCAGCAAGTTCCATTAAGTGTTCTGGACTTCTATTAACTTATTATGATGCATTACTGAGAATGCCATGGCTAGGTCTTTATAATTGTAGCATATTTAATATACTTCTGATTATGATCATGGTAATTATTTTCATGCAATCTCAATTTGCAGATGGATGAAACTTTGTAACAATTGCTCAGTGATTTTAGTGAAGAAGTTGTTACTGCAGTAATTTGTTATTTGATGAAACCTCTACATTCTAGGGTTTATAATTGTTTGAAATTTACTATATTGTGAGTGTAATGAAAGATAGTATACTGTATAAACTGAAGTTCAATATATTCATGTTCACAATGCTTTTATTTGATTTGTGCTTCCTTGTTTGTGCATGATCAGTTGATGAGGTTCGGTATTAATTGTTGTTTTAAGAATTGTGCCTTGGTCAGATATCGAGTTGAGTTAAGTGAATGATGGTGAGAAAGGGAGAGAGAGAGAGAGTATGAGAGAGAGGGGGGAGTGAAAGAAAGAGATAGAAAGAGGGGATAAATATGACAGAAATACAGCTCAAAGCAGAAAAAGTGATACAAACATTGCAAATAGATGTATTCTAGATGACTATGAGTCTAGGCCATTTAAAAAATATACATGTATAGGTCTAGATTAATAATTTACACATCACAAAACAGAATACAGTACTAGTAAATCAGTAGGCCAATTTCTTTATTTTTATGAAAAACCAATATTTCTGTGTCTTTTGATTAGCTAATATTATTCACCATATTTATGATTTACAGAATTATATGAAGTAGAACACATTTATTCATAATGAAATAGTGATTGAGTAAATGAGCATTATTTTCTTGGTTCGACTTTAAAATACCGGTAATCTTTTTCTTCATTATTCAAATATTTCATGCAAATTCTTACCAATTTTCCTTATTTGTGATCGACTAAGAGGTACCGTACTGTAAGTGTAACTATCAACACAAAAATCTAGAATTTTACGACAGATTGATGAGCAAAATGTGCCTACTTCTAGGACCTTTGGGAGTTGGAAAAACGCTTATTTTGAAGCGGCTGCAAGATATCCTTTTTCAACATTTTATTACATTGGCATTCAATATCCATAAAGTGGTAAATTTTAATATTAAAAAATTTCGAGTAGACCTGTAGCACCATTTGTAATATTTTGTGTAAGCAATTCCAATGCAGCAGGCGCAGTAGACCGAAAAATCAGTCTATTTCGTTCGGGGATATGCTCCGCTGAGACTACGTTTGGCTTCACGGAATCCCGCTCCTACATAGACCGAAGTCTGCCCCAGCCCCCCCCCCCCAAAAAAAAAAAAAAAAAAAAAAAATGTATCAGATATCCACGATTTTACAAGTAGATTTTGATGAAAGAAATGTGTTTTGCTGGCATCGTCGATATTTTCCCCATATTGTAGCTCGCCGATTCAAACAAGTTGAAATCACTAGTGCGCAATTGCTGGCAGTTCCGTGTGTGCGCTCTACATACACTGGGAAAACAGTACTGGCAGACTGGCGGTCCCAGCGATGGCATACTAGTGATTTTGAGTCATTTGAATCGGTGCTACATGGTTTAGAATACACCCACTCACAGGACCATATATGGATAGCCTGGAAGGCTCTTTGAAGAGTAAAAAAAAAAAAAAGCTGATGCTACTCTTCAAAGAGCCTGGTTTTTTAACCCCACTCTGCAATAGAGCAGCCATTTTAGAGTCTAAAGAACCTCCTGAAAATCACCTTTACCGTGAGCCAGCTTCTCTCATCTCCTCTTCACCATAGCTTTAGAATATTAAAACCCCATTTTTTACCCTAGAATTAAAAAATATTAGGGAAAAAATGTGAAATATTAATTTTAATGGTTACCGATAGGTTGAATGTTGTCCGAACGACGCCCTGAAAAAGCCTTCACTGCGCTCGTAGACCCGGAAGTGTCCCGTAATGTCATCGACCTACAGTCAATCACGCAATTTTCAGATCCACCATACGTTAGACAAGACCGCTACAAGCACGCGGGCATCGCACGCATTTTAATTGTGCGTCTTCAGCATGCATGCAGTAGCGGTCTTGTCTAACGTATGGTGGATCTGAAAATTGCGTGAGTGACTGTAGGTCGATGACATTACGGGACACTTCCGGGTCTACGAGCGCAGTGAAGCTGCGGAGGCTTTTTCAGGGCGTCGTTCGGACTACCGGTAACCATTAAACTTTTCACATTTTTTCCCCAATATTTTTTAATTCTAGGGTAAAAAATGGGGTTTTAATATTCTAAAGCTATGGTGAAGAGGAGATGAGAGAAGCTGGCTCACGGTAAAGGTGATTTTCAGGAGGTTCTTTAGACTCTAAAATGGCTGCTCTATTGTAGAGTGGGGTTAAAAACCAGGCTCTTTGAAGAGTAGCGTCAGCTTTTTTTTTTTTTTTTACTCTTCAAAGAGCCTTCCAGGCTATATATGGAGCTGTGTCAATTTCAGCCTGTCACAACCTCAGAGTTGAAGAGGTAAAAACACCAATATAATTGGCAAAATTTTGAGAAAATACTTCTTTCTACATTTTAGAATGATAGAATATCTAATTTCATGCCAGATCCTTTGATAGGATCTTTATCATCTTGATCAAGTGAAATTTTCAGGCTGTTTTTGGTCGGTGATCTTGCTCCTCTGCCGCACATATATGTGCAAGATATCACACACTTGCTATGGGAGGCAATTGCTCATGGTATGAAGGTACAGAGTGCGAGGTTAATATATTAGCATGTTAAGAACCCACTGCACTATTCGAAGAAGAGTAGGGGGAAACCCCAGTGTAGTGGTACACTTGCACATTCCAATCAGTTATATTGGGAGGGGAGACCAGAGGATTACAGTGATTCGGTTCGCTTTTCCCCTCCCAGGCACAGGTGACGCCAAATACTCAAAAATAATAATAATAATAATTAGTAAGAATAATAATAAGAAAAGATGGTCATAACTTTGTTTGTGATCCACAGAGATATCACATATGTAGCTTACATTTTGTTTCCCAAACAAATAAGTGACAATCGCCTACCCCATAGAGTGGAGACAGTTTGTGACATTGCTGCCGTCATTTATAGGCTTTAATTCTTTTCATCAAAATCTATCAAAAATGTGAAATTAAAAGAGAAAAGTATTAGGTGTAAACAAAAGCAACTGACTCTTTTGACTGTTAATAACTCAAAAGTTTAAACATGTATCAAAATGAGGTTTTCACATTGTAAAGTTGAAGGATGTCAAATTTATTTGGAGTAAGTGTTATTTCTTTGACTACTATTCTTAAAATAATGCTCTGAATATTTAATTAGGTTTTCACTTTTTGAAAAATCAAGGCAACAAAATCTGTGTGTATCAGTAATTACTTCAGAACACAACAATTGCTATTGTGCATGGCCGCTGAAATTCCAGATCATCTCTTTTAAGCCAGAGCCATGAATCATTGATGACAGGGGATAGCAATAGGTTGGCAGGTGTGATGCACAGTGGTATTGTTGTGTTCTGAATTAATTACTGATACACTCAGTATTTGTCAAATGTTTTTTTTTTACACCTTGTACAGTATGTGTACTTTAGAAGGATATATATGATATAACAGTGATGAATGATATAAAAGTACAGTGAGAAGAGGTTGCTTTTGCCAAAGTTGAAATAGTAAATTAGTACACATAAGGATATTACTTATATGCATGTGATGTTCCTTGACAATATGATTACTGTATTCTAGCAAAGGTTCATTTGAAAACCTTAATGATGCTCCATCAACTATACCAACTGTGAGTATGGTTAAGGGGTCATTCACAATTATCAACATTTTCACAAGTGTACAAACCATACACTTTTTAAGACCCCCCCCCTCCCCCCCAAAAGTGTACGAAGAAAAATGTTGATTTTTTTCCCACATTATAAAGCTACGGTCACAAAGGTCCTTAATTTAATTTTTAACACGCTCCATCTTCAGCAGGGCTTTGTCAAGAACTTCGGTGAAGAGAGCACATTGCGTAGACGCAGTGCGCGCGCCACAACTTTTGACCTTCCAACACGGCATCTGCTCGTTTACGGTGCTCATTCACAAACACAAAAGCATTTATGAAGTTCATATATTTGTTAACGGGATTTTTGTGAACAATGCACCCTCGCTTAAGGAGGAATTTTGTTAGATTTTCCGGGTCAGTAGGTCTATTGTCCCTATTGTTCGCCATCTTTGACATTGCTTCCACGTACGTACGCGCACGTGTTTTCTACATATGGAGTGCGCGAACTAACGGTCAGCGGGGAAAGTTTCCAGCGAGACGAGAGGCCGTGATCAGACGGGACAGGGGATGGGCGCGAGAATATGGATCGACATTTTTATAAATTGGAAAGCGTACGCCGGGTGTTGACCCCCTCCCCCCCAGCGTACGGTTTGTACGCTCGTGAAAATGTTGATAATTGTGAACGGCCCCTAACATTTCATATTGCTGCTACCAATTATAGTTGTTGCAGAGTTACTCTCAAGTCAGGAAGAGTAGAGAGTAACCCAGTTAGAAAGCTTAAAAAGAGCCCTGGAAAGTTACCAAGAGTTGGATGGCATGATGAAATTAGGATATATCCTAATATACATATAAGAACAACTCCTGCTTGTATGATATATGATGGGGGGACATACATGTAAAGCTACAACTTTATTTCCAGCCCCTAAAAAGTCATCTTATTCAAGGGTTTATGAAAATTTCTTAAAATATCTTGGTTCTACATATGCTGAAGTAAAATCACTGAGAAAATTACGACGGACGAATGTCATTAGCATTCATTCACATT
This sequence comes from Heliocidaris tuberculata, assembly GCA_025618425.1. Taxonomy (NCBI): domain Eukaryota; kingdom Metazoa; phylum Echinodermata; class Echinoidea; order Camarodonta; family Echinometridae; genus Heliocidaris; species Heliocidaris tuberculata. The sequence goes on from CM046836.1 coordinate 31,452,964, forward strand.
TTGTTCGACAAAATAAAAGGGTCCTAAAGAAATGAAATAAATAAATGAATGCAAATCTAGATTTTGAAGCTGACTGATGTGAATTTCACCCTGATTTCCAAATAGTGATAATATCACAAAATTAAAGGGCAATTACTCATTCTTTTTGGCAAATGTAAATGATATTCTTGTTGCTCAGTCACACCAAAAGTTTGGCGTATTGAACGTGACGCATTGCACGTCTTTGCAAGGTGCGTAGGTTTAGGACCCCTGGCCATATATTTCTTAAATAATCATTTTACACTGACTGAATAAAAGGGGGAGCTGAATTGTTACATGTTTACATTTATTACAACAAAAACTTAATGACTGCTTTTTTATGGTTATGTATGTTGATTGAAATTAAATAAGATTTTATGTAGACCAAAAATGTAAAGACTAAGGGAGAACATGTACTTTGATTTAGTAGCCCTCTTAAACCCTGCTTTGATATTGCGGAAAATAGTTTACTCATCTGTTAAATAGAAAAGTATGGGAAGGAGAATGATGTTTCCATTTTACAATACAATTCTGTTCAAAAAATTAAAATTCATGTAATTATTGACAGCAGTATTATGGTCGATATGAATATGTGTGCTATAGGTTATGGCTTTTATCTTCTCCATTCTATCTTTATTTTCTGTGGATAGGTTGGGACAAATCTAACCAATGTCCAACTCAACAAGAAGAATGAGATCAGAGTGAGAGAGTTGGGAGGCATGATGGCCCCCATATGGCCAAACTACTTCACTGATTGTTCAATAGTACTGGTAAGTAGACTGAATAATGGCCTAGTGTTAAAGTCTCTTTTACCTTCTTCGCAATAGGTGTTGCAGGCCCGGGGGGGCCACTCAGGTATATTGGTGTACACATGCGCGTCCAAAAAAACGCGTAAAAAGGGGTCTTTTTTTCATCCAGGACGCGTAACGCGCGTTACGTGTTAAGGGGTCCGAAAACGCCGATTTTCAACAAAAAGGGGGTGCTGAACGGAATGCGGCCAAACGCGTTTAGGGGGTCATTTTCATTCCGGCGGCAATGGTACCAACAAAACCCTACATAATTGAAGTAAATAATAACATTTGTAATTTAACCAACAGCAGTTCCTATATGTGCAGTTTATTTTGTTTGCCTTGTGTGAAGAATTTATCCACCAAAGGTGAAGAATATGTCAGTTTGCAAAAGGTGATCTTGAATTCAAGGGGTGTATTTTTTATGTTGGTTAAGTTAATCTTGTTTAGGGAGTAATATTTAAGACAAACTTGTTTAGGGGGTAATATTTCAATCAAACCTGTTTAGGGGGGTAATTTTTATGAAAAAACACGAGAAATCCTCGTTAAGGGGTAATTTTTACGAAAAAAAGGGGTGTCTTTTCACCAAAGTATGAAACTTGTTTAGGGGGCATTTTTTAAATCCATTTACACGCATGTGTACACCAATATACCTGAGTGGCCCCCCCCCCCCGAGTTGCAGGTTCATACCCCTCCTGATTCTAAGATTTTTACTGTTTTTTTGGGGGGGGTGGGGTTTTTTGGTACCTATAATTATAAGCACCAATCTCTAGTATTGGCAGTACAACAAATTCTCAGACTGAAGATGTGGGTTTTTTTTTCTTATCGTCTTGCAATGTATTCATGAGTTGAATATTAAAAAGCTAAAATGCTCTCACAGGCTAGATTTCACAAATTAATAATGCCTTACAAGATACTCATTGAATAGATAATTTCTAATTGAGGGAAGAGATGTTATGTACACTTCAGGTTGCTGCTGCTCATATGTTTAATGCATGAGTAGATTAGTTGTTTTGTTTGTTTTTTAAAAATTTCTTTACAGAACATACTGGACATGTGAACTAGTTGTTTTTTCCAATCAGTGAAAATCTACCTGCTTTAGGTTCGCTTCTACTTCTGTTCTTTGTGCGAGCTTTGTTGGACCTTTGTCATTGTCTTATTGCATTTGCTGTCGCTGATGCAATACAGCACTATTGTCAGTCCATGCAATTGTTACAGAGCATAACATTTCTGCAACCCACACAATGTGCCCTGTGTGTAAGTTTTCTAAATCAAATATCTGATTTGGCTAGTGTCTCATCTTCTAATTGATTAATGTTTTTTTCCCCCTGCAGTATGTAGTTGATGTGTCAAATTTGTCCCAAGTTTCCAGTGCTTGTATCCAGCTTCTTCATGTACTCTCTGACCCTAATCTACAGAATGCTTCCATCCTGATCATTCTAAACAAAAGGTGAGTCTAATGATGTGCAGGTTACATGAAATCAGGGAATAATTACAAACTGATGAAATCTAACAAAAATAAAAGATACTCTATATGTCATATTCATATTTTAAAAAAAAACACAAAAAATTGTAGAAGTGGCATAGCTGAGTGGTTCAATCACTTAACTGGGAATGCAAAGGTTGTGGGTTCAAGCCGGGACACTGCACTTATATCCTTGAGCAAGGCATTTTATCTACATTGCTTCTCTCATACACTCATTTACTACAATTGTATGCCATATTTGATAGGTCAAAATGCAAAGTTCACCCTGGTATATGTTCTTCTTTGACAGTGACCTGCCTCCTCCTATGAGCATCCTGCAAATCAGGGCCCTGCTTCACCTGGAAGACCTAGCAGTCTCAGCCAGTCAGAGGATAGATGTGCTAGAGGTCAGTGCACTCACAGGTCAAGGGTTAGATGATGTCGTCCGGTGGCTCAACTCCAATGCCAAGGGATGAGATGGCGACATGTCTCACTTGATGGCTAGTACTTCAATTGACCAGTGAGTTGTACAACACATGCTTGGTGATACATGCTCCGCAGTCATTCTCTACAGGAACCGAAATCCTAACTTCAATCCTGGACCTAACCTAACCCTAACCCTAACCCTAACCCTAAACCTAAGCTCAAAGCTAATCACAACCCTATCCCTAAAACTATGTCCTTGACAAAAGAAAGCTTGGAACAAATGTCGCTGAAGCAAGTGTTCAGTCACCAACCAGTGGATTCACTTTGGATGCTTTCATTTAAGTAGTGATTATCCAGGGAGGACAAAAAATGTTTTTCATGGATTATTGGACAAGTCCAAGGTATTTGTTTGAATGTCCCACAGGTTACCAAGTATTATGGTATCATGAACATGATACTTGATATTTGGTAGGTTCCAAGCTGTAGTAGGACATGCATATTCATATAACCATCATATACATGTACATGTATACTAAAATCTTTGATGTAACATGTATGGGGCAACATAACTCGTACTTGCCCTCTTATAAAGGTGATGACTACCAGTCTTGTGATTGCATGGAAAGGAACTGCTCAGAATTTTTTCTGAATGGGTGACTGAAAAATAATCTTCTAAGTGTGTTTTTTTTCTTCGAATTTATCAGCTCAGGAAAGTGAAGAAGTGTAAAAATATGACTTCTAAGGTTTTAGAATTATCAAAATGATTTAATTTGGCCTAAATCAGATTTATTTTATTTATTTATTTTTAATATAAGTCAAGGGCGGTGGTGAGCTTCACCCTATGCTGAGTTCGCCACTGCAATTAAAGATAAAGTTGAGTTCTAGTCATGCATTTATACTGTGAAAGAAACTGTCTGAAGGCAACTGGGAAAGGTTGATCATGTCTACATAGAAATTGGTGTATACTGTGAGGTTTTATAATCATCAAAACGATAAGAAATTAACCCAATTTTGCTGAAAAGCACATGCACTTCACAGAAACGGGTATATGGGACTGCACACACATGTATCATGAATGTTTGACCCGAACACTTCAGCTATTTCTCATCATATTTGGATTATGAGAGCATTTGAAGAGCAATCTTTTCAGGGAACATTTTTACTATGATCTTCTTCCAAACTGACATAAAAGGAATGAGAATGCTCGCAAATTATTTTTCACCTCTCCCAGAACTCAACCTCCTCTTTAGAAATCAATAGTCATGACTGTGTTGATACACGCGCTACTTCTCTTTTTGCAAAAAAGTTAGAATGTGAAATTTGGCGAGAATTTGAAATTCTGCAATTATGCATTGATAGATGGTGTACCATTTTGAGTACAAATGAAAACTAAGCTTTGCAAAACATATGCAAGGAGGCCCTGGTATTCCCTTACATGAGCTCTTACTGTGGCTGCAGTTTATGAAGGAGGTGCCTACGTGTGTATGAAATTCATATGGACACTGCTTCTAATTAAATTTCAAATCTAGCAGTTGATACTGCATGTATTACATGAAAAGCCGGTTTCCAGCCCCTTTATTCTGAGGGAAGTTCTAATACTATTTTTCTTAATGTATCAAGAAGTTTTTCAGGACTACATAATGGATACACATCCTTGCCTTCATAATAATTTAAACAAAAGTCTTAACCCTTTTACCACAAGAAAATTGTTCGACTTCCATTTTCAATTCAGCCTTTTATTTTATCTTCCCTTTGCATGTACACTGTACAGCTTAAATCTTATTTAATCTTTGAAAAGTATGTATGAATTGAATGCTTCCTACATGTATATATAGATCCTTACTTACATTTTGTGAAAATGTCTGTTCCTACTCCTCTTTTATGTGTGTGGCAATCAGCAGAAAATGTGCAATAGTAACTCAATTTTCAATGTCATATTCATATATATTTGTCATTAGCAGTCGTTTTCAGGTAAAGCTTATTTTAGGGAAGAAATAGAATGTATTTTACCATTGTACAACATATTGCATGTTCAGGTTTATGTATCATTTGATATAAGTGTACATTTTGTTTGAATAGTTGAGGGGGAGACCTAAGAAACATATACTTATTTGTATCCGGACAACTACCCCCCCCTGGACAATTCCCCCCCTCCCCCGGACAACCAACCCCTGAGGACATTTACCCACTAGGACAATTACCCCTCAGGAGTCAGGACAATTAGCTCCCAGGACAACTACCCAGGCTTATGACTATTACCCCCCAGGACAATTACCCCCTAGGACAACTACCCCCAGGACAACCACCCCCTTAGGACATCTACCCCTACACAACAGTTTCCCCCATGACAATTACCCCTCAGGACATTTACTCCCTAGGACAACTACCCCCTAGGACAACTACCCCCTAGGAAAATTACCCCCAGGGCAATCACCCCTTAGGACATCTACACCTAGGACATCTACCCCTAGGACAGTTACCCCTAGGACAATTAGCGCTCAGGACAATTGCCCCCCAGGACAACTACCCCCTGTGAAAATTACCCCAGGACAACCAACCCTTACAACATCTACCCCTATGACAATTACTCCCAGGACAGTTATCTCCCAGGACAAATATCCCCATGGACAATTACACCCCAAGGACAATTACTCCTGGGACAATTACCTCCCAGGACAACTATCTCCCCCTCCCTGAGGACAGTTACATGGCAGTAATTGCCAAGAGTAGTTGTCCTGGGGTAATTGTCCTGGGGTAATTGTCCTGGGGGTAGTTGTCCTGGGGTAATTGTCCTGGGGTAATTGTCCTGGGGGCAGTTGCCCTGGGGGTAATTGTCCTCGGATTATATTTATTCACTTCTTTATATGTCAAAAAGATTGCTTCCTCTCCTGAATGCATGTTCATGTACCTAGTCATTTGCCTTTTTCAACATAGTGATGACAGCACCCGGGATATTTTTGGCGATGGTGTATGCAAAATGTCTGTTAGAACAAAATAAAATTGTATTGTGTGACACAAATGCTTACATGATATGTACTATTTTATACCTTATCACCGACGTAACCAAAGGTGATGCAGGGTCAAAAGTTTTAATAATGGAGAGGACATGAGCTGCTTTTAACCCATTGTCTAGAGGAGCTGGATGGCACCTGTATTAAACATATGGGAGTCAGAGAATTCAGTAGTCAGTGGGTTGAAATCAGAAATTGGTTTGTTTTCATTGACAGATGTTCTGTATAGAAGGGGGAGGGGTAAATTGACCAAGTCCCTCTGTATTTCACCATGATGTCATGAGGTTTTCTGTGATCTGTTTTCTCAATAAAACATTTTAAAGAAACTACTTACATAATTCTCAATGATTGCCTTTCAGATAGGAAACTTACTTACCAGATCCCCCCCCCCCCTCCCACTGTAGTATAGTAAGTGCAAATAATTTTTTTTTTTTTTTTTTTGGGGGGGGGGTGAAAATGGAATTGACATTTCTGAATATGGATGTAAGTGTTCATGTTAATGGTATACTACTATTAAACAATTTCAAGTAAAAGTGAAGATGTCTGCACGGTGCATAAATCTATACTTAATTGTTTGAATATGATAACTGGAACCCTTCAGGCAAGAGTATTTTGTGATATATGTGTTTAAAGAGAACTCTGTTTAAAAAAAAATTGTACATATTCCAGTTGCAGCTAAAAAACTTGCGAAGGCAAAATGGCTTTAATTGTCTAAAATGTTTCTGTATTTGGAGAAATTAGTAGATACACTCAGTGCACACCTGTACATGTATATTAGGCTCCCTAAATCCAGTAGCCCTAGAAATCACATAAAATGTCCAAAAGTTTGTTTTGAAACTATGGAAAATAATTGGTTTATTATTAACTTTTGTATACACCTATCAATATAAATTCAGTTTCATTTTGTGGTTCACTTGAAAGAGAACCACCGGATGTAAGTTGCCACTTGATAGCATATTGAAAGTGTAAATGAAAGGTTCAGTTTCATGTAATTAGATAATACTAGCCAGAAATGTACGGATAGACAGAAAGAGAGGGAGGAGAAGGAAGGAAGGAAGGGGAGATGGAGAGGGGATAGACTGAGTAAGAGAGAGATAGAGGAGAGGGAAATGGAAAGAGAGAGAGAGAGAGAGACAGACAGAGAAGAGGGATAGAAAGAGCAGTGACAATAAATAACAAGATAGTATGCCGATAAAGAACGGGGAAAATGTCGGAAATAAAACAAATAGAGAAAATGAGGGTCACGAGTGAAGGAGGGAAAATGCGCCGCAAACTGATTAAGTGATTTTTAAAATGCAAATTAATATTTTTTAAATGTTTCAATTTAAGGACACAAGGAAAGGATGAAATCTTAAAGTAGGTAAAAATTATCAAAATGTGAGATAGCCATCATAGTCCAGACCTATTCTAAGTTGCATACGAATAATAAATCACAGAGTTCAGAACACAATTAAGAGCATGTATAAATTTAAAAAAAAAACTCTTTAGTACATGTACTTAAATGATTACAAGAAGTCGATGGCATGAATATTTAAACTAATTCACATATCAAACAAATTGCTATTAGTTATTTTTGCCAAAACGAATAATAAATCACCGAGTTAAGAACATAATTAAGAGCATGTATAAATAAAAAACCTCTTTAGAACATGTACTTAAATGATTACAAGAAGTCGATGGCATGAATATTTAAACTAATACACATATCAAACAAATTGCCATTAGTTATTTTTGCCAAAACGAATAATAAAATTGCCATTAGTTATTTTTGCCAAAACGAATAATAAATCACCGAGTTAAGAACATAATTAAGAGCATGTATAAATAAAAAACCTCTTTAGAACATGTACTTAAATGATTACAAGAAGTCGATGGCATGAATATTTAAACTAATTCACATATCAAACAAATTGCCGTTAGTTATTTTTGCCAAAACGAATAATAAATCACCGAGTTTAGAACATAATTAAGAACATGTATAGATAAAAAAAACCTCTTTAGTACATGTACTTAAATGATTACAAGAAGTCGATGGCATGAATATTTAAATTAATTCACATATCAAACAAGTTGCCATTAGTTATTTTTGCCAAAATTTTAGCGTGAATGTTGGCAAAAGTCATGTCGTGTCGAAGATATACAAAATGTGTTCACCTTTTTTCAACCGGGATTCCTATGTAAAATTTAATGCTGAAAATGATGGAACCCACTGATTTTTTGATAAAATGAGCCCGAAGTGCCAAAATTTTATGTTTTAGTGGCCCGCCATTGCTTTTATGTATTTCAGAGCAAACATTGGGGTTAAAAACGTTCGTTTTGTGTTGAAAAGCCACTACTAGTATATGGTAATGATTAAGAGTTTTAAAACTTTGATTTTAGCACTCAAAATTTCTCCTGGAATGCTGAAATTTCGGGGTAACCTCGCTAGTCATAAGGACCGCTATCCATAACGTGTGACTAAATGAATAGCGGTTTTGTATGAGTAGCGGTCCTTCTACATAGCGAGCAAACCATAGACAAATTACCTCGCTATTCATAAGGACTTCCGTTCATAAGGACCACTATTCATAACTATTCATAAGGACCGCTATTCATAACGCGTGTTAAATGAATAGCGGTTTTCTATGAATAGCGGTCTGTATGAATAGCGAGCGGACCCGGAAATTTCGAATTATGGTACTTTGTACATACTTCTTTGTACTGAGACCAGTTTAAATAACAATATTGTTAAAGATCACTGCATATTTTAAGTGGCAAGACCCTTTAATGGGCCCTTATTTACGAAATTGGGCCTGAAACCTGCTTAATGGAAGCTGTAGGTGCCCGCCGTGTATAATTTATCATACATGACTTACACCAATAACATCACCAAATCACATAACATATGTTTCGATATGTAAGTCAGTGAAATATATGATTTTTAATGCATTTTTAATTGGGCCGTAATGAATAGATTCAGGGATCCCTTGTCCTTTCAGGTGCCCCCAAAATGATGTAATCTTGATTGATTTGAGAAATACTATTTGTAGAACACATTTTCAAATATCTTTAGAAAGAACATATGTTGTGCCACAATAGTTCAATGTTCTATAGTCAATTATGTTACATTTGCAGCCCTCTATAATCAGAATTTGGGCACCTGACACATATTTGGCCACCATAATTATCATACCCACATTGTTTATCATTGTATTTTTATATCAAAATACCCTGTTATTGAGATTCTATTACCTCGAAAAAAGCATTTTAAGCAATCTTTTCGACACTTACTAGTGAGTAGCTGGTAACTTGGGCCCTTTAGGAACAAATACCGGGCCCCAGTGATCTTTGGTGGGTCTTAATCATTACCATAAAATTATACTAGTAGTGGCTTTTCACACCAAACGAACGTTTTTAGCCCCCAAGCTAAAACATAAAATTTGGGCACTTTGGGCATATTTTATCAAAAATCAGTCGGTGTCATCGTTTTCAGCATTAAATTTGACAAAGGAATGATCCATGTTGAAAAAAAAGTGATCACCGTTTCCCAAGAGAAGCCATCTGTGTACCTAACTAATATCGATGTTTGAGTAATAAATGATCTATGTCAGATACATCGTGCCTGTTCTGTGAACGAACGTTTGTGAAAGTGGCTATAATTTTATGGCTTGATGTTTTTACGAGGATTAACTGATCAGCCATCGTTAATCATCCGTTCTTTGTACTGCACATCCGAGGCACGCGTCGGTCGAAGAACATGTTTCAACCGGGGAGGGCGGGGGGGGGGGGGGTAAAACTTTGTCCACAATTTTGCTGACAGAAAAGCAAATTTGTCAAAAAGAAATTGTAATAAATGTCCTAATATTCTAAAAGCGTGAAGTTGAGACAGGGATAAACTTTGCAATTAATTGATAAGGTTACGGTTATCAATCTGTCACAATAAGCATCATTCCTCCATACCCCCCCCCCCCTCCCTCCATCTCTTATCACTGCCGTCATTTTTATTGTTCCAGCTAGAGCGGAATCATTTACGAGAGCGTTTGCATTCGATCATAATTCATAATATTGTTTCTCATTGTAGATAGATATCACCCCATCTGCCCATGTCAGTATTCGTGTTATATTTTATTTATAATAAATCTTCGGCTATTTTTGTCACTTGCCGCACCGTATGTTACTCATACTAATCATAAGCATATGTATCGCGCCTGTCGCCATGCATAATTGCGTATATTATGAGCGGAACAAGGAACAGATCTGTTGAGATTTTCCACTGACTCTTCTACTGCATGGTTTTACCAGGGAGATGGGAGTTGCATGGTTGTACGATTGTATACTGTACATATGTTATCCTAATATAAGCCTTTGCATGAATACAGTGAGATATTATTACTGGAGGATTATTCCCATAAGAGGATCTGGATATTTGGAAGTAAGTAGCCCTTTACAAATTATAATTTGAATACATATATACTCTATGCGGCCTTCTACAGTATATACTAGGTATTTGTGTTATTGTTTCAAACAAAATTTAATACTTTTGATGAATGATAAGTACAGTTTTCTCATTGTACATTTGAACGGTGTGAAATATTTTGGTTACGTTTTATGACATTATTTACATAGGCCTTATGTTTTTAAATATTAAAAAAAAAATAAAAAATAGGTTATCACACTTTGACTAATCTAGGCCCTTGTATGTGCAGTTTACTTCGGAACCCATCAATTCCAATACTATTACTTTTGTACAGGGAAAAATTTGCTCCCAGTTAAATAATAAAAACATCTATATCCCAATTAATTTTCACCCTGTTCATCCAAGTACACACCCTCTCGATTGGTATATCTCCCTGTTGTAATGCAACATTCTTTTTTCAGGACGTATCCTAGAGCAATGTAAGATGTTAATAAGAGCCGTTTTACTTTATGTCTTTGATGCCAACATTATCCCTGTCAGTGGCGGATTTAGGGGGGGGGGGGAACACTTCCGGCCCGTACCCTCTCCCTTTTGAAACAAAAGTGTAGGCCTGCATTGTGCCCCTCTTTTAGAATTGATAACCCTTTCTCTTTCTTCTTTTCTTTTTTTTAGCTTGTCAGAGAATTGAAACGACAGAGAGACCCAAAAATGTGTGATAACCTCTTTTTTATTTTCTTTTTTTTTTTTTGCTTGTCAGAGAATTTCGGAGGAGAACGAGACCCAAAAAATCTGATGTCACTTTTTTTTTCTTTTTTTTTTTTGCTTGTCAGAAAATTTTCTGGGATTTGTGCCTCCCCCCTTACAAAATCATAGATCCACCCCAATCCCTGTAATCACAAATGTTTCATAATAATGAAAACACGATAAAAACTACTTTCGAAAAATAAACTCAAGGGTAATTTGACTAATTTCAAAGGCCTATTGTAATGCCCATAGAAATCAGGTTCGGATTACGTAATACGCCATTGTAATGTTCGCACAGTTCTAAAGGTGATAGACAGGTCTACTGAAATTGCCTTCAGTTGATTTTTTGAAAGTAGTTTTTATCGTGTTTGAAACAAATCAAATCAAATCAAATCAAATCAAATTAACTCCATTACAAAATATGTCATACACAGTGATGTTTCTATATACATGTATCCCGGGGGGCATGTCTCATTGAGACCTGTACATCATCCGCGTAAATCACTTTCTGAAAAGCACCCTAAAACGGGGAGTGCAGTAGGGGTAGTTTTGACACCCTAAACAGGGAAACCCGTCTAACATCTCTGATTTTTATACCCTTAACGGTGATTTTATATCTTGCGTGGTATTTTACATCCTATTTGAGGATTACATCATCACCATAGACCTTCTTTTTTTTTTAGCCGAAAAGGAACCGTAAAAGAAATTTAACCTAATTTGGAACACATTACCGAACTATATCCCCCCCCCCCCCTTTCCGCGGACCTTCTTCTTATCACCTCTGAATTTGATGCCCTTTTTCTTCAATTTTGCTGTTTTTGATACCCTAATCCTATGGGCCTGCCCTAAACGCGTAACCCGGGTTACGCGTCTGATGCTGAAAAAGTATGATGTTCAGGCCTCCATGAGACATGCCTCCCGGGACATGTATACCCATACTAGATAAAATGCTTGACGGAATGTTGCAAAAATTTCTATTTACAAAACCGTTACCGTAGTAACGGGATAAACTTTTCTCCCAATGTGTGCTATGCAGAAATACGGTACATATTCATTACATCAAATTTGCATATGTTTCCATAATTATTTTTTATAGTTATTTTTGCATTTACTCTACCATTATTTTGTTATGTGTAAAATGTAATTCAAAAATTCAATCCATAGAGGTAAATGTACTATCGTATAAACATGCAGGTGTTGTCGTATCAAGCTGCCAGTCTGCCACGCCCACTATAGACCTATGTCATGCCTAAATGCAACCGTATGTTATTTAGGCCTACGTATTCATTTTTCTTTCATTGTGGATATTTTAGACGTGATTGCAACTGAATAAATACAGTTCAAAGTCTGAATTTTATGCGACTGTAGTGTTGTCTATTGTTCTCCCTTGTTCTCTCCCCGTTCACGGATCGGAAAGTGAATGGTGAATCACCGACTCAATTTATATTCTCAGCTTTATGGTGGAGTCAGCGCACGTGCATGTTTATTACGTACATTGGTATGGGGCGCCAAGTGTTCACCTACTTATTCCGTCCAAATCTGGCTCATTTTGTTACAAAATTCAATCAAAACTCGTTTTTGTTACAAAATTATTGAATAGCTATTCATTTTGTAACAAAATGAATTTAATAGGGTAATTTTGTAACAAAAAAAAAATTCTGTTACAAAATAAAAATTACGGAATCATTTTGTCCGATTTCATTTTGTAACGAAAATCATTCTGTTACAAAATTAACATGACAAAATTTTCATTTTGTTACAAAAATCATTCTGTTACAAAATGAACATGTCCAATTACATTTTGTAACGAAAATTATTTTGTCCGTTCTCATTTTGTAACGAAAATAATTTTGTTACAAAATTAACATACGAAATTATTTTGTCCATTCTCATTTTGTAACAAAAATCATTCTGTTACAAAATGAACATGACAAAATTATTTTGTTCATTTTTATTTTGTAACAAAAATTTTTTTGTTACAAAATTATTTTGTTCATTTTCATTTTGTAACCAAATTCATTTGGTTACAAAATTAGCATGACAAAATTTATTTTGTCCATTGTCATTCTGTAACAAAAATCATTCTGTTACAAAATTAGCATGACAAAATTTATTTTGTCCATTTTCATTTTGTAACAAAAATCATTTTGTTACAAAATTAGTGTGACAAAATTTGTTTTGTCCATTTTCATTTTGTAACAAAAATCATTTTGTTACAAAATTAGCATGACAAAATTTGTTTTGTCCATTTTCATTTTGTAACAAAAATCATTTTGTTACAAAATTAGCATGACAAAATTTGTTTTGTCCATTTTCATTTTGTAACAAAAATCATTTTGTTACAAAATTAGCATGACAAAATTTGTTTTGTCCATTTTCATTTTGTAACAGAATGAGTTTTGAGTGAATTTCATCAGCAATTGAGGCAAGTCTGTACAGAATAGGTTGGTGAACACTTGGCGCCCATAGGGTCGCCAAGTGTTTTATCGAATAGGAAAGTGAACACTTGGCGCCTCTCTGTGCGCCAAGTGTTCACCAACCTATTCTGTACAGACTTGCCTAAATTGCTGATAAAATTCACTCAAAACTCATTCTGTTACAAAATGAAAATGGACAAAACCAATTTTGTCATGCTAATTTTGTAACAAAATGAATTTTGTTACAAAATGAAAATGGACAAAACCAATTTTGTCATGCTGATTTTGTAACAAAATGAATTTTGTTACAAAATGAAAATGACAAAATTGGTTTTGTCCATTTTCATTTTGTAACAAAATGAATTTTGTTACAAAATGAAAATGGGCAAAACCAATTTTGTCATGCTAATTTTGTAACAAAATGATTTTTGTTACAAAATGAAAATGGACAAAACAAATTTTGTCATGCTAATTTTGTAACAAAATGATTTTTGTTACAAAATGAAAATGGACAAAACCAATTTTGTCATGCTAATTTTGTAGCAAAATGATTTTTGTTACAAAATGAAAATGGACAAAACAAATTTTGTCATACTAATTTTGTAACAGAATGATTTTTGTTACAAAATGAAAATGGACAAAATAAATTTTGTCATGCTAATTTTGTAACAGAATGATTTTTGTTACAGAATGACAATGGACAAAATAAATTTTGTCATGCTAATTTTGTAACCAAATGAATTTTGTTACAAAATGAAAATGAACAAAATAATTTTGTAACAAAATAATTTTTGTTACAAAATAAAAATGAACAAAATAATTTTGTCTTGTTCATTTTGTAACAGAATGATTTTTGTTACAAAATGAGAATGGACAAAATAATTTCGTATGTTAATTTTGTAACAAAATTATTTTCGTTACAAAATGAGAACGGACAAAATAATTTTCGTTACAAAATGTAATTGGACATGTTCATTTTGTAACAGAATGATTTTTGTAACAAAATGAAAATTTTGTCATGTTAATTTTGTAACAGAATGATTTTCGTTACAAAATGAAATCGGACAAAATGATTCCGTAATTTTAATTTTGTAACAGAATTTTTTTTTGTTACAAAATTACCCTATTAAATTCATTTTGTAACAAAATGAATAGCTATTCAATAATTTTGTAACAAAAACGAGTTTTGATTGAATTTTGTAACAAAATGAGCCAGAATTGGACGGAATAAGTAGGTGAACACTTGGCGCCCCATACATTGGTTGTATACACAGTATAATCATATTGTGTATACAACCACTGATATTACCAGGGCAGTGATATCTTTCAATCGCTATACATCACACCATCCAAGTTTAGTGTGTAAAATTCTGAGAGAGTGTTACAATCTCTTCTTTAATACTACAGCTTAAATGATCAATGGATTAACTCTTCCGAAGATGAAGCCATTCTGCAATCCAGCTGATCAGTTTTAATGAACAGTGGTAGTTGATCCATTGGAATTGGCAGCTCAGCTAGTGGTGAGTTAAAAAAAAAAAGGCCTTTCAATAGTATCATATGCAATGAAAGAGTATATACAAATAATTCATGTTTGCGAATGCATTATGAATATGCACTGCACGAAGCGGTCAAAATGACCGAAATGGTCTAGACGATTTAAATACACCCAATTAACAAATTGTTCGGAAATCATCGCACGTATCTAATTGACATTTAGATGCCAAAACCCAACTACAAAAAAGTGAAGTCAGATTAAAACTTTATTCACGATTCAGACAGAAGAAAATGATATCGCTAGTCATTTTTTGGCCAAAAAGTGACCATTATGACCAAAATGTCATGAGTGATGTCATTATTAAAGACTAACATTTTTGGAATCAGCGCAAAATTTGGATGAGTTTTTCAAACATTCCCCATCAAAATTCTTATTTGGATAAGAAAGCCCAATGGAAACCTTGGCTCACTATTTTCGAGTTTCTAGTAGAAATTATGCAAATGGTCAATGTGTCAAAATGGTTCGTTAAGATACATCTAATAGATGGATTGTTCTGGAATCATCACACATATCTAATTAAGAATTTAGATGTCAAAACCCACTTAAAAATGCTTTAGATTGAAAATTTGAACACGTTTCAGACAACAAAGGAATAATATCGTTAGTCCTTTTTTGGCCAAAAATTAACCATTATAACCAAAATGTCATGAGTGAGGTCAATAAGAGTGGCATTTTGGACTCAGCGCAAATTTTTACATAGGATGAGGTTTTCAAACATCGAGTCCTCATCGAAATTCATATTTGTGTGGGGAAGCCCAATGGAAGCCTTGGTGATCACTTTTTTTTCTTCGAGTTTCTAATAAAAATGACGCATAATTATGGTCCATGAGGGTCAAAGAGGCCAAAATGACCAAAATGGTCAAAACGGTATTAAAATGAGTTAATTGTTCTGGGATCAGCGCACATTTCTGCATTAAATTTGGAAGTCATAACCTCCTCTTCAAATGATTCTGATTACACTTTGTATAAGATTTTGGACCCCCCCCCCAAAAAAAAAGGAGAGACTTAAATGGTCATTTCTGGCCAAAAGGCCGGTGGCCATGATTACCACTCCATTCTTCGGAAATAAAACTATTCAAATATGAGGATATTTGGGCATCTCCCGAATATGGGGGGGGGGGGGGGGGGGGTAGTTGCTCGAATATCGCCACATTCAAAATCCTCATGGGGCTGCAGCCCCCAGCCCCCCCCCCCCCCCCCCCCCCCCCCCCCCCCCCTCTGCCACGTAAGCATTATTATGCCTCGGTTATTTCAAATGTACATTTAACATTTTCATTTTTTAGATTTTTACTACACAATTTGCTTGGCACAGTTTGATCACAAATTCTTACAAATACAAAATATATCTATCTATTATATGAATGTATTTTGAATCCTGGTACACCATAGCTGATGTGTCTTATAAACTTCGGCGAGTTAGGGACTTGTATACCCTGCATGTGAAGACTGGTCCGGCTGACTGCATCAAGTAGGATGGCGAAGCCAGCAAGGTGTTGTGTGGACACGTATAGGACACTATGGTTATCCACTGGATCCGTCTCCATCTCCATTCATCTTGACCCTGTCTTGCTGCTGGACCCAGATGGTCCCGGACGAGAGAGTGAGACTGGCGATAACCATGATGGCAACTCTTCCTCACTTTTATCCAACTAAATCCTGTGGCGTTGGGCAAGCGACGTATTTAGGATATATTCTTTATGGAGGTTTATCTAGAGTGGTCATCATCGCTATGCGATGGACGATATATTTCTGCAACGGAGAATGAAAAAAGACACAATTTATTCTGTGTGTGTGTGTGTGTCTCTCTCTCTCGATCTCTCTAAATATATATAGTGAAAGAAATGGTTGTAGCTTTTATTATCCTCCATTATTCGTCAAGCTTTCGATCTGTGATCTTCATCAGGGCATCGTTTCAACCGTCATAAGTACAAGTTCGCCGACATCTCATTGAAAGGCATGCTAATTTTGATACACGCGTTTCAATGGGATGTCGGCGAACTTGTACTCTCTCTCTCTCTCTCTCTCTCTCTCTCTCTCTCTATATATATATATACGACGGATGTATCTAACCATTCGGTCATGAGACATGTAATTGTTGGAACGATTTATTTCCTCGTCTGTGCTTTCGAAGGTTTTTTCTAATATAATGAACCATTTATAACCCTTATGCCAGAGTGCTATGTGCATACATTACATTTCCATGGTAAATAATTGGGAAAAAAAACACTCAATCTAAGTAGCTACCTAGCCTTGATGAGAGAGAGAGAGAGAGAGAGAGAGAGAGAGATCAGGGAGATATATCAAAAGAGAAAGAGAGAAAAAAGAGAAAAGGGCGGGAGAGAGACAGGGAGAGAGGGAGAGATTTAGAGAGAGAGAAGGCGAGAGATGGTGGGGGGGGGGGGGGGGGAGAAGGGGAACAAAACTCATCCCCACATGCAGAGTAGGCCTACCTATTCTATCCCCACTGCATTCGACCATAATTATTTACAAAAATAATATTACGTATATACAGTGCGTATAAAAAGTAAACCCAACTTTGATAGCTTCTATAATTAAAAACTTATAACCAATATAGCCTTAAAATTTATTTTAGCAGAGAGTAATTTATTTTCTGACCAATGATCCGTCATGACTTTTCTGCCACGGATCAATGGATTAACTCTGAGCAACGGAGTTTTTGAAAAGTGTGGTCAAAATCCCATTGTATCAAGTTTGGGCTGATATTACTTTTGTCTAAAATCCTTTTAAAAGTTGAATTCTCTTTCACGCTTCAATGCTTCATTGTTTAAAGCGATCCAGTGTATCAAGCTTTCGCCTGACCTTGTTTCAATCCATATGGTAATCTTAATTTATTTTAAACAAGGAATGCTGATAAAGCCAAGATTATGTCATCATGGCCAAAAAAAATATCATAAATTTAACTTGTAATAAACTTTTTCTTGCGTTGGAGAATACCTTTTCTATTCGCATGCCCAAAATCAATTGAAATAACTCAGCAAAGGTTTTCAAACAGCAATAACAAAATAATGCATAATTGGTTTTGACCCACATTTATTGCTACAGCCCAAACTTGGTGTATAGTGAGAGAATTTTTTTACAATACTGTTTAAAAATAATAACAATAATAATAATAGAGAATACTTATTAAGCGCGTAATAACTCAGATATAGTTCTCTATGCGCTTTACAATCATTTTATAAATACATGCATGCATGATACATCACAGTAACATTTCAAATGAGAACATAAAATATGTAAAGAGCGATTAAAACAGAATTAATCAATCAAGTCGTCAATCATTAGCTAATGCTAATGGTACAATTACCTGATCTGATCATCTGTATTATGAAAATGAAAATGACCCACCCTGCACGTATAGGACGGCCTCAGGAAACCTTGAAAACAAATAAGTCTTCAAGGCACTCCTGAATCCATCAGTGCTCTCAACCCCCGAAGCTGCTCAATCATCATTGGCCATGGTGGCAGCATGGTTATTAATAAGGTATCATTAGACAGAATATAAGTTGCCCTAGCTTAACTATAAAATGAATATCAAGCTTATAGAGGTTAAACATTTTAGAGTAGAAGCTACCAAATTTGGGTATACTTTTTTTGCATGGCACTACAATATGGACCGGACATTTTACCCCCCCCCCCCCCCCTCCCACAAGTTCACTGTCATGACGGTTGAGTTTTATTACCATGGTCAAACTCAAGTTCTCATGCTTGAATGCAGCAATCAAACCATGTTTCATTCAAATTACGTTATGTAGTCGTTCCATCTTCATTCACGTACATTCCACTGATACAATAATTATTACTGGGTTTGATAAAATAATCGAAAATAACTATTAAAAAATCAAAATGCAATATCACTCAATAGGTTTAAAGGATAACAATCACCAAAAAATATTTTACTCTGTATGTTAGAGGTTCCATGTCATTCTACTATTATATTCCAAATATGGACTTCGAATATCACTTCTATAAAAATATATTACAAGTTTAATTATACTCTCTATCAGCATAAAAGCGATTCGTGAGTAAACTACTCAACGCACCCGTACGCGCTCGCCAAGATAAGGGCTCGCGCGGAACCCAACTCGGAGGTTCGGTTCCGCGCGAGCTCATTGAATTCTTTATTTCCTTCATACTCCTAAACTGTTGACCTATAGAATTTCAGATAAAGTTCCTTGAGGTTAATTTTATACTTTCTAGCGGTATACAAATTTTTTTTCAGGTGGTTGGTACACTTTAAATGTAAATATAGGAAATTTTTACCTAAAATCTTTAAAATATATATTTTTTTATGTACCGTACTTGTTTTTATTTTTATTTTTTATTTTTTTCACGTGCAATGAATTATTTCCAACTACATTTATTCACCATTCCTTGCCTAAAGTAGTCAATAGGAGCACTTAACCTATATTGTTTATACCTCACTTTTGATATTCATGTTTTTTAATGCCAGGACCAAGATGTAAAACAGTCCAACAACTGATCTTGCTATCCTTTATAAATATGTTTTAATAGATAAATAAATAAATAAAATCTTCTTTTCCGCTCTTTTCTCCCAAAGGCATCAAAACCAAGCTACAACCAATAAAAGAAGACGGCAGTATCTTTCGCGGAGGCGGTATATCGTCACTGTCCGCCATGAAAGACACAGCAATGATGTCGTCTGCTGATAGGGCTGCCTCTTCGACTGGTACCAAGCAACCCTCGGGAAAATCGTCTGGGAAATGCCGGCATACACATTTCTTACTGTGTTCTCTGACCGTCGCTCAAGTCACTGTCATATTGCTATTCTTCGTTTGGACGATCAAGGCATGTTATATACGATGTAAGTCGGATATATTTTCTCAAATACCTGATGAATTTTAATGGTATACTATTCGACATGTTGACATAGTCAAGGGATGGAGTAAATGAATGAAAGTGATAACTGATATGATCACATTCATCATCAAAAACACTGAAAATTGGAACCATGATAATCAGTATGCTGAAAAGAATCTCAGATACTGTATTTTGTCATTTTATACCGGTTTATGGAAATTCTCCTATATATATGTTTTATTAACAGTGATAACATGTTCCTCCTTCAATCTTCTAAATGGTATTGGTGCTGAGATTAATGTATATTATATTTAAAATTCTCCCAACCTCAGGTTTTTCGATTTTATTTTCAGCTCAACGTGTCTTTATCGTAACTGCCGTTGATTCAAGCGCCTTGGATCCACGTTACCAATCAATTAGAAATACTTCTATTAAGGGCAACATCACTAACCAACATCAGCACTATCATCATCATCATCATCATCATCTCCATGGCAACCATAGCAACATCACGACTAATCTTGTCAAAGACACTCAACTAGAGTGGAAGGCCGTCATGAATAATAAAAGCGAGCTGATAACGAACACGAAACAAAAAATACGTATTGTGGGTACAACAAACATTGAATCGCTCGCATTCACGTTAAACTGGTTAGAGAGTTTGAAGAGATTAAATCTCGATTATGACGTCACATTTATCGCAGAAGACGAACAAGCGTACGAAATTCTGTCGCGAAGGAAAAAGAATTCGAAGAAATTCAACAAGACGCGGTTGATTGCCGGCAGACGATCGGAAGGGGCGCGCGTCGCCGGTTTGTCTTCGGTTGATTGTGACGTAGTGCTAGATATTCTCGAATCTGGAATCGACGTTGTACGTATTGCTGCCGATTCAGTGTGGTTAAAAGACCCCCTGCCCTTGCTCTGGCAGAGAAATGACCAATGTGATCTCTGGATTACCTTCGGTGCCATCAAGACTCAAAGCCTCAGTTTAGAGTTTTTGAAAGCTTCACCCAACGTTATCTCCTACGTTAAAGCATTGAAGGAGCAACTAAAAAATTCACCAAGTCATGTCCTCACAGATTTAATGGCAATCAAATTAGGTATCATTATGGTGCAATTTCATGTACGTCTGTGTTATTTGAGAGATGATCAGTTCCCCTCTGAGCAGCATGTATTTCAGGATGAGGGTTGGTACACTGCCAATAAAGGAGGAATCTATGTGGTACGAACTGGTGCTATAGTAGACATTACACAAAAGCGATATTTATTACAAATGAACAATTTGTGGTATTTAAGAAAACCAATTGGCAATATATGATTAGGCCTACAATGTTTAACTCCTTTTTATATCGGGTATATAACCAATATTTGGTAATGTATGAAAGAGTGAATTTGCAGATAATCCCATGATTTTCGCGTGTATTCGTACAGGTGGACTAATACATGAGTCACACCGCCTAACCGATTAGACACCGACTCTAAACCGACCAATTCTTGTCCATTGGCATTGGGCCTGGGGTAATATACATTTTTCTTCGGTCTGTTGTCGGTCTGATATCGGTCACATTGGTGTGACTGTAGCCTCTAATCGAGGCGATGTGCTGCTCTTTTCATCCCTTGGTCGATCCTCGAAACCCGCGGAATCATCCTCTGATAATTGCGCGGGAAGTCTTGCTCAGCAAGCTGCACGCTTGTGTCGACTTCCCGCGCAATCAGAGGACTATTCCGAGCGTTTCGAGGATCGACCAGGAGATCGACAGAGCAGCACAGCCGCCTTGATTGAAGGCTAGTATGACTAGGGTATAAGCTAAACCTTTCATTGTCCGATCCCGACGTTCCGCCGCCTCTGCATGTTACATTGTGGCTTGGGTTCATCTATTACTTACAAAATAATCCCATATGAGAACTTGTGGGAATCATTTCTTTATTCCAAAGAAAATGAACACGATGAAAATATAAAGAAATGCAAGATTAGACATTCAATGAAAAACCAGGTTCACGAACCTATTCTTGTCAATGGCAGGTTGGTACATTATAACCAGCTTCAGGTGGGATTGGAAACAAAAATAGTATACACATTAAGGTATGACAATCAGTTTGATGAAGATTCTTTAAAAAAAATGATATATTGGGTTCTTGTTTAGCACTTAGTGTTCCAGTATTATTATCCCGGCTTTTGATAGCATAACTGCACGTTGTTACGGCGATATAGCATAGAAGCATTTTCTTCCTAAATTGTACTCATTTACTACATCAGAATCGAGAAGTGCAAATGTTAAAAGTCTTGCCAATGGATATTGGTGCCGTACCGTGGTTCGAACCCTCGACCTTTCTATCTCCAGCCATGTGTTGGGTGTGTTGGTACCCCACGACTACGACACGTTTTCATTTTAATAGATAATTTGACGTCATTGCTGTTTGTGTTATGAGACTACTTCATCCAGATTTCTGCACAAGCGAGAAAGCAATTTAATTATTGAAGACTTTTATATATATATATATATATACAGTTTATAATTTTCAAATACTAGTAAGGGTAAACATCAACATCTGTATCTATGCCACTCGTGAACTTTCAGGATGTTGTTATTGTCAAAATGACAATGTTTTCCCTGAAATTCCCTCAAATATGCCTTGTAATATTAATAAAAAGGTACATCAGATGCTTGTTAAGAATTCCAGTCATCGGGCAAGCGATACCCATTAATATTTGGTATAAAAACGTGTTTAATATGTTTTGTCATGTCTGTAAGGAGTTCGGGTATGATGACTGGAAAGGTTGAAATGAGATAAGTGGCAAGAATTATAGAAAAGACGTTTCTATTGTCAAAATGACAATTTTTTTCCTCAAATATTTCTTTATTATTAATAAAAAAAGGTACATGTTAAGAATTTGAAAAACTGGATGTACTTACCATGTTTTTCAACACATTGTGTTGAAAAACCTTGAATAAATGAATGAATGATTAAATGAATTGATAGACAGATACATATAGATAACCAAATAAAACTAACTGACTGGCTATGACTAAGCGAATAAATGAATGATTCTATTAGTTTGAAGGTATTACTTAAAAGAGTTTGTTTTGTTTGATGGTAAAAGCCTAGATGTAATTTGTCTTGTTTGGCATGTTTGGACTGTGAATGCGAACAGTCATTGATTTTGTATATCATTATGTTTTCCCATGCAGCTATATATTCAAATTAGAAGAAAAAAAATTGCGAGTCACAATTTGACAAAGTATCATTGCAAAATGAAGTCTTCCCGTTGTTACATCAAATTACAGCTTGCTTGTTAGCATGTCAGAGTAATATTTACAACAATCGATTAGGGGCATACGAGGAAGGAAAGGGAAAGAGAAAGACAGACAGAGTGAGAAAGAGAGAAAGAGACCCCTTTCACACTCACTTCGTTAGAGCGGTCTAACTAAGACCCGTTCCTCAGGAGCGGTTCTGAGGTGAGTGTGAATGCTAAAGTGGTCCAGGAAGCGTTCTTCTGGAGCGCCCCAGAAGACCACCTCGGGAGGTGGTCTTGAGGAACGGTTCTTAGTTAGACCGCTCTCATGTGCAGTGTGAAAGCGAAAGCGATCCTAAAGCGTACTTCAACCGGAAGTTAGTGTGTGTGTGTGTTGCGCGAGAAATGCATCAGGCAGGCAGTATATACGGTTTGAATTCCGCGCGAAAAAATTGACCCGCTGACCTGAGCTGCCATAGCAACAAGATCACTTTGACTCGTTGAGCGATTTGAGACATAAAAAATGCGCGGAGTGTGAAAGCAATCAAACCGTTCTTCAAGAACCGTTCTTCTAGAGCGGTCTAACTTGGAGCGGTCTAACAGGGAGTGTGAAAGGGGTCAGAGTGTGGGTGTGTGTGTGAGTGTGAGTGTGACTGAGATGAGGAGACCAAGAGAGACAGACAGAGACAGAGATTAAGCACGGGATAGTACCGAAGCGTTAAAGTGATATTCTACTTGACGACATGACGAGATATTTCATCTTGTCAAGTCGACTTAATATCCATATCATGTCGACATGTAAAGGTATTTAACTTAACTTATCAACTTTTATTAGTCGACGTGGAAAAATAAATTATCATGCGAAGTCATCATGACGACATACATTTTGGGAAGTCGACATGGTAAGATAATTTATGTCGCCTTGACGACATGAACTCTTTGTGAAGTCAACTTGGCAAGATAATTTATTTCGCCATGTCGACTAATAAAAGTTGATGAGTCGACATGGTAAGTTAAATATGCAATAAGGGGTAGATGGTCAATGGGTGTGTTTAATCCTCCAATATTTTTGGGCTACTTTTTAAAAAGAATTAATTTTTTCACAATTCAATAACTTATTAATGAAATGACCAATTGATACCGAATTGCACCTCATGAAAATTAGAATACTCAAAATGATGTTATGCAAAATTGAACTGAATTGAATAAAATACCTTCATATCATAGTATGAAGGTAACAAAATGTTATTTTCTTTACATACAGAGCATGGGGACGGGGGTAAAGTTTTGTCAAAGGGCACTTTAGTGTTATTGTTTCATGGGGTCCGTCAGATCCTTCCTTATGAACAATTTTGTCAGTTAATATATTTTTGTACTGTACATCCATAGCTCTTCCTTCTGACAAAATTTGGTCCCTGGGCTTCAAGGGGAAAAATTTACACCAATTTTTAGGGGCCGTCTGATACACATCCCGACGAAAATTTTTGTCAGTTTTTTAATGTTTTGTAATGTCCAGACATGCTACTTCCTACTGACAAAGTTTGGTGCATTGGGGAGATGGGATAGAATCGAGAGTAATCGATCCGGCTTTAGAATCTGTTTCGGGGGCTATGGGGCCAAACCCGACTGCTACGGTCAGGCTGACAACCTTTTTGTCAATGATTTAGATGGTCTACGTAACTTTAATGGGTCAAATCTTATAGGTAAAATGGGGTGACTATTTCGGGACAGGCTCCTGGCCTATTTGCTTTGAATATATATACCCTGTCTGATTTGTTTAGACTGTACGTATCGGATCAGTGGTCTTTATGACTAAGAATTTATTTTTTTTGTTTTGGGTTAAAAAAAAATACTTTTGTGGCTGATTTAGGTGGCACTTCCGGCCCGTTCCTCCCCCCTTTGACAAAAAAAGTGCTTGTCAGAAAATTTTCTGATATTTGTGCACCCCCCCCCCCCTTACAAAATCGTGGATCCGCCTCTGGGCTAATGTATTTGAGAAAACCCCTTTTTATTGTAGTTTAAGACAGATTTATGCACAATTCTTCACCTTTCATTCTTACATAAATAAGTGATAGTTTACCTTCCAGATTATGCATAGTTACATTAGACCAATCATGTCAATGGTCCGGAGATCTTTCGATCCATATATTAGTGGAGCAGCATAGCCGATCAATTGTGCATTTTTTTTTATAAAAGCACCACATTTGGCACACAGGTAGATATATTAATTATAAGCAAATTAGATTTGGAAACATCTCGATTTCCGTCCCTGAGGGCCGTGGCGGCCATCTTTCAAAATGGCCGCAAACAAGGCACTTTTCATATACACACAGTACTAAATCACATGTAATAAGTAAACCTAGGGTAAATTGATGTGTAGAATTCAAATTTGAATGTCGCAGGGCTTAAATATTTCAGGAAAAGTGGTTTGGGTGCCCATTTTTAAGAGAGGGAGATTTTTTTTTTTTTTTTTTTTTTTTTTTTTTTTTACTAATTACCAAAAAAGCTCCCAAGCTAGATGAACTTTGTGACAAAGTTGGCATCTTTGTAGAAATATGTATCATTTAGAAATTTAGATGCTGAGATATCTCAGATTCCGCCCCTGAGAGCCGTGGCGGCCATAATTCAAAATGGACGCCGCCAGGCCACTTTTCATATAAACACAGTCCAAAATCACATTGATATTATAGTGAATCTGGGTAAAATTGATGTGTAGCAATCAGATTTTAATGTCTCAGGGCTTAAATATTTCAGGAAAAGTGGTTAAGGTGTCCATTTTAGGAAAAGGGGGGCCATTTTTAATAATTTCCAACGTGTATATCATTATCTTTGCTGAATTTCTTTTCTCATAAGATGGGGGTTATTTTGAAAGTTAATGAAAATGGCCCCTTTTCTTAAAATGGACACCTAAAAGACCTAAAATGTTTTGGCCTCGGGCCATTGAGATATATATCAAGTTACCCCAGATTCACTTTTTACATGTGATGTTGGACTGTGTTTAAATGAAAAGAGCCCTGCGAGCGGCCATTTTTAAAGATGGCCCCCACGGCCCCCATGGGTAGAAATCGAGATGTCTCCACCACTAGCATAGGGGGGGGGGGCAGGGGGCAGAATGCCCCCTGACAACTTTTTCCCCAAGAAATTGTGCCCCCCTCCTTGTTGAACTGATAACTTTTTTTTTCTTGTCAGAGAATAATGGAGAAAAACTGGACCCCTTAAAATCTGAACAGCCCCCCCCCCCCCTTTTGGACTTTTGGATGGCTGGCCCCAATTTTTTTTTTTGCCAACCCCCACACTGAGCGACTTTATTAGGGCTGGCGAGAAGAAAAAAAATACGGATCTCCCTCCAAGCAGTTCCCCAAAGTTGACAGCCCTGCATTTGTGTGCCCCCCTTTTTTTTTTTTTTTTTACAAAATCCTGTCTACGCCACTGGTCTCCACATCTAACTTTGCTTATAATCCATATATCTACCTGTATGCCACTTATATATGTACAAGCTTATCTGAAGATAAGCTTGTACTCCACCATAGCTTTTACGGGTGAATAGGCTTCATTAGCTTTTGTGTGTATCAGCGGGCATTTTTCCAGTCTAGATCATTCATACATGGGAGGAAATAATTATTTAAAATTTCTCTTTCAACTTTGAATCCCCAAATTTGTGGCACAGTAAGAGTTGAAGAGTTCCTAAATCAGGTAATCTAGCAAATTTAAGAAAATTAAATCTTGCTTATTTCAATTTTATTGTCTGTTTTTGACTACTGCAACAGTGAATGTTACAGTCCCACATGGGCAAGGGCCTATGCAAATTTGGTGCTTTTATCACAATTGGGGTATATTTTGTCACCCAAGGTTAACTCTGAATCAACGAAGGGCCTACTGATTCATGGTCGAGTACCCACAAAAAACTAATTCAATGGTGTATCATATATTCAATGTCACTGAGCCATGGCAGTGAATAGTTTGAACTTTTATTTGTATAGGTTCGGTCTCAGATGGCAGCCTCTTTTGTCATAAATGAAGTATATAGCTCCATAACAACTCCCAAACTTTGGAATACGTATGAATGAAAGGCCCGAACCGTTTGCAACACTAAATTACTAAATCAGAATGTGCATTAGGAAATCTGGAGTCTCCTTCGGGCCTAGTCTCCTAGATATGGAATGAATGTTATAACAGAAAGGTAAGTCCATGCAGATATTTACTGTTTTTATTATGTGTATTACATTTTTTTTGCTGGTTTATTGATTTCCTGTCCGTGCGAAGAATTTCCGTTTACAGGAAAGATCATCAAGCATTTCTAAATTTGAACATGCATTATTATGTCCATAAACGTGAATGCTTGTGTAGGATGTCAATTTGAACATACAGCTATAGAAGTAAAAGTCGTTATAATGTAGAGTGGCCTTGTTGAGCATGTCAGTGTCTTGTATTTCAAGAATTTATAAACTTACATGTATGCGAGAGAAATAAAGAAAGCAGGGTGAAAATAAAGAGGGGGTACAGATAGAGAAAGAGAGAGAGAGAGATAGAGAGGGGGAGAGAGAAGTGGGATATATATATATATATATATATATATATATATATATGTATATATACACACACACACAATCATTATATACAAAATAATGTAATAGGTCTCATGTTTATAATGTTCACAATTGCTTATGCATTGTAAATGGCTTATATGCATTCAACTGACTATTTTCCACTTATACATGTACAAGCTTATATATCTGAAGATAAGCTTGTACTCCACAATAGCTTTTACGGGTGAATAGGCATCAATAGGCTGTGGTCCATTCTAGATCATTCATACATGAAAGGAAAATAATTATTTATGATTTCACTTTCAGCTCTGAAACCTCAAATTTGTAGCATAGTAAGAGTTGAGGAGTCCCTGAATCAGGTGTCTTGCAGAGCAATGTTGTGTGTTTTTGACTACTCCAACAGTGAATGTTTGACACAGTCCCACAAAGGCAAGGGCCTATGAGTGACTATTTTTCTTGTCCGTCTTTTGTTTTATCATAAGGTGACGAAATAACGCGCCCAGATAGGCGGTGGGGAGACAAGTCCGGGGAAAACTCTTCTATCTATTAGGATCAGGTCGACACCGACATGTGGACTTTAAAGCTTCTGCGTTTTGATCAGGTATAAAATGCTGAATTATTTTATAATATATCTATTTTTTGTCTAATATCAAAAAATAATTTCAGAGATAATGATGAGTGTAAGGGAGTCCTTTTTGAACGGGCATCACCAAGGCAACAACTAGTATTTGATGAAGGGAGGGGTGTGACACGGGGGCGGGGTCATTATAAGTTTAGCGTTGGTATTTGAACGCGACGGAATGCGAATTGCTATTAGAATATTGTATGTACACATAAATGCTAGTTCATAATCTAAAGATTTTCCCAATAAAGCTGTTAAGTAATATTCTGCTTACAAATAATTCAAAAGCAATATGCAAAAACATGTAGCTTTATTTTACAATCAATAAATTATAATGCATGATTACTGCCATAGGTACAGAAAGTGCTCGTATTCATTTAAGTGATCATGAAACTACTGTCTTTGTATATTAGTATCAGCAGTTGAGATTTCAGATTCAGGGTTATAATTATATGAATCATCAATGCACTTGAGAGCACCAGAATCGTTCGAGAAGTGCTTTTATTTAAAAATATAGGATCATTTATCTTAGGCAGCATTTCTATACAATTAAGGAAAAATCTAAAAGAATATTTTTAAAGCAACCATAATCGCATAGGTATTCGTTCCTATCTGAGTAAAATCAAAAGTTACTTAAATTGTAAACGGCTCTAACTTGAAAGGGGAAATCTAATTATCTGTCTGAAAGTTACATGCTCATTATCTTTTTCTGACCACAGTTTGCAATTTTCACTATCAATTACATTTTTGACAATTCTGCCAATAGATTATAAATTTGAAATTATTAATTTCACATTATTTTCCGCATGTGGATTTAAAGTGGTAGTTGGTGATATATCATTATTTTACAAATAGAGTGATGTCAATTTTATATCGCACTCCACTCTCTGTCTGTCTTTATCCCTCTCTTCATGTATCATTGACACTCTCCCTTTTTGTCTCCCCGTCTGTCTGTCTGTCTGTCTGTCTGTCTGTCTCTCCCTCTCTTTCTCTCTCTCTCTCTCCAGGTCCCTTCTGATTTCCGCGAGCCTTTCATCATTTCGGGGTACCGTTCATGCCAGAGCAGTGCTTCGTCCTGTCTGGCCAGTGCCGTCCAGCGCACCAACGAAACCATCAACTTCTGGACCCATTTCATCCCTGCCCTCATCTTCGCCCGTCTCACATGGCACGTTGCCGTCACCGACCACGGGTTCGCCCACGATCCTTACACATGGCCCGTCATCGTCTTCCTAATCGGAGCATGTTTCTACACGACGGCCAGCGCCGTGGCCCATATGTTCAATAGCATGTCTCAGTGCGCCAGATACATATTTTTCTTCGTCGACTACTACGGAATCAGTATATACAGTTTGGGTACCTGTATCGGTAAGCGTCCTGTTTTGCCTTGAAAATACACTCTCCATTCTCTAATCAGCTTTCTAGAATTAAATAGATATTTTAAAACATACAGTGCTGGTCAAAAGTTTCGGAACACCTGGGATGGGTTTTTACTTCAATGTCTATTCCCCACATAATGAGCTTGTTTAGGTACTGACAAATTTGGGGAAGTTTGGTTATACATTACATGTTTTATATTATTATATGTTCTGAAACGTTCGGGCATAATTTACTTTAACTGTGCTTGGTTGGATACCCACGACTGATGAAAAATGACATAACAATTTATGCAGTTTTAATTACTTTTCTATTCAAAATCAAAAGAAAAACAAGGTATACATTGCGTTTGTTCTAAGTAGCCATAGTTTTATTTATTGACTTTCAAATGTAATATATTCCTTTAATGACTTTCAGAAGGATTATTATTTGAAATGTCCAATCAGTATTCTAGCAGTTAATGCTTCTTAGACTTCCCTGTTCTGTTTAGGGTTAGGGTCCAGAGACAGAACAAGCCAAACCATTGGAATTCTTTAACCTTCTTCCTATATTTCTTTTAATAACACGTATATAGTATATATATATGTGGGATCAGAAGTTACAAAAATAATGTGATATAACATGAAATCGAAGAGTACTTAAAGAGTCTGTACCATGCTCACGCTCTCATGAAAACGAAAGGAATATTGACGTATAGATGCATAATAGAACTGGCCGAGTCAACGCCGACGCAGTCAATATATTTGAAAATAAAACAATTTCAACTTGTACATGTTATATGTCTGGCTTCATTGACTATTTGACCGCTTTCGACTTTGACCCCACCCCCGCAACCCTACATTGAAGAAGTTAATAAAATGATTTAAAGTCAATAATCAATCAATAGCTCTTGAAAAGCAAGTAGGTATTACAGACTTTTTTTCCAAACATAAAATTCTGCTGGATTGCCATGTGTTGTATTGTTGGGTGGAAATTATATCTATTAAGTAAACTCAAAACTAGGAGAAGACGAAATAAAAATGGAGCTTGCAGAAATAGGTGTGATTTGGTGTGTTGTTCATTCCAGACACACACACACACACACTCTCTCTCTCTCTCTCTCTCTCTCTCTCTATATATATATTATGAGGCATGTACAAGTCATGTGCACTTGTGTGAATTCATGATGTATAGATTCTTACAATGTAATCATGGAACATCATGAAGTAGTTATGAGCAGGTGCTTTGCAAAGCTAGGCTTGCAGGAGGTTTAACACAGTGTGGCCAGCGAAAAAAATACAATTCTGCTATATAAAATTTTTTACTGCTAAATCAAAATTTTACTCAAAAATTCTCTGACAAGCAAAAAAAAAAGACATTTTACTCAAAAATTCTATGACAAGCAAAAAAAAAAAAAAAAAAAAAAAAAAAAAAAAGTTATCAGCATTTTTAGGGAGATTTTTTACTCAAAATTATGCCTAGCATTATGCTAGATGCTAAAGCGGTCAAAATTCTGCCAGAAAGCAGAATTCTGCCAACTCTGGCAACCTTGGTTTAACAGCATGCATAAACATAACACAATACAAACGCGTACTTTGCTGTGAAGCCACTTTTTTTTAAAAGAAACCAAATTAAGCATGTTGCGGGGTTATATAAATTCAACATAGCCCATCTCCCAGCTAAAACATCGAATCTAAGATGTACACGCAGGTAAGGGTTTCTTTAGTGCATCATGAATGGATACAACCGTTAGGCCTATCATGGACATGATTATCCCAATGATTCATTATCAAAAAAGAGATGACATAAGACATACCCAACTATGATATTTAGGAGATCTTTCTCTTAAAGGTGCCTCTTCCTTTCTCCCAGTGTGTTGTCGTTTTTGTTTTTGGTATTACCACTCCCATTCTGAGATAAAAAATATATCTTTCCCTGCTCCTCCGGCCCCAAGCAGAATATGGTCGTATGATTTCCTTGCTTGAAAACGTGCATAGCCATCAATTCAATGAAGTATTACATATCCAGTGTGACCCTAATCCCCTTTTACCCTTATATATATTTTTTTTTTTTCCTCTCTTTTTTTTGGTTTTTGTTTGCAGCTTACTACGCCTACATCTTTCCTCCCGAGTTATTGGGAACGCATCTCTACCACGTCTACCTACCCGTTGCCATGGTAACAGCCCTCTGGAGTACCTATCTAGCATGTTGTAGCCGCTTCTCAAACTGGCCTCCTCTTCGTGATGCCGGTCGTCTCCCAGCGTTTGCGATACCTTACATTTGGTGCAGGTATAATATTTGATTTTTAATTAAATTTCATTAAATTTACTGAATCTTTTTAAAAGCCAGAAGGGCGGCAACCCATATTATAACTTATTACCCGGTGGGCAGTTAATGCCCTTTTGGCTCTCAGTCGACGAACTATTCACTTATAATCGGCCGGTGGTGACGAGGGGATAGGGTACCATGATATTGAAACCGATTTCAAATTTCTTTGCTTCTTTTATAGCATAAGGTTTTAATAAATCATAGGCCGATTACGTACAAAGAACATACGACAAATTTACATTTGCCCCAAAAGTCACTGGCTTGTCAGGGGCGAGCACCACTCTATTTTTGACCAAATGTAATGGCGGGCACTTCTAAGGTTTTGCACTCTCCATTTGATCAATTCCTAACAATGATCGCATAGTTTATACTTAGTCTGACCGGCGTTTTCACTGTTTTAAATGGAAATGCCTGTCTATATAGCAATCTGTTTTGTAAGTTTATTTCATTTTAATTGTTACATTTTCTTTCGCGATAATTGTTTGCATTCATCATGCTTCGTATATTTTCTCCTCGCACTTAACTCATTAATTTGTCATCAAGCGGTTTAAAATCAAGCATTACCTTTTAAAAGGGGTTTTGGGGAGATTAGAATAATTATTTTTTTGTTCCCTGAGACGTTATCAATTCATTTTATTTGTTTGCTTTCAGTATTCCCCTTATCTATCGTGTCATCTACTGCGAGTCGACAGGCTGTAAGAGCGAGGCGCTTTCTTTCCACATCAAGCAATTCTACTGGGTACTCGGAATCGCTTTCCTCTACGCCACGCGCATTCCCGAGGTCATCGCGCCCGGCACCTTCGACTTCGTCGGTCACAGTCATCAGTTCTTCCACATCGGGAGTAGCGTGGCGAGCTACTATCAATACCGAGCTTTCCTTGCTGAATTGACAGAGCGCGCTGACTTCCTAAACGCCCTGGGCGGACCGACGTTCGTTACCACGTTCGGTGTTTTACTGACGGTTCTCGTTGGAAATCTCGTCATCGTATGTTTTCTCTCTCTAAAGGCGATTCAGCTGTCACGATTAAAAGTAACGAAGCATAAAGACTAATGTCAACCGCGATCTTTCAGTATGAAAAAAATTGATCTCATGAAACGGCTGATCCACCATTGTCAGAAGAGTTTTTAAAGTTTTTGTTGGAAGAACCGGATATGCCCACAGGTTTTTAGGGGCTTAAAATAGAGGGACTTTGTAATTTTGGTGATAAGGTACAATTTTCAGGTGTTTCCTTTTTTGTTCTTTTTTATTTCTTTTAAAACTAAATCTCAGATATCGGCCTTCAAGTTGATAAAGTAATGCCATGTTCGTTATTCATTTTAGTATACTAGGTGACGGGGTACAGAAAGTGATGATGGTTATCTATTTTAAAGTTTGATGTAAACAGTTATCTTTCAGTAGTTAATGGATGATGAGAAAGATTATTGCCTACATAGACTGTACATTTCGTAATGAAATTTCTATAATTATGATAATTATTATTATAATTATTATAGTAATATGTGAAAACTAAGTCTTGCATAATTTCAGAATACGGGTAAGGATAAGACATAGATTGTTGCTCAATATTGCTTTTCTTTCTTGTTTCTTTATTCTAACTGTATAAAAAAATATGCTGAATTTATTCAGACAGTTAAAATTTTATTTGTCTTGGGATGCAGATATGGGTTCAAATATGGGTCTTTACCCCTTTTAAAACTTACGATAAAACAACAAAAACAATTAAATACATTAATCAAATATTAGTAAAGACACACAATGTCCAACGCGTTAAAAGGTTGGGTAAGGCACAAATTTAAGGTGTAATAAGATAATCTCCTTCTTTTGGAGGGGGTGGGGGTGGGGGTTAAATTTACCGGGCGACACTACATATTTTAAGATAGAATTGTTTGAGTGATATATGAATAAAGTTGATAGAAGAAATCAAATCAGCTTTTTAAACAGATGAGAGATTGTGTGCGATCCTGATTGGTTGAAAATCAAGTTGCGTTCGATTTTTTGATTTGCATTT
Organism: Heliocidaris tuberculata; assembly: GCA_025618425.1. Classification (NCBI taxonomy): domain Eukaryota; kingdom Metazoa; phylum Echinodermata; class Echinoidea; order Camarodonta; family Echinometridae; genus Heliocidaris; species Heliocidaris tuberculata. The sequence goes on from CM046836.1 coordinate 31,486,717, forward strand.
AATCACAAATTTTTATGCAAGAGGGCCCTGGTGTTAATATTGCTTTCTTTAATGATTTATGAGTTCTGAGCCATCCCATCCGACCCTTCCGAAAAAATAGAGAACTCCGTATCTCCAGACCCGCTTGTCGGGACCTATCTTCCTATTATTGTGGGCTACTGGTAAAACCATTTCCACAAAAGGACATTGCATGGAAAGAACAATTATTCTAATGATTAGGTTTGTAATATTTTTCTTCTCGTCCACGAATGACCCTTGCAATGAACCATTTGATCTTTAATCTAATTTGGAATTATCTATTAAGTTGATAATAGGAAAAAATACGTGTGAAAGTATTGTCTTGTGTGTGTGAGTATCGTATTAACAGCCGTATGTTAAACCCGTCATCATTTTGCAAACATATGGAGCAAGACTGTTCACTCCGCCAAATTTATTTATTCAGGAAATGTACTAAATAGCAGTATGAACTTGAAATATTTTTGCAAATTAGAGGAAACAGTATATTCGTATTATGCTTGGAATATAGATGTTTGACAATAGATGATCGGAGCTTCAAAAATTTTAAATTTTATAATTGTATATTGTCAGAAATGATGAGCATTAAAATCATTTTAATTGCATGAAATTTTATTCAGAATGTAATTGGTTTGGATAACTATAGATAAAAATTGTGATGTGTCCGTTTTGGTAGGGAAATTCATTCATTTAAATAGGCTGATAGTATTATCTATTTATCGTAGATAACGCATTATATTTTGCAAGGTCTATTTACATATTATATTGTATTTTCTGAGCATATTATATTGTTAAATGATAATTATTATTAGAAATAAACCCAAATAAAACAAGACGATGTGATTCTATTGATTCCAATGTTTAATGACCAGTAATGGTGGCAATGAATAAAGGAAGAGAGAAAGGTGTGTAAAGAAATAGACAGAAAGACACAAAGAGACAGATACATTAGACTTTTTTCTTCTTGTGGCAGCTATGGCAACCTATGTGGCAACCTATGGCAGCTAAGTTTTTTTTCAAGGTTAAAAGTATGAATAGTCCTGGGTTTTTTTTAAGGGGTCTTCTCGACTTCATGAGAGTCATAACGCCAGTGGTTGTCCACACTAGCCTTTTTTCACAGAAGCCCGGATTGAAATAATGGTGCAGCGATGTACTGTGGAAATACTGTAGCCAGTCCTGGGGGAAATAAAGACTTAAAGGGTACCAATCACCAAAAAATATTTTGCTCTGTATGTTAGGGGATCTATGTCGTTATACTATATTCAAAATATGGGCTTCAAATATTAATTCTATAAAGAAATATTGCAATTTTAATTACACTCTCTATAAGCGTAAAACCGACTCGTGATTACACTACTCGACGCATCCGTACGCGCTCGCCAAGATAAGGGCTCGCGCGGAACTAAACTCGGAGTTCGGTTCCGCTCGAGCATTTTCATGTTATCCTTTTTTCCTTCATACTCCTTAACTGTTGACCAATAGGATGCCAGATAAAGTTCTTCGAGATTGATTTTATACTTTCTAGCTGTACACAAATTATTTTTTTCAGGTGATTGGTACACTTTAAAAACAATTGGTTTGGGGCCATGATCCCTAGTGACCACAACTACGATAACACCCGTCCTGCACCCCATTCTTTGAAGCAGGGTTCCATACGAAGTGAATTCCCCGAGCTACTAACTCGCGGCATAAAAGAGACTAATATAGGACCATCCCCCCTACCTCTTCCCAAACTAAGTAGCAGCAGAGGCGGTGGTCGGTGGAGGAGGGGGGAGGGGATGATGTCCCCATTTTTCCGAAATAGATTGCTATTTCTGCAAGATTAAAAAGAGCATCTTTCAAGTAAACAATGCCCCTCTTGCAATGGAACAAGTGCCCCTCTTAATGCAAAGTTGCCCATTGGCGTAGACAGGTCCTCATACCTGGGGGGGGGGGTATGATTTTCCCCAAGGGCCATATATAATTATATATATATATATATATATATATATATATATATATATGTGTGTGTGTGTGTGTGTTTGTGTGTGTGCGTGTGTGTGTGTGTGTGTAAACATGTATATGGTTTTTCTCTTTACATATCCAAGATTCAACTTTAGCATCATGCTTTGCAATTTTGTAATATGATTTGAATATTGAGCGAGCGAGAGAAGCGAGCGAGCTGACAATAGCAATTACATTGCAATTGCAAATTTTCACAATGAAAATTTATTCAATAAGCTATACTTTTAATACGAGCCAGCGTAGCGAGCGAGCCATTCGGGAATACTGGCTCTAAGTCACTTTGGATTAGGGACACATGTTATGGAAAAGGGAAACGCCGTGGGGAAAAGGACACTTCAATTATTAGAAAATTAAATGAATGTGTAGAAAAGGTAGAAAAGGCAGTTCATCACAGGTGAAAAGGGGCACTTATAACACCTGAAAAGGGCATTTATAAGAACGGAGAAATGTTTTAATATAAAGTAGAAAAATTAAATCAGTGTCTATATATTACAAAGAAAAAAATGACTTGTTACATTAAAAGGAATAAAAGGGATTAAAAGGGGGAAAATGCTTTCGTTGAAATAGGAGCATTTATCAAAGTTAAGGTGAGGGATGAGGTGTAATTATCAAAATGGGCACTTAAACGAAAATGGAACTGGGACTTACTCGAAAGAAAAATGGGGGTACTTATCTGAAGTTAAAGGGAAAAGACTGGGACACGGAGAGGTGCTTCTGACCGGGCCTACATGTTATGATTGTCATTTCATAATTCTTCTATGTATAGTTGGGTGATGATGACACAGGTCATCATCATCCTCGATAAATATTTGGTGTGATGTATTCCCTCTTTCTCCACCACATTCGATTCCTGTGACTATATTTTCATTTCAGTTTTGCAGAATTGCATTATATAGGATTTTGCAATACAAGCCAGTGCTTTTCATGAGATTTTGTGAATAATTCTACAATGTAATCAAACTTTATCCAACAATGGCTTATCATTATACAACACCAAGTCGATCGATCGATCGAGAGGGAGGGATAGAGACAGAGAGAGAGAGAGAGAGAGAGAGAAAGAAGGAGCGAGAGAGAAAGAGAGAGAAAGAGAGAGAAAGAGGGAGAGAGAGAGAGAGAGATAGAGAGAGAGAGAGAGAGACAGAGAGAGAGGGAGAGAAACGGAATGGGGCACCAGAGACAAGGAGAGGCAGTATACAAAAAAGGAGATTAGCAAGATAATGAGGAAAGAGAATGATAGCTCAAAAATGCAAATGTATACATATTTGATTTACAATATGTAACATAATTATAATAACATTTAAAGGATACATATACCTTGACAGGATAACATGTGAAAGCTGAAAAATAAGCTTATATCCAGTGAGGTCCTAATCCACTTCACCTTATGCTTTTCAGCAGTTCACCTCTTCTTATAATTCATAATTTAATTTGGACTGTCTAAGGAGAAGGTATTGACAACTTTCATATAACTGAAGGTAAGATAACGGAAAATCATACATGGGCTCATCGTTGCTTCATCCCATGAAGAAAAAAAGAGACTTAAAAAGTCGAGTATGGAGGGGGAAAAGAGAGACAGAGAGAGAGAGGGGGGGGGGGGGGAGAGGGTTGAGGAATAGGGGGAGGGAAGAAGGAATTGACTTTTATCTGTACTTGTATTTATTTTCCTTGTCAGCATTGGTGATATGTTGTTGATGTTTTCACAGTCTGACAGGCTACTTTTCACTTCGGGACAAACGAAACGGCTCGTGGTTCATCCAGGCACTCTGTTGAGGAGCTCCTTGTCAGTACCCATATCGAAGACCTCGATACGATCATGACCAAGGTTTGACTTAAAAGTTACAAATCCACCATACTACGGTGTAAAAATCCACCATACCACAGAGCACAAATCCACTTTATCACAGTTTACAAATCCATCACACACCTATATTTACAAACCACGTATTCAAATCCACCAACCGAAAGTGACAGATCCGCCCTACCAGTGTGCAAATCGATCCTATCGCAGTGTACAAATCCACCATAACAAAGTGTATAAATCCAACAAACCACAGTTTACAAATCCACCATATCACAGGGTACAAATCTACAACACCACAGTGTATAAATCCATCCTACCACAGTGTAAAAATCCATCACACAACTACATTGACAAACCACAGTATACAAATCCACCATACCACAGTGTGCAAATCCTCCATAAAAACCACAATGTACAAATCCACATACTACAGTGTGCAAATCCACATACAACAGTGTACGAATAAAAACAAATCAAGCATTCACGATATTTTTTTCTTTATCACATTAAATTCATGTCATGAAGAATTGCTTTTTTTCTCCCTTTCTAAAAGTAGGCCTACTAGTTATTATAAGCAATTGAGTTAGTAATCATTATAAAACGGGTTCAAGAATGTAACCATCCTGATTGGTCAAATAACACCACGTGACCGTGCAAAAAAAAAGTACTAACGCACGGCGAGGGGACTAACGCATGGCTAATTCGGATCAAACACTAAGATTGTAAGAAAACACTAATATTGTAGACCCGTTTTATAAAACTATTAATACATGGTTGTGAGTTCGTGCGTTAGTGTGATCCAGCAACACGCAGGTTTTTATCGTGGTGTCTATAACACACTCTCGGCTACGCCTCGTGCGTTAGTACACCACGATAAAAACCTTTGTGTTGCCGGATCGCACTAACGCACTCCCAACCATGTATTAGTAGTATACTATCTTGCTAACAAAATTGTCTGTATGAGGCGCTATTGCAATATTAGATCTCAAATTTTGCAATATAAGAATAGAACCCATGATCTCTATTATTTGAAATAGCAACAACATATATGAACACGTGATTCATACTGTCAAAAATAAAGGATTATTTTGATAACATAAACAACTTATTATGGGATCTTCTTATTGACTCGTTTGTGAAATTGTCCAAATCAAACAACAACAACTTGTAATGTGTTTCTATCATGCTCATGCACACGACATCTGTAGGTTACAAGAAGAGTAAAGCGACTTGAGGCCAGGATCATGTACAACGGACGAAAGCTGACGACCTTACAGACCCCACAGATTATTAAACAAGGAATAGAGAGAATGATCTGCTTTTTACCCAAGTATCCACCATCGGAAGATCAAGTTGGAACATCTTAGATTTAAAAATCAGAAATACTCCAGTCACACCGACGGGAACGACACAAGAACGATAAGAGATCAAAATATAAAAATCATATTATCCTGAATGGCCAAAAATGGGTCAGTTTTGAGTCGCTATTGAGTCGGTCGGTCTGAACTCGGTTCCGTGACTGAGGTGAGATCAAATTATTTGGACAGCGACGAAAAATAAAATTCGGACGAGGCTGATTGGATATACTAGGCGTTAACAAAAACAGGGGTCACTTTTGATCGCTAATAACTAAAAAATTATACCTCGTATCAGATTGAGGTTTTTTACATTGTAAAGTTGAAGGATGTAAAATTTATTGGGAGTAAGTTTTATGACATTTCTCGGAATGCATTTCTTCAAATATTACTCTGAATATTTAATAACATTTTTCACTTTTTGACAAAAATCAATTCCACACAATTTGCGTGTATCAGGAAACTACAATTGCCATTGTATGCTGCAGCTGAAATTCCAGAAAACCTTTCTAACCTATAGTCATGAGTGATTAATGAATATGGAGAGCAACGGTTGGTAGAAATGACAGCTGCAGTACACAATGGCAACTGTTGTGTTCTGAACTAATAAATGATACAAACAGATTTTGTGGCCTTGATTTTTCAACAACCAAAAAATGATTTTGTAATTTTTGTGCATGTATTGTTACATTTATGTATTATTGTACTATGCAATATTCTTGTTTGTATTGGTAGGAAATGGAAAGAGTAATTTTTTTTTTAAATGTCAATGTTAGAACAGAAACCTATTCATCGTTACATTATTATAATGACGCTAGACCATGTAGACTGAATACAAATACTCCCTTATCACAATATATATTTTTCGATATTTGGCTTTTAAAGAGAAGGTTAGTCTGGGAGACAGGTGACAAAATGATTTAGTGAGCTTTCTCATTCTTTTTATGTCAGTTTGAAAGAATATCGTGTTAGAAATGTCCCCCTGAAAAGGATAACTTTTCAAATGACGAGAAATAGGTGAAATGTTCGGGCCGAACAGTCATGCCACTTGTGTGTGCAGTCCCATACCCATTTCTGTGTGCAGTAAATGTGCTTTTCAGCGAGATTGGGTCTATTTCTTATCATTTTGATGATTACAAAACCTCACAGTATATAAAACAATCCTTATGTTGACGTGATCAGCCTTTCCCAATTGCTTTGAGACAGTTTCTTTCACAAAGTAATCGCATGACCAGAACTCAACTTTATCTTTAAGCCTTAAGGGCCCAATCCTCATCAAAAGATATTTTGTGTTAACGGAGTATTTTTATTCAGTCTAGTGTCATCTTGGGAATTTCCGTCGCACAACTTCCAATCTTTTGTACATGGGCAAGTTCAAGATATTTTGTCGGGAAATTCCAAGCAAAACAGGTCAGGATCCCCCAAATTCCAAATCTGTCTGATTATATCAAATTTGCCGTTAGATCCATCGCAAATGTCCATATTTTCACAATCTGATAAAATGTAGGCATTTTCACATTGATTTCATGAATAATGAAAATTTTCAAAAATTATCAACATAATCTTGAAATAAATAACTGTTAACAATTATGTAAATTGTAAAAGAAGAGTAACGGTCATATTGATATCGACTGTTTTTACTAAAATACACTTGATACCCAACGACAACGTTTAAATAACATAGTAACCAAGAACAGCATTCGTTTCTGTTCTGCATCATTTTATATATTTCAGTAATTATGAGAACTTAGAGTATACGTTGTTGTTGTTTCGGACTTTTGGCGTACGATTCGGTTCCGAATATTGACGCCATCTACGTGCGGGTTTCTGTATTTCTTTTTATTTATTTTTTTTTTTTTTCAATTTTACTTTTGTCGAGGAGTTCGCAGGTCCGGTCATCAAAGACGGTCCTTCCACTTGAGGTTTTGTTGTTCGGACCCAGGTTCGAATCTCAGTCACGTCTTCCGGAAGGTCGGTCCCAGAGGTAAATAATCATATTTGATTGATTTTTTTTAATTGATTTTTTTTTTTATAACACACATACACACGCTGATATCAATATGCCTATAGCACTTCATTTATTTGATGTACGATAAAAGAGCAATGTAGATGAAATGCCTTGCTCAAGGGCATAAGTGCCGTGCCGGGGATCGAACGCCCGATCCTCGCATCTCCAGTCAAGCGCCTTAAACCACTAGACCACGGCACCTCCACCACGTCTGTCAAAACTCATATTACACACACACACGCGCGCACACACACGCACCCGCACACACACACACAGTCTTTTTTGCCTTTACTCTCGAGGACAGCTATTGTTCCTCTATTATTCTCCTGTCCTCGGAAAGCTGACGGAATAAGGCTCAAATCTATTGTTTGGCGTCCGAGGAGCGAGGACTATTGTTCAACTTCCGAGGACTATTGTTCTCAGGAATTTTTCTTTGTTCACCGTCCTCGCTCATACGGCTATACCTGTCCGCACCCACACACATACTCACTCACTCACGTACATTAAAATAGCAATTTAAGCGGACATGTTAAACCTTACGTACAATATTCTTGGTGATATATCAAAGCTAACATATTCAGAATGCCACAATAATCTTGAAAACCGGATACAATATTCGAAGTTCACTGAGTTTGGGCAATGTTTACTCTGGTTAAAAAGTCGTGTCCGTTTTGTGTCATTCCGTAACGAAGCAATACAATACTTAATTTTTCATAAATCTGATGACTGGTTGACAAGAAACTCAATAGTCGTGAAAGTACCCCGTATTAGTTTATGGATTGTCATATCAAATTGAATATATTCATTACCATGTTCTTAATATTCTTCTTTCAAACTTGAAAATATTTTATGAATGTCAATCCGTAACGCTTGGAATTTCGCTTTCCCATACGTTACCGAACACATCATTCTCAAATTAGGTTGTAATAAGTTGAAAGCCCTGCTAGAGCTTTGATCAGATGAAATATGAAAACGACACGTCTTATGTTCACAATAACTGATAATATGCAGGCCTATATAATGTATACTGTGTAAGTATGTATATGAAAGAAGAGACACGTACAGTTTGAATTTTATTGAAATAGTCCTGTACTTGTAATAAAGGTCGGATTCCTCTCCAAAAATGAATACTAGATTCATGAGTGTTCTCTTTATATTTGGTTTCAAAATGTTTCCTTTTAAAAGAGAGTTATTTTATGCAATTGACATCAAAGGATTAATTCACATTACCAGAAGATATCGTAATCCCTGTGTTGATTGATATACAACCCAGAGGGAGGGGTCTGTACTTATAACTTTTTGTTGGTTATTTTCCTTAAAGGCGGATCCAGGATTCTTTGTAGGGGTGGGGGGGGGGGGGGGGCAATAGCGAGAAAAATATGTGATAAGCAAACATAAAAATAATGATTTTTTTTTTTTAAAGAACATATCGAATAATAGGTCATTAAAGTTTTGGGCACTGTTTTACTCCAGAATTCACTGACGCCCCCCCCCCCCCAAAAAGGAGAAAGAACAATAACAACAACAGGAAAGGAAGAAAAAAGGTGCCTTTTGATGCTAAAATTGCTGCCGGGACACAATAAGGGGGCCCTTTGGGGTAGGGGTGGGTTTAACCGAGGATTTGCACCCCATCCTTCCTCCCCTGGATCCACTAATGATTGGCGTAGGATCTATTTGTGTACTTGTCAAAGTGGTAATCGTCCTATAGTCCGACGATTAGTCTTCCGGATAAACCCCGATCAGTGGTTAGGTGGCATGCCATAATAGTTAACATTTATATAGCGCTGATATACTATAGCTTCTAAGCGCTTTACAAAACATGGAATAAACAACATTATGCTTAATTAAACACTACCGGTACTTAAGAAAATTAATTTAAAAATAGCATGATTACGAAAACTACAATGACTAACAAATAACATAAAATTAAAACTGCAATGAAAGAATTATGAATTTGAATTATTGCTGATGGTACATGTATAGTTCTATTTAGTTATGCTTATGCTTAGTTGACACTTTCACGATTTTCGGTTCCCGCATAGTTCACGCACTGAAATTGCATCATGCGTGCCAATGCGTGGACACTTGCGGGAAGGGGCGGGACGATGCGCGGCAATGCGCGGCAATGCGTGAAGAGCGAAAAATTTTTTTCAACATGTTGAAAATTTTGCCACGCACTTCCCGCATTGCAGCAGTGCGTGAACTGTGCGCAAACTATGCGCAAACAAGTCGTGCCAATGCGTGCCAGTGCGTGGCGTAAAAACAGTGGGTACCCCACCCCCGGGAATGTGGCACGCACTTCACGACTAGTTCACGACATGGTCCCGCATAATTTGCGCAGTGGTTGCGCATCCTTCGCGCACTTTCACGCAAGGACCGCGCATATCAGTCACGTGATGCGTTTTGTCAAAATATTCTTGTTTGAGCCAGCAGCAAAATCATGGCTTCATCCTCCTCATCAGATAATGATGGGACAGAGAACACAGAGCATGAAGAGAAAACTAAGCGAACTAAGCGAACAAAAAGAGCACGTACATCTAAAAGGGATGTCCCAGAGTACAAGTGGACCGAAGACGCTGTTCAATTAATAGCCGATTTTGTGAAGGAAAATTCAGCACTATATGATAAGACCCAGAAAGATTACATGAATGTTGCTACGAAGGGAAGGATGTGGGCGAATGGCGGTAAATTATTGGATCCACCTGCCACTGGTAAGTTCTCAATTTTGATGGTTGGTTAGTTAAGTTCCATACCCATGTTTTAAAAATCCTCTTTTTGTTTTTTGTTGTCTGCATTACTAGTTAATAAGAAAGTAATTTACTGGGAAAATAATTGTTGATATTTTCCTTTATAGAAATTAAATGTTTTTATTTTTTATTTTTAGGGTTAAACTTCACCACACAAATAGCCTATTTAATGTTTTCCTTGTTTTTAATGTAGGGGACCAGTGTAAGAAGTTGTACGAAAATATGCGAACTCGGCTAGGAAAGATATTGAACAAGGAGAAGAAAAGTGGATCTGGGCAAACCAACAGAACGACACGTGATGATGAGATAGTGAACACGTGGGGATTTCTGAAGCAACACATTGTTCGTGGCAAGACAACGGCAAGTGACACGGTAGGTATATAAATGACCAATTCACAATTTTTATATTGAAATATTAGAATAACCTTGAAATAACCTTCAGAACCCTTTTCATAATTTTCATTTTGAAATTTGATGTTTCTTCACCTTGCAGTTTGATAGAGAAGGGGAAGTGCACGAACGAGAAGATGATGAAGTTTCTATCATGTCAGTTTCAGAAGATATGGATAATGAGACCTTGATCCCGTTGAAGGATCGGGTCCCAATGTCGGCACGCTCCGAAGCCTCTGGAACTTCTGGCAGTAGAACTCCAGCTTCTCGATCAAGTACTGTTTTGCAGAATAACCTCGACGATGCTCTCCGTCAGGTAGGCATTATAGAACTTTTTTTTTTTTTTTTTTAACATTATTGAATACATTACCTAAGCCTGATCCGCTTTCAATAGTTCCATTTGGAAACTATAGAAATTAATTCACAACAAAAATATCATTGAAAATTAATTCTTCGACAATCGATCTAAATTTGTTGAGTATATGGCAGTAAATGACAGTAATCAGACCCTGACTTTAATTGCCTTACTAAATTACATTTGGTTATATTGTTTATGCCTTTCAGGTTCTTTCAAGAGCGGATAATTTGGGCCAGACAGCTGCGTTGACAGGTCAAAAAAAGATCGTCCATGATTTTGCCTGTCTTCTGGAGGGCCATATGCAGAAAATTCCAGAGGAATCGTGGCACATTTTCCAAATTGAATGTCTGCAACTCGTTCACAATTTCAAACAGCCAACCAGGCCAACTCAACCATGTCAACAGCAACCCTCGTCATGGCAGTCAAGCCAGTGGCCAATCAATAGTCATTGGTCCAGTTTCAATCAATGGTCTCCAGCAAGTCCATCCTTCAACAATGTTGGGATGCCAGCCGCGCCTTCAGCTGTGCCTGTACCGATACCAACGTCTTCTCAGCAGTCCACTGCTTCGACCCCACCCTCCCGACGTAGTAATGAGATGGTTTCCTCGGTTCTGGAAGAGCTTGGAGAAGAAGAATAATGTGTTCAACAGCAGCCGGTGATTAAGAAAAGGCAATACTGGTTGCAAAACTAACGTCTTCCATATCGGGACACTCTTTCAGTACTTACCTTAATTCTTACATGGTAAAAAAAAAATAAAAGTAAAAAAGAAATTGTTATTTGTTGTCACCTTTGCAAGGAATTTTATTAAAAACCCACTCGGCAAGAAAACCATTTATTTATACATTTGGAACAGAGGTATAATATTTTCTGAAACGTAAACCAGAACTACACACTGAAGAGCAAGGGTAAAATGTGACAGTTTGATCAAAGTCGGAAAATATATTCCAGATTTTTTAATGTTCTGAGTTCCAGGGAGAGCTTCGATGGATATTCTCGATTTAGACATTTTGACATATACTCATGCATGATGCTTTTATCAAGAAACAAAATGAAAGGTTTACTGAGTGGAAGATTAAATTTAATGCATCTTTTTGGTTCCTACGTTTTTACATTTGTTCTTGTAGTTGATTAGTTCATGTTTCTCACTTGTTACAACTTTAAAGTGTTCAAAATATCATTGAGAAATCTTGGTAATTACAACATGTCTATAAGGTAGTTCAAATTGGAGATTCAGTTGTCAGTCACTATGAAACTAAACGTTATCCTGCAGACTTATTTTCTTTTCTTCATCACACGTTATTTAAATTGCATTTATGTGAGCATATCCAGAATGCCTAAGTTTTCTACTCGGTTACGTTTCTTTTATTAAAAAAACACGCAATTCGTGCATTCTGATTGCTTCTGATTACAAGTCTCTTATTACACACAAAAAACAAAACATGTAAAGTTGTTTATATTAAGAGTAACATATTGACAAATCAAAGGCTAATCAAAGACTGCAAAGATAGGTGAATATCAAGGCCTTTAATAAAATGGGTAACTATAAGCACTTGATATTTTTCATTGGATTTCAAAAATGATTGTTAAGTTTCCGCACAATTCGTTCAAGTGCACCTAGTCATACGAGATAACACCGTCAACTGTTTGACTATTACATATATACATATGTTAATAGAATCTTCTTAAACGATGTAAAAGCATGATCGTATCAATAAATAATATTCAATTTCCCACTTTTTCCTATCTCTCACAGATGTTTTGTGTAAAATATGATTGATAAATGGATACAATAATTCATTAATAAAAAGTGCGTTGCTGAACGGAAACGAACCGGGAGTAAAGTTTTGGAACACAGATCGAACGGTGTAGGTGATGTTTTGCGATGCGTGTATTAAAATCTTGTATTGATTAAAAGCAAATAAATCAGATGAACAGATCAAAAAAAGTTTGAAGTAAATCCGACAAGAAATAAGAAAGTTATGAATATTTAAATGATGTGACTGAACAGTGATTTTTCCTAAATCACTGTAACGTCATACGTCATAAAGGCTGCGTCACACCTTTGCGTATTTAACCTGCGTCGACCGATAGCGTTTTTGAAAATTAAAAGCGCTCCCTGAGCGCAGATCAGACGGTGGACTGACGTTCGGCGTGCGCAAACATGTGCGTCCTTCAAGCGCAAGCTGAACGTCTCCAACGTCAGTCTACCGTCTGATCCGCGTTCAGGAAGCGATTTTAATTTTCAAAAACGCTGGGCCGACGCAGGCTAAAAACGCAAAGGTGTGACACAGCCATAACACGTGACTCTTGGTCACGTGTCATGACGTATGTCATGCACTTCCTGTCTGCTATAGCTTATTATAACTTTTTGTTTGTAAGAATCCGTTTTAATCCATGAGTGGTTATTTTTCAAAACATTCAAAAGGTTGAATCAATAAATGTATCTGTACCCGTGTTTATCGACCCCCCCCCCAAAAAAAAACAAACAAACTGTTCTTCTTGCGTTAAAGGGTTGCAAAGGGGGGATTTAAAAACAATAAGATATAATAAAATACCTGCAGAGAAGTGCATGGCATACTTCATGCCACGTGACCCAGCGTTGCCAGTTAGCATGATAAATAACTTTTGCGTTGTATTCATAACTTTCTTATTTATTGTCTGATTTACTTCAACGTTTTTGGTTTTGTTTTAATTGTTTTGTTTTTCGTCTGATTTATCTGCTTTTAATCAATACAAGATTTTTTTCTGGTGCGGACCCAGTCTTTAAATGTGCGTTCGTGTGTTTGTGTGTGTGTATGGGGGTGTGCGGGTGTGTGTGCGTGCGTGTGAGGAGTGGGGTTTGTGCAAGCTTACTAGAAATACGAAATTTCTACATATGCCCCGACACCAACTGCATCACGTGTAAGTTCAACAACAAAGCTTACCAAAACCCCTTAATTTCCTGACAACATTAATTGCTGATACACTGTAGAATTTTTGTGTACATAAAGACATAATACAAACACATTATAGACACTGATCTCATATCCTAAGTTTAAAAATCAGATGTACAACAGACGGTTGATATTGGAACGATGTCGGGCCTTGTTGAAATACATAACCATTCAAGAAATAAAATGTCATTTGTGCCAGTGTCATTTGGCATTTTTTGTGGAATTGAGCTAGTGCTATACTGCATCACAATAATGTCATAGTTAATCTGCTTAGGTTATCATCTTTTCTTGCCAAGAAACTGCTCCAGCGCGGGAGGTGTAATAATGTGATAGATATGCACGTTGGCTCTTAGCTTCCTTGATAGAAGTGTTTCCTGTCGGAGCTCTCAGACCGTGAAACACAGGGTCGTCTCTCCATGCACCAGGTATCATCGCATGCGTAGATGGATCTTCATGGTCTACATCTCCTGATGCCAGTGGGTACCTGGTTAATATCAGATTATGTAAGACGCAGGCACTCATGATGATTAAGTTGGTAGTTTGGGGCTTCTGCGGAAGTGTAGTCAGGAAACATCTGAACCTAAATCAAGTAATACCATAAAACAAGAGCCCATCAATATGAAATATATATATTTTTTTATGATCTGTACATACGAATCTTGATTTTAAAATAATCACGCTTCATTTGGAGTAAAAACAAAATATTGTACTTGTTATTTGGAGAAACTAGATATACTGAATACTAAAGAAAAAGATCACTATAATAAATACAAACAAAATGAGAGCATCTGCTTAGTGTATCATTTCAGATTTGTTAGCAATTGCAGTCTCGCATGGTATTTTGCGCGTAAGCTGCAGAAATAGCAACATGTGTTGATAAAATAAACACCTTATAAAAATTCTACGTTATGCTGGTTTAAACAAAGCGGGTTATTATGATAACAACTCCTTTCTGGGGGAAGTTAAATATTTGTATTCAATGTGCTTGAACTTTTAAAGCAATAGGCACTGAGAATGCAGAAAGAAATGAATACAGAAAGAAAGGGAGACCTACCTGTGAGCCAAAATACCAAACGAGTTTTCCACTACTCGCCTAGCTCGGCTTAGTCTATAACTGAAGATGATCTCTTCATGAACTTGGGACCTATGTGAGAAGGGCTTCATTAGCCAGGGCTTCATCGCAAATGCATCGTCAGCCACAAAATGGAAAGGTATGGGCATGTCATCATTGGGCATTGGTTCCGGTGGCGGCACCCCTGCTCTTTCCCCTTCTATGGCATCATACAAGTTGCAGTTTTTCCAAGTTCCACCATCTGAAGAGCCACCCTCTGCTCCAACATCCACATACAGAAACTTATATTCTGCATCTGTTACAGCCATGAGAACAATACTATGGAAACCTTTATAGTTAAAGTACAAGGACCCAGACTTTGGCGGCTTCCTGATTGCCACGTGTTTGCCGTCGACGGCACCAAGGCAATTATGATAATTCCATCTGGAACTGAACTTCTTGGCCACATCCTTCCACCCATCTTCAGTTTTTGGACAGCTGAGTACTTCCTTTTTATACATTTTAATGAGTGCATTACATACTTCGGGAATAAATCTCGATATGGTGCTTTTCTCAACTCGAAAGCTGTACTGTAATGTAGCATATGAATTTCCTGTTGCCAAGAAACGGAGAGTGACGGCTAGTTTCAGTCCAACTTCTAGTGGTTCTCGCATAAACGTTGTTTTCTTCTCCAGATGAGGCGTTAGCTTTTCAACCATTTCCTCAAACAGATCAGGAGTGATTCTCAAGAAATTCTTATAGCTCTTTTGATCCTCCCTATGCAGCTCTGCCAGTAAATGATCAAAATGTCCGTAGATGTGGCGTCTTGACAGCCAATCTCTCACCCACAATGTCCTCCTTTTTCTTTTTACTTTTTTCTCCTCTTCTCGTCTTTCTTCAAGATCTCTTTCTTGTTGATAAACTATTAATGCTCCTGCAGCTACATATAAACACCTTCTCTCTTCTAAATTAGCTTCTTCAGAATTCAACATCTTAATGACGATAGTTATGCTGAATTAATGAAAAACACGAGAGCGAATAGACGTCTGCCTTGTTTTTTTTTTGTTTTTTTTTTTATAGTTAACACAATGCGCAAACTACTTGTGAAATAGTCGTGAACTATGCGTGAACTATGCGTGAACTATGCGTGAACAATGCGTGAACAATGCGGGAACTATGCATGCCAGTGCGTGTCACTGAAGTGGCACGCACTGTCACGCACTGGCACGCATTCAATGCGGGGCAGTGCGGGACCAAAAATCGTGAAAGTGTCAATTCTCGGTGATTGACCTTAGAAAGGCCTTAGGCCTATGTCAATCCCACCATTATCTGTTATATTATACTTATGTTGTATTCTTGTTTTAAATTTCTTTTGATTGTTATTGTCACAACTGAGTAAACTCAGGCGACAATAACCTGTGTCCAGTTAAGACTCTCTGTGCACCTCACAGGACAAATTAGACAAATAAACCAAGAATGCCAATGTTCTTTGAGTTTATTAAATCAGCATCTTTTAATTCCTTTATTTTCCTTAACAAGAAAACAAGTGTATAGATACAATGAATGACATAGATCCATACCCTGAGGTTGTTTTCTTGGCAGTCACAAATACCGTTATACAAAAATATTCAAAGTGTTTAAAGCCTGGAGATGATATATAAAATTATAACAGTTATTATCGGATTGTGGAAATAAAATAAACTTGAAACTTGAAACTTATGAATTTGCTAGGAGTATGAGGAATTATTTTGCCAGGTCATGCTACAGTTGAATGCTTGCATTCTCCAATGCCTCATATATTTCGAAAAGGGAGAATGTGTTTCACAATAATCAATATCACAGGAGCTGGGGGGGGGGGGGGGGGGGGGTAGTCATAATGATAATTCGGGGATACACCGTATAAACGCTGTTTAAAAGGTTGTTTAAAACTTATACAACCTGTTTAATATTTAAACAAATTGTTTACAATATGAACTATACAAGGGGTTGGTTCAGTTTATATAGTAAACAACTGTTTGCATTTTTAAACAGCGTTTTCTCTGTGTATGCTCCGCTGAGACCACGTCTGACTCCACCGAATCTCTCTCAGAGAGCCTCAAAAGATATTATAAAACTCCAAACAGACAGATTTTTCTGTCTAAAATGAGTCTGCCTGACTGCATCTAATGCTCGATCCAGCCTATCTGGTAATTTTTTTCTCCAAATTTATTTCAGTAGTTGAAATACTTGTACATGTACCTTCAAGATTAAACAAAAAAATTTTTTTTTTTTTTTAAAGGATAAAAAACCCCCACATAATCCGATCCCTTTTGATATAATGAGAACTATAATTTATGTCGATATACAATTACAGTGATGAAATGATCGTTTACGATCGTAAATTTAGCACAGATGAATGAATAAATTAGACTGATAAATGGATAGACAGAAAGATAGAGAGATGAATAGATTGATAGACAGATCGAGATTGCACTTCATCCACTCTATAATAATGATGTATGTATATGTCGCCCTCTAACGTTAGATAGCGTCTGAACCGGCGAATAAAGTGCATTGGATCCTGAGAACTCAGAGCTATTTGCCATGGAATTACAGGACTCGTTCTACATTAAAGCAGAATATATTGAAACTGTAAGTCATTAGTGTCATTCGGTATATTTTCTTACTTCGTCACAAATAATATATCTTTGAAACTCTGTTGATCATACTGGGCGTATGCTCTGTAGGTAGATTTTGCATTGTCCCACGCCTAGGGTTTTATGTTGGTCCGTAGACCCTAAAAAAAACCCATTTCATGACATTGAGCGAGTTAGTCTTTTGTCTTTCTGAGACTCCCGATATTGGTCTGGTTTCTTGATATAGGTCTAGAAGTAGTTCTAGATAATATTTAACCATTAATTAGACCTCTGCATGTTGCTAGGTCTTTGTGTTGCTGATCTCCAGCAAACAAGGAAGGAAGGAAGGAAGAAGAAGAAGAAGAAGAAGAAGAAGAAGAAGAAGAGGAGGAGGAGGAGGAGAAGAGAGAGGAGGAGGAGGAGGAGGAGAGAGAGAGAAGGAAGAGAAGAGAGAAGGAGGAGAAGAGAGAGAGAGAAGAAGAAGAAGAAGAAGAAGAAGAAGAAGAAGAAGAAGAAAAGAAGAAGAAGAAGAAGAAGAAGAAGAAGAAGAAGAAGAAGAAGAAGAAGAAGAAGAAGAAGAAGAAGAAGAAGAAGAAGAAGAAGAAGAAGAAGAAGAGGGAAGAAGAAGGAAGGAGAAGGAAGAGAAAAGAGGGAATGTGAGGAGGAAAGAAAAAAAAGAGAAGAAAATGAAAATGAGGGAAAAGGAGAGAAAAGAAAAAGAAAAAAAGAAGAGGAAAGAGAAAATGAAGGAGAAAGGAAAAATATGCAAAGGAAGAAAGACAAGGAAAAAAGGAAAATGAAGGGGAAAAGGAGGAGGAGAGGAAGAAGAAGGCAAAGAAGGAAGAAGCTGGATCAGGAGAAGAGGAAAGGAGGAGGAGAAGAGGAAAGGAGGAGGAGAAGAAGAAGACTTGATACATTCAAAGTGACAGAATTAATAATGATAATGATAATCAATTACAGGATTAAATGCATGATCTTCTTGGGGAAGAAGAACAATTAGAATGAGAAATTTTTGGTTATCTTACTGCACTTATTCATGATCAAGGTTAGCTGGGAAAACATTGTATGGTGGTGTGACCATATTTCGCGCGTGTCCTAAGTTCGCGCACAGGGTAATATCTCAAAAACTAGAAAGAATTTCGAAAATCTGATAGCACCAATCGATAGAGGAACCTAAAATTACCTAGAGACAAAATTTTCTTTCAAATTGGGTGAGAAGTTTTGAAGATATTGACGAAAAATCGGCAAAATTTGCTACTTTTTTGCGTCCGTTTCCGAAAATATGAAGTACCGACAAGGGTCTAGAAATCGTCATTTTGAGAGAAGATGTCATCAAACTTGTAAGTAAAGCATGATACCAAATGATTGTATGATAAAATTGCCTTGCAAATGATGTAAATAACTTACCTTTGATGGATTGTTATGTTGGATTAAGTAGATGCAAACTCGCGTGCGTGAAATAAGGTCTCGCTGTTTTCATGACCCATTTTCAGTTCCATGCGCGTAGCGATCCGACATCGAATTTTGAAATCGGGATATCTCCAAAATTCTTAGTCGATCAGCTTCCTTCTTGGACACATTTGCAGACTAATATTTAGCTTTCCTTTTGGTATGAATCGTTTTGAATAAATTACTGTAGAATATGAGAAATTACAGATGGAATTTCACATTCCTAGAAATTTTTAAAATGTGCGCGAAATATGGTCACCCCATCATACTGCATAGGTCAAATTCAGATGTAAATTTGTTGCTTTCAGATGGAAAAGAGATTTTGTGTTTTCCACCTATTTATTATTATCAGCTCTGTTTTTGTTTGTTTTCAGGCATCTGGCAACAAAGTTAGCAAGCAGTCTGTATTATGTGGAAGTCAGAACATTGTATTGAATGGGAAGGTAAGAAATGAAAATCAAATTAAGATTACCAATCACCAAAAATATTCTGTTCTTTATTTGAGAGGTTCTGTACCACTATTATTCTGTATTCAAAAGATGAGCTTCTTATTTCTGTAATGTATGAAAGTTTGAATACACTCTCAGTAAGAGGAAAAGGTGATATAAGAGTGAGCAGACTAGTTGATGCACCTGTATATGCCCTCACACAGAAGAGAGTTTAAGTGCATGGAACCCAAGTAGGACTTGATTATGTTCAAGAGGTTACATGTATATAAGGATATATTTTACCCTCTTCAACTTTACAATATAGTTTGTTACATGTATGAGTTGCAGTTGTAAACCCAATATCAATCAAAAGTGTAAATCTTTTATACACTTGCACCTATATCTTTATTTGGTATGTAGTCCATCATCCATGCTGAGTGTATCATCCGTGGTGACCTGGCAAATGTTCGTATCGGTAGACACTGTGTAATCAGCTCTAGGACAGTCATCAGACCACCATTTAAGAAATTCAGCAAAGGGTGAGTTTAACTCTTTATGTGCTACTCAGATAATCATGTCTGTGTCACATATTTCTTAAGGGGGGTAGTTTTACCAACATCTTCAGGTTTAGCAAGCGATTTCCAGTGTAAAATTAGTACATGTATATGTTTTTGTAGGTGATTAAGTTAGCCAATTAAGACCGGAAGTGAGTTATTATACAAAAATTTTGTGATGCACAGTACATATCCTTGTGTTAATTGGTTCCTGTTATTTGTGCCAATTTGCATGAGTGGCACTCAAGTGATTGTGCCAGTTTGCACAGATGGCTAATAAAGGGTTGAATAACTAGAAATACTGCATTAATTTTAGCAGACTGAGAGAGAAGTATTAGTAGGCCCTGTTGATATACAATCCAGTGTTCTCAAAGCAAAGTGTTTATGTTTGATATTTCCCTCATTCTAACAATCATCACAGTTTTTTATAATTTGGATTTGGAAATGATTCATAATTCAGAAAAGTTTGATATGCATGAGAAAAGTATCATAACCCTGTTACCAACCACTTTGGCAAAGAATTTTTAAATATCTTCCTACATGTACTTTCATACTTCAGTGTTATATGTTGCATTGACATAGAATAATTTTTCTCAATATCACATTTGTAGAATATTTAAAATGAGGTTTACTGGTTGTATTATTTTCTCTTTGAGAAAAACCATGTAGTGAACATAAATAAGTCTTTCTAAGGATAGTCCAAAGACGTATAGCATGGTTGAAGGTTTTGTCTTGCTCATTCCTTTCACTTTTTGTTGAAAGCAGAATTAACATAAATTTTTTAAACAAATCATCCAGCAGAAATTAAAATAAATAAATCATGCTGATATTGAAAGATGAAAAAATGTATACATTGGTGATAATTGACTGCCGGAATGAAAAAAATTATTAAAACCCAAGCTGGAGATTTGTCCCTCTACAAGTCACATCTAACCAAAGCTCGAATATCTGAATTTGTTGTTGTTGTAGTCGTGTCTTATTTGTTTCTTTTTTTTTTCAGAGTGGCATTTTTCCCTCTTCACATAGGAGATCATGTCTTTATTGATGAAGATTGTATAGTCAATGCTGCTCAAGTTGGCTCGTATGTTCACATAGGCAAGAACTGTGTCATTGTAAGTATTAGCAGCAGTTTTCATTTTTAAAATTCCTGGATGAACTTTTCTTAACATACATGTATGTTCAGAAACTTTGAGTAAAAGGCTAGAAGAATATATGTCAAAATTTGAAGTCTCGTCTTTTTTTACTTTTTTTCTTCAAATGCATAGACCGGTTTGAAACCAGGCTATTACAGGACATGTCTTGGTCTGACTCCAAACCTTTTTGACTGCATTTTTAGTGTAAAGCAAATTTGTCAATACTACTCCAAGCATTTGAAGATGCTTATGATGTTTCTCTTCATATATATATACCTTTGAAATACAAACATATCTTTAAGGAGAAATGTTGAAGTATAGATGACATATATAAAACTTCATTATATTTGAAGAATTTCTTTATTCTGAAATACTCTTATTGCAGGGAAGAAGATGTGTACTGAAGGACTGTTGTGCAATAGCTGATAATACTTACCTTGCCCCAGAGACTGTCGTTCCTCCTTTCACAGTGGTGTCTGGCAATCCAGGTTAGTTGTGCTTGTTAACTCTCTTAATCCCACATAGTCCCAAATGTGATTGAATCTATACATCGAAAATATGTCCATGACAATGACGGAAAAGGCATATCTTCATTAAAACTTCCCTGTATGTTCAGTTGTTTGGGTGGTTTTGCGTAGCTGGCAAACATTCCTGTTTTTCAGCCTTCAACTTCATGTAACATTCTGAAGCTTAGATTCCTCTATTTTTCTGAAATTATCTGTGTAAAAGGCATATAAAGAACACTATATTCCTAATTTTGTCTGGAGAAATGGGTAATTTTAGCTTTGGAAGATAATGGCAGGTATGGTTTGGCTGTGGTTTTGTGTCCCATAATCAAAAATTTACAGCCAAATTTAGAGTATTCATTTGCCAGACAGCGCTTCTGCTGTATATTGTGTTGTTTGTGTACAGATATTTACAACTCCATATTAAGCTTTATACCACCTTAAAAAAAGGATGTTTTCTTATTTTAAAGTCTTGCATTTCATTTTGATGGATATTATTTTAACATAACTCCCACAAATAGCATTGTAATGAATACAAATTCAAAAAATACACTTGATTCTATTGTTTATCCCCTCTCCTCCACTTGTATAGATGCATATACTTGCCTCTCAAGCACCCCAAGAAAGAAAAAAATAATGAATGCACAATATTCATTCTCAATGGGAGTGTGGCTTGTAGCCTTTAACTTACATAATGTTCATTTTTTATTGACCTGAAAGAAACATTAAATAACATTATTTTCTCAATATGAATTGTAAGCAGTAAATGACAGTTAAATTTAGTAATCTGCATGACCTTTAACAATACACTGGAATCATTCGTTACTTATCCTCGTTGAATAACCTTCTTCTTTAAAAAATAAAAAGAAATGTCTTTCTTTCTCTCTCCTCTCTCCTATCTTGTAGGTTCTGTGTCAGGAGAGTTACCAGAGTGTACCCAGGAGCTAATGGTGGATGTCACTAGGGGATACTATCAGCATTTCTTGCCAATTCAGGAGGCCAAATGAGCCCTTTCATATCTTAGAATATTGTACATAGCGTAGATAGAGAATAATAAATATGTGTACAGCTCAGAAAGTCTATACGTGCATGTTATTTATCTGATAGAGGGGATGTGAATTGATAGAAAAGATATTCACTGTCTTTTGCCAGGCACATGAGGAATTACCAGAAATGTAATAGGATAAATGTTCACAAGATTCTGCAGGCAATGCAGCTGTGCCCAGTTTACAGGTCATTTATGGGAACGTTTATGGCCATGCGATAAAATGAAGAAAAAAAGGGATTGGATCATCTACCGCTTTCTTTAAAAGTGTAAGTATAATGCTGTAATCATGAAATGGAAAATGAAGAGAAACAAAAGGAAAAAAATCTGGTCAGAATCAATGAAAATTGATACATGTTCTTTAAAAGTAAAACACTATGAGGTAGATTTTTTTTTTACCTAGGCAGGCCATGAAATATTGTAGTTGCTGTTCTCAGCAAAATGAAGTGAATACTGATTTATCCATGTGAACATTCCATTGATGATTATCAAATATCTGTGTTCTATACTTTTAATTACTGAAAGACTAGCATTAACAACAATTAACAATAACATGTAATGTATACATTTCAAAATCATTGGTGCTTTGTCCATACAGAGTGTCTAAATGTTAATGTAGAATATGTTACATTTATTGCACCATGAAGTGATTTATTTACATAAAAGCTTCCATAGCAATGTAGAGCAAAATGATATTTTTACCAGCATTGCTAATAATCATTATTGTTGGCAGCTGTTTTTTAATTAATTAATAATTAATTATTTAAAGAACCATTTTCTACATTTGATATCAATGAACTCTTCAAAGTAGGACCAGCCATGAATAATTAAGACTTTGTTTTGTGTTCTATTTTTGTATTTATTTCTGCAAGGCATTGTTACATAATTTCTTTTAAATTTTATTTTTTATTTTGCACTTAATTGTAAAACAATATTGTGAATCTGTCTTTGACACATTAATGTTTTAATGAATCATTTGATTGACAATTATTAATTTACTTAAATTGCAATGAATGTTATGTTACTTGACTAAAAAAAAGTCACCTTTTCTTCATTTTCATTGTATTCAATAATCTGAAATGGAAGAACATTGAAGAGGCTCAACGTTGAACATCATCATGATAAGATTGTTTGCAATGGCTTGTAAATTGCTGTAAATAATACATGTGTCTACTATGAAATGCATACCATTTTAGAGTTTTATTTGTATGTAGACTGCATCACATGTGATTTGATTGAGGGTAGTAGTCCATGACATAGGGGAGGAATTGAGGGTTAGAGAGAGAGAGAATTAAGTGTAGACTGGACGTTTGACGAATAGGAAGAGGAAAAGAAAGAGTGTTAAGCAAGTGAACTTTGTGTTTGTGTGTGTGTGTGTGTGTGTGAGAGAGAGAAAGAGAGAAAGATGGAGAGAGAGAGAGAGGGGGGGGGGGGGGGGTGGAAATGGCCAGTGGGAGATGCATGAATAACAGAGGAGATTTAAAGCGAAAAAGAGTTGTGTTGGATGAAGATTAAATCGAAGAGATGAAAGAAATGGGGAATAATTAAAGAGTGAAAGGGAAATATAATGCACCACGTTGGCATATTCATCTATACACACAATTATAGGAGGAAGAGGGGGGGGGGGGGTGGTTCGAGATTTTAAAAAAGAAGACATATAGTTACATGGACCAAGGGAATACATGTGATACAGATTAATTAGCCGAACGTTAAGACCGACATGATAAAACAGATCATTACAAAACAATTTTAATCGTTAGGGCAACAAAATAAGTGAGACTTGGTCAATGATTTATTTTCAGAATGAAGGTAATGTATATTTATTGAGAGCTTGGACAATTAATACATGTATTACTTTGATCTGCATTAAATTAAACAATCACACGTCTCTATAGCCGTCATGAAGAAAATTGATTTGCAATTCATGTTGTATTATCAGTTGACATAATTTCATAAGCATAGATGATTATCAAGATCTTGTGATCTTTTTGTATTATACCAACAGATTTCTTTTTCACCTAAAAATTTTGTTGGAAAGGAGCCCCGACTTCTCCAGCATGAAAAAGCTTATTTCAAAAGGGTCACTTGATTTCTTTTTCCTTACTCTTTTTAGTCTATACAATTCTGGCGAAAACACACACCTCACACTTTGTATACTACGTAGAGAACGTCGAATACAAAAGGCATTGGCGTAGCCAAAGTGGGTGCGACACGTGCCCCAGTAATGTTTTTTTTTTTTTTTTTTTTTTTTTTTTTACGGACTTTGTCAGATCATTCAAAGTTCTGTCTATTCATTTTATATGTTGCTAACAAATATGAGTCTATTGTTCCTGATAATATATACACAATTACTTTGGCTCCCCCTCCAGACCACTATGTAAAATTCTGGTTACGCTAATGATAAAATCTGACGTATACAGATTTACTGTACACTTTTATATTCCATAAAGCAATTTTCCAGGGGGATCTGGATAAACGCAGTCCGGTTCCTGGACCGTCTCTCGGGGTTTGTTCCAGAACTTAGTAAACCCAGCTTCTTTGACAAAGGCTAGGACCTGTTCCTGGTACTTTTGACGAAACTGGTCGGGGTCTCTGGCGAGGATGAAGAGCTGTAACATCAGTGGCTCGGTGACCACGGCATATTGGTACTCATTGTTTTCTACGGGACCGAGCGCGATCACCCAATCTACAGAATGAGAAATTGATGAAACAAGTATGATGATATTGATTTTCTATATAACAAAACATGATATTGGCGGCACAGTATAAAAAGTGCAACTTAAAAAAAAAAAGGGGGGGGGGTTGCATATATGATTCACTGTCTTATTCATGACATATGAACTTTCATGTTATTGCAAAGGAAATTTCGTTCAACATCCGATATTCGAAAAAATATGTACAACATAAATCAAGAAAATATTAATAAGAAGAAAACAAGAGGATTTGCAAAGCCAGTGGCAGATCCTAAAGGAAACACAACCCCTCTATTTTGACAGGGCGGGGGCAACTGAATTGTATGGTCAGAAAGAGGACCAGTTAAAAGAGACCAAAAAAATAACAGATTGAGAAAAGAAAGAATAAAGTGACAGACTGGAATGAAATATCATTCTGTATATAAATATTTAGAGGAGGATATTTAATATTTCTGACAAGAAGAAAGAAATGAACTTACAGTCTCCAAGAGGAATATTAGGAAATTTGAGCTTGAGCTGTCCTGGTTGTGCTGGATCAGCGACGTAGGCGAAGCCAGAGATCTCATTGGCTGGACCAGTGGGGGAGCCCTGGCGACCAGATTGAAGACTGTGACGTTACTGCTGCTTATTTTCCCATCTATAGATACAAATGAAATTAGATACAGGAAACAGAATTGTGAGATATAGAGATAGGCCTAGTTGGGCAAAAAAATAATCTAATTCGGTAATCGCATGAACTTTTCGTTCACTGTGAGTGACAAAAGGATAAGGACAATAAGAAAAAGACAGAGCGTTATAAAGATATAGATATGGTTATAGTAAGGAGAGAAGGTGAGATAGAGATAGATAGATGGATAGAGAAAGAGAGAGAGAGAGAAAGAGAGAGAGAGAGAGATGACAGCTCAAGAAAAATAATGTTACGCCATGTATCATAAGATGATGTATTTTTGATAATAATAAAATAATTTTGCAGTCCTAATCCTTAAATCTTCAA
>CM046836.1:31513296-31760459 GCA_025618425.1 Heliocidaris tuberculata
AGGCGGGGGGAAAAAGTAGACCGAAAAAAAAGTGATACCTTTTTTTTTTTTTTAAATGTGTTGTCAGAGAATTTTTAAGGAAAAGAAGACCCCGAAAATCTGATAACCCAGGTGCCTGGGTGAGTCCCCTTGAATGTTTGCCCCACCCCCCCCCCCCCCCCCCAATCCCAAACTGCTTCGGGCGCGTCTGCTGCATGTAATCATTGATACTTGGAAGCTTTTAAGTTGTTGATGTTGTTCTTATTTGTTTTTATTTGGCAATTAGTCAAAACTGACTATTTTTGCCACAAATTTATTTTTAAAATTCTAACAATTGTTTTTTTCTTTGTAAAAATACATTGTATTTTTAAAAACTGTAGTTACGTAAAATAAGAAAAGGAAATCATATTGCTCATCGCAAAATCATTAAAAATACCATCCCGCCAAGCGGACACTTGGCACTTTTCCCACCTTTTCAAAGATGCCGTCTTACCAATCCTCGAATTATGTCTCTTGGATTTTCGACCAAAGAGATTTGGCCTAGGTCACTCAGGCATAGGGTGGGGGTGTCAGTGATCGAATGGCTATAGGGGTGATATGACCGGTATTTTTTGTGTTGATTTGGTAAATTCAATTAACATTATGATAAGGCAAAAATGAGGCTACAGTAATGAAAAGTGCAACGATTAGTTATTTTCAAGTATGCTAATAGTCTATACTTAGATGTGGGTTAGCTTACATAATGCTTAGGTCATACTAAGTATGACCTAAGAATCATTATTACATTAACCTATACACAGGGGCGGGTACTAAAGATTACGTCCTGAAATACAATGGGGATCCTTTGTATCCGAAAGCGAGTAGGGTGGCAAGTTCTTTTCACACAATAGCGAGAGAGAGAGGAAGTCTATTGAAATCTTCGTATAAAGGCTATTTAGAGTTTAAAAGTTCCTCCTTAACACTTAAGCCATACTCAAAGAATGGAATTTTAATCTAGGGCGGAATCCATGGAAAGCTTATCATTGCAAAGTACTAAAAATTTTGATGAATATCAGTTTGGAACTGAATGTTCGACACATTTATATGCAGGGGCGTCGGGGTGAAAGACCTAAATTTGCCGGCAGCTGTTATGCTGCATTTTAATTCCAATAAAAACTCCTCCCAAGAAATTATTTTCTATTTTTTAAAAATATTCTTGCGCACAAGAAATTATTTTCAAGCAATATCGCAGATGTTGATATTTATTAGTTTAATGGAATGTTTAGGGGCCTCTTGCTAGATTATGAACCACCCTGTTTTTAAATTTTGCGAGCAAGCGAAGCGATCGAGGAAAAACGCGCTCATTTATAGTAGTATTATTGTCATCAGAATAAACTATAGGCCTATAAGATATTGAGAAAAATATGCATACATGAATATTCGGTCATCTCACTCGCCGAATTTGTTTGCTTTCCGAAACCATCCTGTATCTAAATATTATACGAGCGGAAGCAGCGAGCGAGGAAAGATATACACTCCTTTTCATTGTAGAAGTGTTATTTCGTCATCAAAATACACCACTATCTGCCGAATATGACTCAGTTTTGGCACCTCGCTTACCGTCCGAAACCCTTCTGTTTCTAGATCTTTCGAGCGAGAGTATCGAGCATGCAGGCGAAGAAAAAAAAAAGAATTTTGTATATACACTGAGAACAGGTTCTAGTGTAAAGTTACTCTATTCTCATGATTTAAGTAACGTACGTTTTATCGGCATCTTCCGTTCTCATAGTCGGTATGATAGGAATCGGCTATTGGTCACAGATGTTTATCTCCAGAAAATTAATCATTTTTAGGTCACCTTCCCGCTCGTTTCCTGACAGTTATATTACTAACGTTCAAAGAGTAGAGGAATAGTTTAAAGTTAGACAGAAACATAAGATAACCAGTTTTCTTTAAATAGAATAGTAATTATCAATATAACCAGCAGTGGTTAAGAAACTTAAAATGCGAGCGAGAGATGCAAGCGAGCGCTTCCAGTTTTTTTCTTCAATTTCTTTCCTTTTCTTTCCCTTTCCCTCTCTCTTCTTTTTTCCTTTCTTTTTCCTCCTTTCTCTTTCTCTTTCTCCTTTCCCTTCTCTTCCCTCTTTCTTTTTCCTTCCCTTCCTTCTTTTGTGGACAGAGGTGGTGCATTTGCCGACGGAAATTTTTAATGGGGGTGTCACACCCCCACACCCCCCGCTGGCGACGCCCCTGTTTATATATAAATGCGATTGATAATGTGTCTTGTTTGCGATTTTGCCTTGCAATTATTTATGTGTGCCGTCGGTCATGTCGTTTTGTTAAATTCATCTAGCTTCTAAGTAATATTCTCATGTTAACGAAAATGCATCGATATGCAATAACTATAACATGAAAATTATACGTCAATCGTTACTGCTCTTGATTTGTGTGAATTGTTTTCTTATCATTTAAATGGTCACTACTTTTAAATATACATGAGTAACATAAAGACTGAGAGGAGAACATTTAAGGAAATGCAAACAGTAAACCACTGGGAAGATGTTTGTTTTTAACAAAAAGTTCCACCGAAAGAGAAAGAGAGAGAGAGAGAAAAAAAAAAGAGAGAGAGGGAGGGGGAGAGCTCTGTCCACTAATACTGGAGGAAGCAAAGTACACTGAGTAGTGGAGATTAATTAAAATCAAAGATTTTAATTCTGAAGAAGACCAAAAGAGAAAGTAAAGAGAGAGAGGGGGGGGGGGGGGAGGCAGGGAATTAAAAGGGGGCACTAGTGACTAACAGACGAGAAAGCAAAATAGCGTCTTTTACTAACAGCTTGAATATCGGGCCCGTCGCTCCAATTAGAAATGTTTTATCTAAACCCTGTGGAAACGCGTTTTCAAAGCCTTCTGAAATGAAAGAGATGGGGGAAAAGAGAAAGAGAGAGAGAGAGAGAGGGGGGGGGGGGGGGAGATAAAGAGAGTAAGATATTGAAAGGTGGTATGGGAGATGGTTGAATTTCAAAGAACTCTATTAAAGATCAGTGATCATTCACGGGAATTAGTTCCACGTGCAGTGCAAATAAGTTGGACTAAATTTGAATTGTTCATGTTGTTTGCATATAATGATACGCAGAGGATAGGCATTCGCACTGAAACCATCCTTGTTTTAACATGTTAAAATATGTTGTGTTCTTGTTTATTGAGCTTCATTGATATGAAATAATATTCTGTTCTTTTTTGTAAACATAGAGTACATAACAGGGGCGTCGATCCATTTTTAGGAGGGGGGGGGGGAGCAAGACAGCCTAACGTAACGATGTTCATTTCGCACATAATTTTTGAACGCCTCTTAACTACCAGCTTCTCCACACCGGGGGGGGGGGGCGGAGAGTCTTTAAAAATGGGGGGGGGGCAGAAATAAAGGGCATTTCGGGGGGAAAGGGGGCAAATACAAGGGGTGAATATAAAGCGAAAAAAGGACCATTTTGTGACATTGGTATTACCCTGCGTTATAGACCCAATTTAGCATCATCTTCTTCATTTTCATTGTGGTTCTCAATGAACACTTCTTCCGCTTCTCCAATTAGCAGTTGCGTGTGATCATCTAATAATTCATGTGCGAGCGAGCGAAACGAGTGAGCAAAAATTTTCAGATTTCTTTTTCTTTTTCTAGTGCTGAAGTCCTTTGCTTGTGCTTTAATTACAGCGATGTAATAAGCCAGTTCGTAGATACAATCTGAGCATGAGCAGATAAAGGTCATTTGTACCCAAATTGTAAAACCCACTGAGACGGGTGCTGGATACATGCTCATGATAGTCATGTAATCATTATTTATGTATTTATCAGAGGGACATTCTTTGATACACAGCTGGAAGTATTCTTCTACAGTGGGCTGACAAAAGGTATTCATGAATCACCTTCACCCTTTTGGGCAGTGACTATTCTAAAAGGCACAAAGTAGGATGTCTCTATGTGCAAAAGATATGTGGATTTTGGGGGGTCATTTGTACCCAAGCTAACTCCGAACTGGTCTATTAAAATGGTAACGGAAAATTAATTTGGGGGAATGTCGAATGATTTAGGATTACATCAATAACAAATCAACACACTTTATGCGATCTGCTTAATTTCAGTATAGGAGCGAGCAAGCGGAATGTGCAGTCCTTTGCGTGGGGGAGGGGGGGGGGGTGATAGGCATTCTGCCCCTCTTGCCCCCGGCCCCACTGCCT
The DNA here is from genome assembly GCA_025618425.1 of Heliocidaris tuberculata. Lineage (NCBI taxonomy): Eukaryota > Metazoa > Echinodermata > Echinoidea > Camarodonta > Echinometridae > Heliocidaris > Heliocidaris tuberculata. The sequence continues at coordinate 31,517,485 of CM046836.1, forward strand.
TACAATGTAGTTGTAGTATTATGGGTACATGAAGCCACGCCGATTCTTTGAAGCTAGATGTGGTTCTCTTAGGAAGAAACAGTGGGAAATATAATTATGTAAAAGGATGCATTTATCAGAAGAGGGAAAAAGGCACTTATAAGAGGTGAAAGGGGCACTTATGAGAAGAGAAAACTTTGACATATTAAAGAATTGGGGAGGCAAATATCAGATATGAAAAGGGGGCACTGATCAGGAGGAGATAAAAGGGCACTTATCAAAAGGGGAAAGGGTACTTATTAGAAAGGAAAAAAGGGCGCTTTTTATTACATTTGGGTACTTAAAAAACGCATCAGTCTCCACAGTTTTTTCATGAAGCAGGGAAAATACTAGTAAGAGAATTTGCGCGCAGAGCGCGCGGCGAAATTGAAGAATAATCGTGTAATATATTACAAAGGGTATACCCTTTGTATTTCCTTGTTTGGAAGGGAAGGTTTCATTTCCCGATTTTTGCATCATTTAAGGCCCGGTCACACCGCCCGAACTTTGTTGGAGCGTTCCTTGAACGGTAGGGAGAGGGGGCCGAATTTCGACAACGCTCGTCACCGCGCACAAAATGGGAAAAAATCGAAAACACGGGCGTTGCCTTAGCGGTGCACCGCTGAAGCCGGCGTTGCTTTAGCGTTGGTTTAACGGTAGCGAGCGGTAGCGAGCGTTGGTTTAGCTCCGACACCTCCATACCAACGCCAAACCAAAGTTCATCACCGCAATGGATCGCTGCTTCAACGCCCGACACCGTTCCAGCAATCCCGTGTCCGCTCGTAAAACGCTTACAACCGCTCCACCAAAGTTTGTGCAACGTTTAATCACCGCCCGGGCAAAGCTGGCGAAGCAGCGGTGGTCCAGCGTTCAAGATTTCTGCGTTGGCCTAGCGGACCCAAGCGTCCACGAACTTGCGTCTAGCGGTGCCAAACTTTGACTGGGCGTTGTTGGAGCGGTGGTAAACTTTGCCGGAGCGGAAAATTGCCCGCTCCTCACCGCTCGCAATATTTTGTGCAGCTCAAAACTTTCGGAGCGGTAGGAGGGACCATCAGCGGTGGCCGAGCGTATACGGCGTTGCCTTAACGGGGGCCAACTTCTGTTAAACGATGGTGAACGGTTACCGGCGGTGATGAATTTTTTTCACCGCTCCAGGAACGCTCCAGCAAAGTTCTGGTGGTGTGGCCGGGCCTTAACCTTTTTTTTTTTTTTTTTACATCTCCGGAATTATTGGGAGGGGGAGGCAAAGCGATATGTTTGCCCCCCATATTTTCTTGGGGGGGGCAACTGCCCCCTGCCCCCCCCCCCCCCCACAGGATCGACACTCCTGGTACATAAAGTTACATAATATAAGTAAACAAATCGCAGTAGAATAGCAAAAGCATGAATTTGCCTGCAGACATGAATGCGCCAACTGACAACCTATATCATTCCCTATTGACATCACAAAAGAACTTTGCTTTTATTTGCCTCTACAATTCTATTATCCTCTACGCTACGTAGAGGATATACAATCGCACTGGAACCATCTAAGTCTGTATAAAGGAACATGCATCAACCGATATTGACATCACAATAGAACTTTGCTTTTATTTGTGCCTCTGCACCTTGTCTTCCTAATTAAAGAGGAAATATGGAAAAAAATCATTGCCCGTTGCTCTTAAGTGGAACCATTTTTTTTTTCTCCAAATTCATAATGTGCGAAATTGGAACACCTTCTCATCATCTTATCTTTTACTGATAACACGTTCTATCATCTTCTCCGTCTTACTTTCCCATTTCGTCACTTTGTTCCCTCTTATTATTATAATCATCCCTTAATAAATTTGCCTATATTTGTTTGATTCTCCTTTTTAAAATCTTTAATTCCATTGTTACTTATGTACATGTATACCTTTACTATGTCGGTCTCACCAAGTGTTGCCTGTATTTTTAATGTGCGTCCCACGTTCATAATCCATAATCGTTAATGTTGGCGGAAGAATTCATGCCTCATGTTGATCTGTTTTGTGCTGAAAACTGCAATACATCCCCCTTCTATTCCCCTCGAATCTGATGTACACATTTGAAGCAGTTGTGTACGTAATGTTTAAGATAAGGAAAATCGAAAGGATAGAGAACTTTGCTCGCATTTTGTACTCGTGATCTATCACTGTCTATTAAAGAGGCAATTGATTTTCAGTCATGGTGTAAAATGGTATTTGAGCGCTCTCATTCTTTCCTTGTCAGTTTAGAAGAATATCAACGATAAATATCTTCCTGAAAAGGATTGTTCTTCAAATGCTCCTGAATTCGAAATGTGACAAAATGATGATGATGCTGATGATGATAATAGAAATAATAACAACACTTATACTAATACAAATGATAATGATGATAATGAAAGTAATGATATGATATGATGATGATGATGATGATGATAATGGTGATGATGATGATAATAATAATAATAATAATAAATATTGATAATAATAATAATAATAATAATAATAATAATAATAATAATAATAATAATAATAATAATAATAAAATAATAATGTTAAGGGCGATAATGATAATGATAATCATACTACTATATACTACTGCTATTACTACTATTGCTACTACTGACTACTAAAAACAACAATAATAATAAAGATAATAATGACGATACCAATGATAACAATGATAATCTGAAATGCTTGCAGCAAACACTCATGTCCCTTCTGTTTGTAGTCCCATAAACCCATTTTTGTGTGTAGTGCATGTGACTTTCAACAAGGCCAAGTATAACTTTTTTCTTATTTTGGCTATTTCAAAGAGTGTGCACCAGTTCTCATGTTATGCTAAGTATATTAAACCTTTCGCTACTACATGCAGTTTCTTTGAAAACGTAATTGCATGACCAGAAGTGAACTTTATTACTTTTTTTTTCTAAATTAAGCTCTGCCCCCTCCCCCTTCTATCGCGCTCGTTTAGGAATTTCTAATACTCATGACTAACATGGCATCGGCATCCATTTAGTGCTATGCCTAATCATGTTTAAAAAATGAAAAACTTATGAATCCATTCTTTACTCTTTACTCTGTAGTTTTTTTTTTTTTTTTAATCCAGCTAAACTTGTATCATATTCATTTCTCCACACAGGGTTTACTACGTCTAAACTATATGTTGCCTGTAAAATTGATACCTGGAAGCTTTTAAGAATCATTATTACATTAACCTATGCACAGGGGCGGGTTAAAGATTACGTCCTGAAATACAATAGGGATCCTTTGTATCCGAAAGTGAGTAGGGTGGCGAGTTCTTTTCAGACCCAGTATTCACTGTCAGACACAAAAGCGAGAGACAGGAAGTCTATTGAAATCTTCGTATAAAAGCTATTTATTTATAAAAGCTCCTCCTTGACACTTAGCCATACAAAAAAGAATAGAATTTTAATCCAGGGCGGAATCCTTGCCAGCGTTCCATGGAAAGCTTATCATTGCAAAGAACTAAATATTTTGATTAATATCAAATTAGAATTGAATGTTCACATTTATATACAGGGCGTCGGTGTGTTAGACCTATATCTGCCGACAGCAGCTGTTATGCTGCATTTTAAGACTAATACCACCCCCCATACACACAAGAAAGAATTATTTTCAAACAATATCGCAGATGTTGATATTTATTAGTTTAACGTAGGAGCCTCTTGCTAGATTACGGATTATGAACCACCCTGTTTTTAAATTTTGCTAGCGAGCGAACCGAGCTGGGCAAAAATAACCGCTTCTCGTTATATTAAAAAGTGTTATTTTGTCATCAAAATACATAGGATAAGATATCTAAACGATATATTTGGTTTCTTCCCTAGTCCAATTGTTTGCTGTCCCAAACAACTCTGCTTCTAAATATTACGAGACGAGCAAAGCAAGCCTGCACAAACGCGCTCTTTTAACGATAGAAGTATTATTTCGTTATTAGAATACTGTTATAGGCCGATAAGATATTTAGAAACATATGTATAATTATATTCGGTCATCTCACTCGCCGAATTTGTTTGCTATCCTAAACCATCCTGTATCTAAATATTATACGAGCGAAAGCAGGGAGCGAGGAAAAATACACATTCGTTTTTATGGTAGAAGCGTTATTTCGTCATCAAAATACACTATAAGCCTTTAAGAGATCTCCATGATAATTTGATCACCATCTGCCGAATATGACTCTGTTTGGGCACCTCGCTTACCGTCCGAAACCCTTCTGTTTCAAGATCTGTTGAGCGAGCGTAGCGACCGGGCGAGAGAGAGAGAGAAAAAAAGAATTTTGTATATACACTGAGAACAGGTTCTAGTGTATAGTTACCCTATTCTCATGATTTTAGTAACGCACGTTTTATCGGCATCTTCCGTTCTCATAGTGGGTATGATAGGAATATGCTATTGGTCACAAGTTGTTATCTCCAAAAAAAAATCTTTTTAAAGTCAACTTCCCGCCCGATTCCTTGCAGTTATAGTACTAACAATCTATTAGAAAAAGAATAGTATAACATTATAGGCACATATGATGGAAAACAATTTCTTCCAAAAGAAGAGTAATTTCCAATATAATCGGCAATGGTTAAGATATTAAAAATGTGAGCGAGAGAAGTGAGCGAGCGCTTCTATGTTTTTTTTTCTTCCTTCTTGCTTCTTTTTCTTTCCCTTTCTTTCATTTCTCTTCTTTTTCTCTTCTTTTTTCCTCCTTTCTCTTCCTTTTCTTTTTTCCCTTCCCTTCCTTCTTTCTTTTTCCTTTCCTTCCTTCTTTTGCGGACAAGGTGGCGTATTTGCCGACGAAAAATTTCACTGGGGTGTCACACCCCCCCCCCCCCCCCCCTCGCTAGCGACGCCCCTGTTTATATATAAATGCGATTGATAGTGTGTCTTATTTGCGATTCTGCCTTGCAATTATTTATGTGTGCTCTCGGTCATGTTGATTCGTTAAATTCATCTTAGCTTCTAAGTACGATTTCAAAGAACTCTATGAGATCAGTGTTCATTCACGGGAATTAGTTCCACATGATCAACAGCAAATTATAAAGAGAAAAAAAAGTTCTGAGAGGTGTTTAAACATAGTTTCGGCATGAGAGACTGAAAAGACCTTTTATTCTATAATATTATTGTTACATGATTCTTTCAGTCATGTAATTACTTTTGTAAAAAAAAAATCACTCACTGTATTTGTTATTGTTTGAAGTTTTTGAATTTGAGTTTGAATTTGTATTTATTTGAAAGCAGAAATAAAACCAACCAAACCAACAAATACCATGCGAGCGAGCGTAGCGAGCAAGCCTTGACGAAATTCAAGCAGAGTTGCTCTAAATCGCTATGAATTAGGGGCAAAAATTATGGAGAAAGGACGACAATGGCACTTATCAAAAAAGAGAATGAGCAGGAGTATGTCATATTAAAAAAAGCAATTATCAGAGAATGAAACGTGGTATTTGTCGCACATGAATATTGCCACTTATGAGAATGGGAAGGAGGTTTTTTTGTTTGTTTGTTTGTAAAGGAGGAGGGGCTCTTATCAGAAGGAATTGTACTTCTTAGGAAGAAAAAGAGCTCATTTCAAAATGATTTAAGAAAACCTATCAGAGGTGTAAAGGGGCACTCATCAGAGATGTCATTAAACAGAAGGCGGAAGGGGCACTTGTCGAATTAGAACGGGCACCTCTCAGATTTGAATAGAGGATATGGCCACTGGTAAAGATGCACTTATCAGAAGGAAAGGGGGGTCATTCTTATTTCTGAAAAGTGAGAATGGAAAAAAAAGTCAGTTACTTCTACACTTTGTTTATAATATCCATGCTTCATTAGGCCTATAGAGTATGCATTAACTGCATTAAAGAGGCGGGGATGTATTGCCAGTTTATACTAACCGGAAACATGTTATAAATAGACATGGGTGAGAGATCTTGATACATAAATCGGAATTATTGGGACATTCAAATTATATCTTTAGCATTTTATCTGCATTTTACAGGAATTCTTACTACAATAACAGTCTTTTATATTAATTTCGTCAATTCTATCAAATGCTAGAAATTATTTCTTCCTTGAAAATTAGAGGTCATTTTTTTTTATGCGTCTACTCAAAAAGAGAGCGTGTGTGTGTGTGGGGGGGGGGGGAGCTGCAGCCCCCCCCCCCCCCCCCCCCATCCCTCCAGGTTTCGCGGCCCGCGGCCCATGTTAGAGGCTTTATGTCTAATGTGTGTCCCATATCCATAATCGTTACTGTTCAGTGTTGTCCGGAAAAGTTATTTATTATGCTGGACGGTTTTGTACTGTTAGTTACCCATACCCCCACCCCTGCCGAATCTTTTTACGATATATTTGAACTAGCTGTGTACATGCGTTTTTGAAACAGATGTTTACGATCATAGTTTACGATGATGAAAATCAAAAGGATAGAGTGAGAACTTTGGTCGTATTGTACTCGTGATCTATCACTCTCTATTTAAGAGAAAGTTGATTTCTGGTCATGGTGAAAAATAATATTTGAGCATTCTCATTCGCCCCTCGTCAGTTTAGAAGAATATCTAAGGTAAATGTCTTCCTAAAACATGAAAAGGGGATTGTTCTTCAAATGTCCCTGAATTCGGAATATGAAAAATAAATGATGATGATAATGATAATGATAACAGTAATCTATAACTTGGGAATTTATAATTCACTACTTCTATACTCTGTAGTCTTTGATCAGCTAAATTTTTATCATATTCATTTCTCCACACAGGAATTGCTACGTCTAAACTATATGTTGCATGTTATCATTGATACTTGGAAGCTTTTAAGAATAATTATTACATTAACCTATACATAGGGGCGGGTACTGAAATTACGTCCTGAAATACAATGGGGATCCTTTGTATCCGAAAGCTAGTAGGGTGGCGAGTTCTTTTCAGTATTCACTGTCAGACACAATAGCGAGAGACAGGAAGTCTATTGAAATCTTCGTATAAAAGCTATTTAGAGTTTAAAAGCTTCTCCTTAACACTTAAGCCATACTAAAAGAATAGAATTTTAATCTAGGCCGCAATCCTAGCCAGCGTTCCATGGCATGGATGGCTTCTTATTTCAAAGTACTAACTATTTTGATGAATAGCAAATTAGAATTGAATGTTCACATTTTAAATGTGAACATTCAATGCAAACAAATTTAGGTCTTACACACCGACGCGTCGGTGTGTAAGACTTAAATTTGCCGACAGCAGCTGTTAAGCTGCATTTTAACACTAATACCCCCCCCCCCCCCCCCCCCCCCATACAAACAAGAAATTATTTTCAAACATTATCGCAGATGTTGATCTTTACTAGTTTAACGAAATGTTTTGGGGCCTTTTGCTAGATTATGAACCACCCAGTTTAGAAATATATCAAAGATAAATGTCTTCATAAAAACATGAAAAGGGATTGTTCTTCAAATGTCCCTAAATTCGAAATATGACAAAATGCTAATGATAATAATAATGATAATAATAATTATAATAATGATAATAGTAATGACGATGATAATAATAATATTAATAATAATATTAATAATAATAATAATAACAATAATGATGATGATAATAATAATAATAATAATAACAATATATAATAATAATAATAATAATAGTAATAATAATAATAATAATAATAATAATAATAGTAATGATGATTATAATAATAATGATAACAATATCAATGATAATGATAATATGAATGATAAAAATAGAAATTCAAAATGATTACACTAAACATTCACCCCACCCCCTTCTGTTTGCAGTCCCATAAACTCATTTTTTTGTGTAGTGCATGTTACTTTCAGCAAGGCCAAGTATAACTTTCTTCTTATTTTGGTTATTTCAAAGAGTGTGCACCAGTTCTCATGCTACGTATGAAACCTTTCCCCACTACATGCAGTTTCTTTGACAACGTAATCGCAAGACCAGAACTGAACTTTATCATTTTTTTTTTCTAAAGTAAGATCTGCCCCCTCCCCCCGCTCGTTTAGGGATTTCTAATTTTCATAACTAAACATCACATCAGCCTCCATTTAGTGCTATGCCTAATCATGTTTTAGAAATAAACAACTTGGGAATCTATAATTCACTACTTCTATACTCTGTAGTCTTTGATCAGCTAAATTTGTATCACATTCATTTCTCCACACAGGGTTTACTACGTCTAAACTATATGTTGCATGTTATCATTGGTACTTGGAAGCTTTTAAGAATAATTATTACATTAACCTATACATAGGGGCGGGTACTGAAATTACGTCCTGAAATACAATGGGGATCCTTTGTATCCGAAAGCGAGTAGGGTGGCGAGTTCTTTTCAGTATTCACTGTCAGACACAATAGCGAGAGACAGGAAGTCTATTGAAATCTTCGTATAAAAGCTATTTAGAGTTTAAAAGCTTCTCCTTAACACTTAAGCCATATACTAAAAGAATAGCATTTTAAATTTTAATATTTTTAAATATATAACCTCCAGTTCATGGTAGAAGCGTTGTTTCGTCATCAAAATACACTATAAGCCTCTAAGAGATCTCCATGATAATATTCGCTCACTATCTGCCGAATATGACTCTGTTTGGCACCTCGCTTGCAGTCCAAAACCCTTCTATTTCTAGATTTTATGAGCTAGCGGGCGAGCAAAAAAAAAAAAAAAAAAAGGTATAAACACTGAGAACAGGTTCTAGTGTATAGCTACTATATTCTCGTGATTTAAGTAACGTACGTTTTATCGGCATCTTCCGTTCTCATAGTGGGTATGATAGGGATAGGCTATTGGTCACAGGTCGTTATTTCCAGATAATTTAACTTTCTTAGGTCAACTTCCAGCTCGATTCCTTGCAGTTACATTACTCTTTCTTTAAGTCCGTAATTTTGTAAGCGCTTTGGTACTTTCTGTTTTTAGCGCTCCTGAACATTCATTATTATTATTATTATCATTATTACTATCATTCTATGAGTAGAAGAATAGTATAACATAAGACAGACACGTAAGATGTAAACCAGTTTTCTTTCAAAAGAATAGTACTTATCAATATCACCGGCAATGGTTAAGGTACTTGAAATGCGAGCGAGAAAAACGAGCAAGCGCTTCCAGTTTTTTCTTTTCCTTTCTTTTTCTTTTCATTCTTTTCTTATTTCTTTTCTTTCCCTTCCTCTTTATTTTTTTCTTTTCCTTTTCCTCCTTTCTCTCTCCTTTTCTCTTTCCCTTCTCTTCCCTCTTTCTTTTTCCTTTCCTTCCTTCTTTTACCGACAGAGGTGGCACATTTGCCAACGGAATTTTTAATGGGGGTGTCACACCCCCTACACCCCGCACTAGCGACGCCCCTGTTTATATATAATTGCGAATGATAATGTGTCTTATTTGCGATTCTGCCTTGCAATTATTTATGTATGCCCTCGGTCATGTCGGTTTGTTAAATTCATCTTAGCTTCTATGTACTATTCTAACATTAACGAACATGCATCGATATGCAATAGCTATATCATGAAAATTATAAATCAGTTGTTACTGCTTTTGATTTTTTTTTTACCTCTTCTTCGTTGTTTGTTTGTGTGTATTGTTTTCTTATCATTTTAAATGGGCGCATAAAGACTGAGAGGAGAACATTTAAGAAAATGCAAACATGTAAGCCACTGGGAAGATGTTGGTTTTCAACAAAAAGTTTCGCAGAAAGAGAGAGAGGGGCGGGGGCGGGGGAGGGAGCTATCAACTAATAGGGGAGGAAGCAAAGTAGCGGCAATTAACAATTCCACACTGAGTGATGGAGATTAATTAAAATCAATGATAACAATTCTGAAGGAGAGCGAAAGAGAAAGTAGAGAGAGAGAGAGAGAGGGGGGGTGGAGGGAGGGGAATAAAAAAAAAGGGGGCACTAGTAGTTACTAATAGAGGAGAAAGCAAAATAGCGTCTTTTATTGACAGCTCGAATATTGAACCCGTCGCTCTGATTAGAAATGTTTTATCGAAACCCATTTCCCGGCTACTCTATGGAAACGCGTTATTAAAGCCTTCTGAAATGAAAGAGATTGGGGAGAGAGAGAGAGAGAGAGAGAGTAAGATATTGAAAGGGGGATGGGAGAGGGTTGAAATTTCAAATAACTCTAAGATCGGTGATCATTTACGGGAATTAGTTCCACATGTTGTGCAAAATATGTGGACCAAAATTCGAAATGTTTGCATAGGAACGATACGCAGAGAATATACAATCGCACTGAAACCATCCTTCTACATGTTATAAGTCTGTATAAGGGAATATGTTGTATTCTATTTTTATTGAGCTTCAATGATATAAATCAATATTCTGTTCTTTTTTGTAAACACAGAGTACATAAAGTTACATAATATTTAAACAAAAACAAAAACAAAAACAAAAACAAAACAAATCACTGTAGACTAGCAAAAGTATGAATTTGCATGCAGGCATGAATGCACCAACCGACAACCGACATCATTCCCTGTTGACATCACAATAGGACTTTGCTTTTATTTGCCTCTGCAATTCTGTATTATCCTCTACGCTACGTAGAGGATATACAATCTCACTGGAACCACCTAAGTCTGTATAAAGGAACATGCATCAACCGATATTATTCCCTGTTGACAAGGGCATCGCTGGACCTTTTCCAGTGGGGGGGGGGGGGGGGGGGTTGTAGAGGCCACTGATACCGACAAAAATTGCCACCGATTACCGACGATCAAAAACAACAACAACAACAACAACAACAACAACAAAAACGGTATTTAAATAAAGTTTCACCACCCCTCCCCTTCCCATAGACGTAAAGGCATAGTTTCCCAAAGGGCTGACGCTCTTTTTTGTTTTACTGCGAGCAAGCAAAGAGAGCGAGCAAAAATTTTGACACTTTTTGTAGTGAAAATGTACACAATATTCGGCTATAAAACTACCTTTAATATTCAGACATTTTAAGCATCTTGCTGCCCGATTATGAAGTGATAGTTATATATTGCGAGCGAGCGAAGCGAGGAAGCAAAAATTTTGACACTTTTTTGTAGTGAAAATGTAAGAAAATACATATTCGTCTATAAAACTAACTCAGTATGAGGACATTTGAGCATCTTGCTACCCGATTATAGGGTGGTAGTTATTAATTGTGAGCTAGCGAAGCAAGCGAGCAAACATTTTGATACTTATTGTTGTAAAAATGTACAGAAATTACATATTCGGCTATAAAACTGCCGACATATGAGGACAAAGTATGAGCATCTTGCTACCCGATTATAAGGTGGTAGTTATTGCGAGCGACCGAAGCGAGCGAGCAAAAAAACTGACACTTTGTTGTTAAAATGTACAGAAATTACATTCGCCTATATAACTACCCAAATATGAGGATATTTGAGCATCTTGCTCCCCGATTACGTGATGGTATTATATTGCGAGCGAGCAAAAGTTTTGCCCCTTTTTTGTTGTGAAAAATTACAAAAATTATGCACGGCACGGTACGATATAGACGTCGGTACAGAGAGCCTTGCCTGACCCGACACGGTCCATCGTCAAAAATGTTGACACTTTTTTGTAATTAAAAATGTACAGAAATTATGCACGGCACAATACGGTAGAGACGTCGGTACAGAGAGAGAGCCCTGCCTGACCGGACACGATCCATAATTTTAAAAAATGACACTTTTTTGTAGTGAAAATGTACAGAAATCATGCACGGCACTGTACGCTACAGACGTCGCACAGTGGGCCACGGGGAAACTAAAGTGCACCAAAAGTCATTTTGGGCAATTCGTTTTTTTTTTAAATTTTTGGTCATGCCCTCTTGAATGACAATACTTTGAAGAATGTTTCAGTAAAACATTTAACTCCGGTATGTACATTAAGGGTGTATATTTCCTACTTCAAGCTGCAAAATTCAACATATTGCGAGTTTCAGTGTAAATTGTGACCAATTAAATAAATAAGTTATTTCAACATGTAGTTTTTAAGTTATCGATCTATAACTGCTCCCACATATTCCTAAGAGTTCATTTCACTTTATGAATGGGGTAAAAATGGAAAGAAACGCAATCTTCGTGAGTATGATAGGGTAATTATCGTAGAAAATAGACTGATTATTCGTGTTTTTTTTATAAATCCATATGAAAAGTTTAGATTTCCACGGATTTCCAATTCAATTTTATTACCACCATTTTTCCTGATGTCTCATGCAGCTTTAAGTTGACAGATTTGGCTGCCACCTTCTGCCACTTTTTATGTTAGAGCCGATTTTCCTTGCACATTTGTTACCCGGAAAAATATGTTTATTTTGGACAGCGCAGACGCTGCAGAGGATTCTCTGTCTTCATGTGGCGCCACATGGCGCGCATGAATTTTTTTTTTTTTTTTTTTTTTTTTTTTTACACGGCAATGTCCCATATAAACATGATTAACACTCATAAGAAGTAAGCAAGATAATAAATTATAGGGCTTTGGAGAAAGTATGATTTGTATTATAATTTCTCCAACACCAAAACCAAGCTCTCAAAATGTTATCTCTTTTTTTTTTTTTAACAGACCCAACATTCTGAGTAATTCTCAATGGCTTCAGTGAATATTTCAAGGCGAAGGCTTTTCGAAATAATTCACTCTTCTGACAGTAGGCCTCTAAACAGTAGGGCAAAAGGACTCAAAATAGTATGGACCTTATCAGTCAGTATTATGATTTTGATAACTTGATAGTACCTACAGAATATACTTCTCAGTGATACAAGTACGTTTCCTTTTCGCAAAATTATCAAGGCTACAGAGGGCGGGCGCTTTTTCATTTTTTTGTTAAACTTCGTTTAATAAATCATTTTTTAGTTAGCTGAATATTATTATTTTATCAGTTTATGCATTATTAAAGTTAAATTTCAAGTAATGACATCATACATTACAATCAATTGTAAATTTCTCATTATTACAAATATTTTCCAGTACGGCGCTCCCCCCCCCCCCCCTCTTAAGTCATACGTACCGTATGCTTGGGCTTTAAGTTATCACCATTTTCACTTATTGATATAGAAGCATAGAGATTGCATTATCAATTTTCTGAAGTATGAAAATCAATGTAATGCCAGAAATATATTATTTTTCATTGGATTTTGACAGCCAATCAGAAATCGGTATTCTAATGACGTCAGAGTTATTTGAAAATATTATCATTGGATTCTATGGGTCTGAATGCCCTTAAACCCATAACTTAAGTTATAAATTTAAGTAAAACTCAGTGAATATGAATTTTGGCGCACTTTGGAGCCATTCTGGCCCACTGTACAGGCAGAGAGCCCTGCCTGACCCGACACAATCCATAATAAAAAATTAAAAAAATTGACACTTTTTGTAGTGAAAATGTACAGAAATTAGGTACCGATGTCGGTACAGAGAGCCCCGCCTGACCCAACTCTACGTCTCCACTGTACCGACAAGCACAACCTCAGTCAGAACATCTCTTCTTCTCTCCGAGACCTTTTCTTCTCTTTACCATTGTTCATTGTCAAATTTTTATTTTGCCTTTTACTTCCTTTTCGTCTTTTCCCTTTTTTCTTTTTTTTCTCTTTTCCTCTCTTTCCTCTTCCTTTTCTCCTTTTTCTTTTTTTTCTTCTCTCGTTTTCTTTTTTTCTCTTTCTTCCTTCTCATCTTTTTCCTTTTTTTTTCCTTTTCTCTTCTTTCCCCTCCCTACTTATTTTTTTCCCCCCTCTTCTCATTTTTCCCGACGACAGCGCAGTTTTACCGACGATATCCATAGCGGTGGGGGAGGGGGGTGTCACACCCCCACATCCCCCTTTACCGACGGCCCTGCCTGTTAACATCACAATAGGACTTTGAATCTATTTGTGCCTCTGCAGTTTTCACCAAAACACCTTTGTTTTCCCAATTAAAGAGGAAATATGAAAAAAAAAAAATCATTGCCCGTTGCCCTTAGTGGAACCATTTCTTTTACAAATATACAATGTGCGAAATTGGAACACATTCTCATCATCTTATCTTTTACTGATTGCAAGTTCTATCATCTGCTCCGTCTTACTTTCCCATTTCGTCACTTTGTTCTCTATTATTATTATAATCATCACTTTATGAATATGCCTATGTATTTCTTTGATTCTCCTTTTAAGATTTTTTAATTCCATTGTTACTTATGTGTATCTTTACTATATCGGTCTCGCTAAGTGTTGTTTCCTATGTTCATAATCCATAATCGCTACTGTTGGCGGAAGAATTCATGCATGTTGATCTGTTTTGTGATGAAAACTGCAATAAACACCCCTCCCCCCCCCCCCCCTCGAATCTGATATCTGAAATATCACGTATGAGTTCAGAACCCTCTTTCACCAGAAGCGTATACAACGCAACCACATGTGCTGGTCCCTTAAAGGTAGCGTAGACACATGATGTTACACACACTTTGAAAATAATGTCATTTTCCATGGCAACAATAAGAGGAAAGCGGAAAATTGTGATGTGTAGAACATGCTTTGGATAAAATATCACGTAAGTAATGAAAGTTCAGAACTCCCGTTCACTAGAAGCGTATACAACGCAACCAATTGTGCCGGTCCTTCAAATGCACTGTAGACACGCGAAGCTACACACACTTCAAAAATAATGTCATTTCCATGGCAACAATGAGAAGAAAGCAGAATATTGTGATGTGCAGAATATAACTTTGGAAATAATATCGCGTATTTAATGAAAGTTCAGAACTCCCGTTCAGTAAACGTATACAACGCAACCAATTTTGTCGGTCCTTCAAATGCACGGTAGACACGTGAAGCTACACATACTTTAAAAATAATTTCATTTTTATGGCAAACATGAGAAGGAAGCAGAAAATTGTTATGTGCAGAATATAACTTTGGAAATAATATCACGCATATGTAATGAAAGTTCAGAACTCCGGTTTAGTAAAAACGTATACAACACAACCAATTGTGTCGGTCCTTCAAATGCACTGTAGACACGTGAAGCCAAACACACTTAAAAAATAATGTCATTTCCATGGCAACAATGAGAAGAGAGTGGGAAATTGTGATGTGCAGAAGATGTATTTAAATAAAATATCACGTAAGTAATGAAAGTTCAGAACTCCCGTTCACTAGAAGCGTATACAACGCAACCAATTGTGCCGGTCCTTCAAATGCACTGTAGACACGTGAAGCTACACACGCTTCAAAAATAATGTCATTTCCATGGCAACAATGAGAAGAAAGCAGAATATTGTGATGTGCAGAATATAACTTTGGAAATAATATCGCGTATTTAATGAAAGTTCAGAACTCCCGTTCAGTAAACGTATACAACGCAACCAATTTTGTCGGTCCTTCAAATGCACGGTAGACACGTGAAGCTACACATACTTTAAAAATAATTTCATTTTTATGGCAAACATGAGAAGGAAGCAGAAAATTGTTATGTGCAGAATATAACTTTGGAAATAATATCACGCATATGTAATGAAAGTTCAGAACTCCGGTTTAGTAAAAACGTATACAACACAACCAATTGTGTCGGTCCTTCAAATGCACTGTAGACACGTGAAGCCAAACACACTTAAAAAATAATGTCATTTCCATGGCAACAATGAGAAGAGAGTGGGAAATTGTGATGTGCAGAAGATGTATTTAAATAAAATATCACGTAAGTAATGAAAGTTCAGAACTCCCGTTCACTAGAAGCGTATACAACGCAACCAATTGTGCCGGTCCTTCAAATGCACTGTAGACACGTGAAGCTACACACACTTCAAAAATAATGTCATTTCCATGGCAACAATGAGAAGAAAGCAGAATATTGTGATGTGCAAAATATAACTTTGGAAATAATATCGCGTATTTAATGAAAGTTCAGAACTCCCGTTCAGTAAACGTATACAACGCAACCAATTTTGTCGGTCCTTCAAATGCACGGTAGACACGTGAAGCTACACATACTTTAAAAATAATTTCATTTTTATGGCAAACATGAGAAGAAAGCAGAAAATTGTTATGTGCAGAATATAACTTTGGAAATAATATCACGCATATGTAATGAAAGTTCAGAACTCCGGTTTAGTAAAAACGTATACAACACAACCAATTGTGTCGGTCCTTCAAATGCACTGTAGACACGTGAAGCCAAACACACTTAAAAAATAATGTCATTTCCATGGCAACAATGAGAAGAGAGTGGGAAATTGTGATGTGCAGAAGATGTATTTAAATAAAATATCACGTAAGTAATGAAAGTTCAGAACTCCCGTTCACTAGAAGCGTATACAACGCAACCAATTGTGCCGGTCCTTCAAATGCACTGTAGACACGTGAAGCTACGCACACTTCAAAAATAATGTCATTTCCATGGCAACAATGAGAAGAAAGCAGAATATTGTGATGTGCAGAATATAACTTTGGAAATAATATCGCGTATGTAATGAAAGTTCAGTACGTTCTTTTGCCCGAAGCGCATGTAGCGCATCCAAATGTGCTGGCCCCTCAAGCGCTTTACACACACTTTAAAATAATTTAATTGCCAGGACAACATTAAAAAAAAAAAAAGAAAACAAGAAATATGTTTCGGAAAATGTATAAATGTATAATGGGAAAATGGAAAACCAAAATCTTTTCTCCTAAGCGCAAATTCAATTTCAGTTCGAATGTTTGCAATATTCATGATTACATTTACTGTTAATAATATAATTATGATTATTAATATTCATATTTCTATTAATACCATTAATAGTTTATTCAAAATTCCTTGGATGATCAAGGAAGGATGTCTGATAAAAGGATAATTATGATAGTGTCTACATGGCCCTCGCAATCAAATAGAGAATTTGTATCGACATATAGAACTCAAGAGGGCGCTATTCCAGTAAAGGAAATTAAGAGAAGTGTGTGTTCATAAGGTCCAAAACGACGGACACGCACGAAACACGTACACACCGCATTTGAAGGACCGAAAAACAATCGAAAAATTTTGCAATTTAGCAAATGATTTTTAAAAAGATATTAGCTACAAAGTAATGTTCTGGGCTTAATTTTAAGATTCAGCAGGCAAAATGATTTCTTTTACGTTTTAAGTAGGATAATTATGCGAAAATATGATTTGAAATTGAAGCACCGGCTTTCGGTCCTTCAATTTCCAACTGTCCCTCAATTGCTGTGTGTGAACATGACTTGGTACCCATAATGCATGAAGGGTACATGCACGCACACGAACGGAGCCCGTTTCATAGTCCCCTCGCGAACTTCGTTCGGCGGGGACAATAAGATATTATAGAGGAGCATGCAAGGGATCTGTGTAATGAAGACCTTCATTTCAGCATGTCAGTCACGTAGCCAAAATTCCTAGCAAATTCCCCTATTATGTCTTGTCAAACCTGTGGAGATAGTCAATGGGTGTGTTTACATGATTATGAACATATATTGGGGGTACTTTTGAGAAAGCAATAATTATTTAAACAAGATGAATGCGACTGTGTCTCCTATATGCCTCCGTCTGAATTCAGTTGATGGCTCAAACTGTTCTTGAAATATTGTGATAACCAGAATAAAAAGCCTCTAATTACATGTTCATTGACCTCTTTGACATTTGACTTTACACCTTATAACCCAAAATTCTGATCACTTTATCTCCTCCTAGTCATGAATACAAAATAGTTGAGATATGGTAAGAACAAAGGTAAAAAAACCCCATTAATTTCACATACACCTGTATACCTCTATGACCTGTCACCCGAACAAAAATCTAATCAGGTCGTCTCATTATGGTGATGCATACTAGTTCCAAGTTTGAAGTTAATGGATCAAATGGTTCTTGAGATATCATGTTAAGGCTAAAACCTGCAATTTCAGAATTGACCTCTATGACCTTTGACCTACATTTTCCAAAATCTAATCAGATAGTCTTCCTATGGTGATACATACTAGCACCAAGTTTGAAGTTCATACCTCATGTGGTTCTTGAGTTATCGCTAGAACGAGAAAGCGGGATGGACGGACGGACAGAAAACCCGAAAACATAATGCCTCCGGCACCACCTTTGGTGGGCGGAGGCATAAAAAAAAAAAAAAATTTGCAACTCATTAATGAAATAATCAATTGACACCAATTGCACCTCAAGAAAATTACAATAATGTAAAACCAGAAACTTTCATGAATTGTTAATGGCAGCCAATTATGCAGCAAGGAACTTTTGCGAATTGCAATAATTTCATATTGTTTCAAATGTGATTTGATTATTTTGTGGCATAAAACTTTTGCGGATCTTGACCACTCGCGAAAGTTTCATGCATGCAAAAATTTCAGGTTTTACAGTACTCAAGATTATATAAATTTGAAGAGAATTGAATTAAGCACTTATGAGACTTAGTTGGAAGGTATGGTAAATGCCTTTCCTTTACATCCAGAGCATTAACGGGGGCAATTTTGGTCTAAGGGAAACTTTGTTGTGTGTTTTTTTTTTAAAGGGGTCTGACACCCTCTACTCAATGGAAAATTTGTCAGTTTTTATATTTTTGTGATGTGTAGCCATAACTCTTCCTTCTGACAAAATTTGGACCACGGGCTCCAATGGGAAAAATTAACCCAAATTTTTAGGGTCATCTTACGACCTATCACAAAAAAAATTGATGACAGTTTTTATGTGTTTTGTAATGTAGAGTAATACAACTTCCTACTGACAAAGTTTGGTGCATGGTTTAGATGGCATGACATTGAGCCGACTTTAGGATCTGTTCCTGGGACTCTTGGGGCTTAATCCGACTGCTACGGTTGGGCTGACAACCTTTTTGTCACTGACTTAGATGGTCCAAGTAACTTCAAGGGGTCACATCTTATGGGTGAAATGGGGTGGCTATTTCAGGACAGGCTCCTAGCCAACAAGCACTATCCTATCCTTGATAAATGTGGTGCAAGCATTTGACAAAAGAGTATGCATGGGCTCTAAATGAAATGAGGTCTTTTGTGCTACAGATGGACCCACTATTGTATTAGCAATTAGTACATTGTAGCTGCATCCATCAAGAAGGAGTTGTGAAATTGGCATCGTCTTCAAAAGTATTTCTTATCAAAATGTTATTAATTTGTATATTATATTTACCTATTTGTTAAGTTGAGATGTTTACATATTTTTTTTTTCATTTTAGTCAGAAAATGGAAAATTGTGCTCTATTAAGGACTGTTTGATTTTGCTAAAAACCCTTTTGAAATTACTCAAATTTCATTTATCTGTTCAGTTCAATATTGAACACTCTATACACATACATATATCAAACTAAACATATGAAATTGGCAAATAATTTCTCATACATACAAGTGCATTTGCTAAAAAAATCATTGTAACAGAAATGTGATTTTTTTTTTTTAAAGAAATAATTGAAAATTATTGGTCAATCAATCAATTACCTAAGCATTACATTGCCAAGTTCAGTGCACAGAAGATTTAAGGATTACAATTAATTATTTTTCATAATTATAGCATCAAGGAAAAAAGCATGGTGAACATACATGTGTATCACAAACTTTCAAGTACATGTACATTCTTGTCACAAAGATGAATACAAATGGAGAAGTAGCATTTAAAGATATGAATACACAATGGATTACACTAAATATCAACAAAAAGTATTCCCTCTACTAAGAAATGGAAATATAACATGTCAAACTGCATGCATAGTCTCCCCTATGCCCCGCAATGTATGTTTTAGGATAAATACCAGCTACTGACAATTCATGCCAAGTTTGGTAGTAATCAGCAAAAGCGGAATGGCCATGCTTCAAAAACGGGTCAATCAACCGACCACTGCACATCAGCACCAAGCATGCCTTAATCCTTACTGTAATTTCAAGCTCCTCTCTGACTGGGGGAGAGGCCCCCCTCTGATCTTGGCTGCGACAAGACCGATCGCTTCAAAATTTTGCTAGGACCTCGCGAATCGTGCAAAGAACACAAATCCATCATTATTTTTATGTAAATCTCAATTTTTTTCATTTCAAATATTATAATTTATGCAAATTATATGTATAAACATACATTTTGATTGATAATAAAGTAACGAAAGGCCTTGGAGATAAAATATTAATGCAAGAAATTCTTTCTAGACCTTAAAAACATGATCACATAAGAAAAAATTTGGAAAGTAATTTAAATTCTTATGTATTCTATTGTTTTACGAATTTCTTATGTATTTCTTTGTTTTTCAAACTTTTTACTGTTTTTTAAAGTCTGCTGTTTCAGAGTGTTATCTGAACCAATATTCAGTTAGAATAGATGATAATTACAGCTTAAAGAAGATGCGTAAGTCTTGAAAGAAAAAAGTCAGGAAGTGGCGCGGCGTGAAATGCACGACAAAATTTGACTAGTTCAGTTCAGTAAGGGTTACACCCTTATTCTCAGTAAGATACCCATTTATTTATGTGGAAAAAGCAAAAGTTCATGTACTTTCAAACATTGACCTCAAATGACCCCCACATGACGTTTGACCTCAAATAACCCAAAAGTTATTATTTTTACCCAATCATCATGCCATCCAAGTTTCATCAAAATCCATCACAATGTGTAGACAAAGCCAACTAATGACCCCAATATGACCTTTGGCATGGAAATCTGAAAGAAATATGTGTCTTTACTTCCAAGGGTTACGACAGGCAAGTTTCATCAAAATAAAAAAAAAAATTGTAGAATATCAACAATTTTCATTAAAAAAATATCCTGGCCTGAGTTCATTTCAAATGATGACCTTTGACATGAAATACCTGCAGTTATCATTGGTACTCTTTTTGACATGATGGTCTATTTAAGGTCAGGATATGTATATACAGCCCTGGAAAAAATTATTAGACCAGCTCCTTACATTGGCCTATATGGAAAGTGTTGGCTATATCAGTAATTGAATTTTCAGAATGATTTCTATTAGCTAAGTTATAATGAGTGGATGAATATTCCCCCAAACAATTAGCTCCTGTAATAACAAGTGAATGAGTAAATTACGCAATGCGTAATAAATGTCCCCGCCGGAAGTGTAGATCTGTGGAAATTAACTAGCCTGAACCTTAAAACTTCAGTGAAAAACTTTAGTGAATAAAATAATAATGTTACTGCATGCAAAAGAAGAGAATACCAACAATGCATGTATACAACTGAAATATAAAACATGAAAACATTATGAACCTTCAGCCATTTTGAATAAATTTGCATAAATTTGCATGAATAATGAATTTCAAAATTCTGTGTAGAAGTTTGGAAGCCCCCACCCAGCCCAATCAGATAAAACAATCGGAATCAAAATCCGATGTGAAATAGAGGAGAAGTAGCATTTTTCGTCAATTTTGAATAAATTTGCATAAATCTGCATAATTATTGAATTTCAAAATTCTGTGTAGAAGTTTGGAAGCCCCCACCCAGCCCTATCAGATAAAACAATCGGAATCAAAATCCGATGTGAAATAGAGGAGAAGTAGCATTTTTCGTCAATTTTGAATAAATTTGCATAAATTTGCATAATTAATGAATTTCAAAATTCTGTGTAGAAGTTTGGAAGCCCCCACCCAGCCCTATCAGATAAAACAATCAGAATCAAAATCGGCCAAGAAATGACGGAGAAGTAGCATTTTCTAACATTTGAGCACACACGGACAGACGGACGGACGGACGGACACACACACACACACACACACACACACACACACACACGCACACACGTACGGAGCCCGTTTCATAGTCCCCTCGCGAACTTCGTTCGGCGGGGACAACTAATCCCTCTGACAATTACCGCCAGGGTAATTGCCCCTAGGACAATTAATCCCGGACAATTTGCGCTGAAGGACAATTACTTCTAAGGGCACCCCAATGGATAGAACATTCAGAAAAACTAGCAGAATGAAAATATCCTAGATGCTAACTGTCCTCAGGGATATTCTCCAGGGGTAGGGGTTTTGGAAAAAATGTCCTGACAGAAGTGGTCTGAGGATAATTGTCCAGAGGGTATGCCTGATTTTCTCTTAAAGTGATGTCCACTCCTCTGGAGGCAGTTTGTTCAGTTCTTGGTGGAAAACTGCTACATTTGATGATAGCAGCCATGCCTTGTGGCATTATGTCAACAAGGTGTTCCCTTTTTTCCCCCTCACAGCATCTCATTCATGCTGTAATAATGTTTTTTTGTTTCATAAAATTAATTTTCTAATACCTTTAATTTTTATGTCATACACACTGGTCTTAGTAGCATAATGAGAAGGCCATGGTGCTCAGACCAAGAGTATTAACACTTGAAAGTCATCCTCTAAGACATTTATAGCCTATTAGGTGGTCAAAAAACACTTTCTCATGGGAAAAAAGGGGTGCTGTAATTGTCTGGGGAAAATTTGTCTGGGACAATTTGTCCTGGCTGTATTCGTCCTAGTGGTAACTGTCATGGGGTAAAAAGTCATAGGGGTTAATTGTTCTAGTTGGTAGTAGTCCATTAATCATGCATTAACTGTTGATAATCATTTTCCTACTTCCACAGACAATGGACTTAACACTACTCATATACCCTAAAATGGAGCTGGTCTAATAATTTTTTCCAAGGCTGTATTTATATGCATGAATTATTACAGAATCAAAATTATGAATAAACAGGGAAAACGGCTCTTCATGCTACTGTACAGATGCAGATCCCTACAACAATGTAAATATTCATGGAGTCCATAATCTCCAAAGAGGTCTTTGGAGATTACGGGACATTGTTTTGATTACCCAATTTTGGCCAGAGAGAGATAGAGAGAAGTTTCTTCTAGTACTGAATGTGCAGGACAATGCTAAGAAACATACACGTAATTAGGCAAAAGCATTATCTAATTTATGACCATTTTTGCAAATGTTACATTTCTTGCCATCCTATTTGATAACTAAATGTTGAAGCCTCTTTTTTTTTTAGAGAACTTTATACAACTTGCAACTTTTGTATGCATCCTATTGCAGCACTTCTCAGTGAGCTAATACATATATTTCTATACAGTGCTTAAATGAGTTTCACTATCAGGACATACATATATATTCAAGTTGACTTCCCTCTAATACCTAGATAATGAGTCTACATGTTGCGAAGAAACTCATAAAACTGTGCATTGATGTCTTCGCTTTTTAGGAGCTCTTGGAGGATAGAGAAAGACTCTAATTGCCTCCTCAAACACCATCTTGAGTCCTTTCTGGGTCAATGCTGAACATTCCAAGTACTTTACAGCATTGATTTCTTTGTGCATCTGTATTCCCTGTAAAAGAAAAATAGGACAATCTTAAAAATTCAAACATTTTAAAAGAAATAAATAATAATTAACAATTACTCATAGGCAAGATTATTAGAAGTATGGAAATTGCGTAGTTTGACTATACAGGAACTCTAAATTAGAAATATCTTAAAATATATCAGTAACATTTGCAGCATTTTACAGATAGGTGACAGATATTAACAGGGCTTATAAATGTTACCTTAGAAACAAGATCTATTTATTCCAGTGAACATGATCATAAGAAACGACTGTTACCTGCTGATATCTGATGGGGTATTGGTTTCTGTCTTTGAGTTTATTAACAGTATCTGGATCATCTCTCAGGTCAAGTTTAGTTCCAACCAGAATAATTGGAGTGTTTGGACAGTGGTGTCTCACTTCTGGTGCCCACTGCATAAAAACAATATAATAAAAATGACTGGCCATAGCAGAAATTCTACAAATTAATTCATCAAAAAATATGAGATAATTGGCTACATCATAATTTCAACAAATACATTCATGTAATGCATGTAATGTAATTTAACAAAATAGGTGTCATTATGTTTTCAAGCCTATGTATGAAATGCTACAAAATAGGTGTCATTATGTTTTCAAGCCTATGTATGAAATGCTATTTATACTGATATGCATGGCAATACATGTAATGAAAAAAGCATGTTCTTAGGAATGTAAAGCTTAAATTTATTCAATCAAGGATACATTTGAGCTCAGCCAAAAAAAGACTTCTAATTACTTTGAAAGAAGCTGGAACGAGTGGGAATCCTATGAACACAATAACACAATAAAAACTGGATTTTATGTTGTTTTTGTTTTGTTTTGTTGTTGTTTTTGGGGGGAGGAGGTTTGTTTGTTTGGTTTTTACTTTGGGGGATTCTTTTGTTTGCTCCCAACCTGTTTGTGCTAGCTGCGAAAGTGCTACAAAGACAAGTCCTATGCACATATGGCAAAGAGAAGGCAAATCAAGTAATCACATACAAAAAGACTCATAACTTAATCATGCATCATATTAAGATTTCAGGATTCAGTCTTATGTAATTATTTATTCAAAAACATAAAGCCTCACACACAAATGGTTCTTCTCCATGGTGATAAGAAAATACTATAACACAAGCTGAATTGGAACAGATTAGATAAATTTCGCACTTTACTGTCTTCGTCACATCACCAATGGCAAAGTTTTTGGTGCCATTGAAATATATGTACTTTACAATGACATAAAAATGAAATTCCATTAATTTGATTAATTAGTTTTGTGATTGTTCCTATTCATCCCAATGTTGGGGTGAATAGAAACAGAGTAGTATCTTATGAAGTACATGTATTTTCAACTGTTACTTATCTTCTGGGCCCCTTTAATAATGATGGGTATTTGGATTGAGAAGGTATTTTTTATAAAGCAATTAAAACTAGAAATGTCCATTGCGGCACAATGTGAATGTATCCCCGGCACTAGCAGCGATTTTTGCGTCATCATTTTGTTCAAAGGAGGAACAAAGAACCTCCCCCCTCCCCTCCCTCAAACAAAGGGATAACGTAGAGATCGCCATCAGTGGCCCGGACTATTGTCAACACCAGGAGCAGCATCACCAAAACAATATGTGTGTAGATTAGAGTATAATGCATCTCTATAGAAAATTCGAAAGAAATCTGTCAAGAAATGTGACCTGCAGAGCGCACACAAGATATCCACTAAAACATGACCTTTGACCCTAATCCAGGCATGATATTCTTCCGATTTAAATCGGAATTCTGATTTTTTTCTTTTCCTGACAATGATCTCGATTTTTTGGGGCATTTTTCCCCGATTGTAATAAACGATCCTGTTTTAAAAAACCAATTTTGTTGTGGTCGAATAATTTCTGGTTGATATGAGGTTTGGGGCGATTCGTATGTCGGTTGTACCTGTATGTAAGCGTTTTTTTTTTGTGCTGGCTCGCCCGCAAGTGATTCGTTTTGTGTAGCATTGCATGGTGTGGTGCGCACGTGTACGTGAAGCAAGGTGGTGACTGGGGTAGATTTTATTTTGGCCGAATTTTATCGATAGCAACGTAACATAAACGTAAACGGAACAGCATGCGTTTGTTTACTCGCGACGCTATTCTGCCCAGGTCAGCGGCTGCCTGCCCAGGCACGCGGCTCAGCTGTTTTCTACTTGCTCTATCATGTGGATTTACATCGTACATATACGTGCACGTGTACCTCAGCGATATCGATCTCGACATCGATCTTTTGCGAACTGTTAGTTCGTGTATGTTGGCCCTGGAATTGGAATAACGTATTTTTGACACTAAGATGGCATCTAAAGCTAAACCAAATCTTCTAGATAGGAAGGATGAAGCGAAGGTGAAAGAAATAGATGCAACTGTACGTGACAAGTGGTCGTGGGACTGGATGATGCGGCCGGCAGTGGACGGGACATTGGAGAGTGAATGTATTAGGAAGACTGATCAGGCAGGAAAAGCCTTTTGTGAATGGTGTGCATGTGGCATAACTTACGGAAAGGGTGGTTTTCAGGTCATCAGGCAACACATGGGCAAGAAAGAGCACTTGGAAAACAAGAAGTTGGGACAAACAAACTACAAACTTAGCGGTAAGTTTGTGATTACTCATTTAGTTTCATATTATTTTCAAAACTTCCGTTTTTTTTTTTTTCGAGACACTATAGTTCATATTCGGGTAACCAAAAATGATAATTATTGATTTTAATAGTGGCTGGAACGGGCCACTAAGTAAAAAAAGTTAGAGTGGAGCCTTGCAATACTGCTTTTTAATCGCCTGTATAAGTGTAGATTTTATATGAATCACATTGTATGTTGCTTGCCTATACATGTACATACAGTAGTCCTATATATGTTTTTTTTTTTCCTTTTTCTGTTATTTCGTTTTAATGATTATTGTATTGTTTGTAAATATATTCAATAAAACATAAAAAAGACTTCATTTTTTAAATCTCAGTTTCCTTAAAACCCCAGTATAGTCGCATTTTGTCTTGAAGTTTTTATCAATCACTTGAAAACTGCAGCATTCTCATTCAAGACAACATTGTATGAAATAAAAACACTCCTAAAGCCTCGGTCACAACCCGCCGTGCGTGTTTTTAGTCCGTACGTTTTTTGGGGAGGCCACGGCCGCCACGTTTTTCTGAAAACGTGGGGAGGGAGTGGCAAGAGTAAGGAGGGAGTACGTCAACGCACGTCACTCTCACGGTTGCGCAAGGTGTAAGTACGTGGCCCGCACGCCACGTCTGGCCGTGAGCGGTTGCGTGCATCGTACGTTGCGCACGTGGTAAGTGAGTTGTACGTGTTTACAACGTGCTTACAACGTACGATCTCCGTGCGATTGCCACGTTATCATACGGAGGCCGTACTTACACGTGCTGCTCACGTACGGTGTCCTTACTCACTCGCATGTTGTAAGTGCGTGCAAGTGCGATGAACGTGAGTTTTTCCGCCCGATGTCAGGGGGTATATATAAGACGACCTTCCTAGGTTCTCCAGAAATCCCAGCTTCAAGCCCGGGGGGGGGGGGGGGGGGGCACTCAGGTATATTTGTGTACACATGCGTGTCCATGGATTTAAAAAATGCCCCCTAAACAAGTTTCATACTTTGGCGAAAAGACACCCCTTAACAAGGATTTTGCGTGCTTTCTTTGGTAAAAATTACCCCTTAACGAGGATTTCGCGTGTTTTTTCATAAAAATTACCCCCCTAAACAGGTTTGATTGAAATATTACCCCCTAAACAAGTTTGTCTTAAATATTACTCCCTAAACAAGATTAACTTAACCAACATAAAAAATACACCACTTGAATTCAAGATCACCTTTTGCAAACTGACATATTCTTCACCTTTGGTGGATAAATTCTTCACACAAGGCAAACAAAATAAACTGCACATATAGGAACTGCTGTTGGTTAAATTACAAATGTTATTTACTTCAATTATGTAGGACAGGTTTCAAACTGTGTACTCCGTTAGGTTTAATACACGATCATCATTTGCTTACTTTTGAAAAAAAGAACAACTTTTGTAATTTACTTCCAGAGAAATAAACTGTATCGGCAAGAAATCCATGCACAATAATCACACACATAAAGCCATTTAACAACTCCCTAAGGTTCCTGTAATCAAGGAGTTCTGTGATAACTCCTTGCTGTAATTGAGATCAAACACCCGTTTTTCTGCGCACGCCACCGTTCAAAGGGCGTTCAAGTTCCTGAAAATCGGACTAAAAATGTTTTGTTCGTACCATTGCCGCCGGAATGAAAATGACCCCCTAAACGCGTTTGGCCGCATTCCCTTCAGCACCCCCTTTTTGTTGAAAATCGGCGTTTTCGGACCCCTTAACACGTAACGCGCGTTACGCGTCCTGGGTGAAAAAAGACCCCTTTTTACGCGTTTTTTTGGACCCGCATGTGTACACCAATATACCTGAGTGCCCCCCCCCCCCCCCCCCCCCCCCGGGGATTCAAGTGGCAGCGCATGAGCACGACGTGGCATTACTTGCCTTGATACGGGAGAGGGAGAGGCAACAGGGACGCCAACGCAGGAGATGGTGGGTTCGCCCATGGATCGAGAGGAGGAGGCTTTTCGGGCAGTACGAAACGTTGTTCCAAGAGCTAGAGCGTGAATCGAGGGGGGACTATGTCGGATACATCCGAGTGGACCCCAGGCTCTTCGCCGAGCTCCTGCTCCGAGTGACCCCTCGAATCACCAAGGGCCCAAGGTGTGTGTCTTCATGACCTTGCTATATATATATATATATATATATATATATATATACAGGGTTTCCCTGAAAGAGTGCTACAAGAGTGCTACGCCGAGAACGAGCAGTTGGCCTTCTCCTTTGTCACACCCCCTTCTTCATGTGACCCCCTCTCCGATCCACCAGCAGCACTCTCCTCATGATCAGACTCTCTATGGCGTCACCATCTGACTCTTCTTCACTCCTCCTCTCCTCTTCCTCTCTGGCCCTCTCTCTGTGTCTTCTTAGGCATCTTGGAGACGAAATGTTGGCACTTGTCCGTCGGCTCGGCTTTTATATATACTGCCGAAGTCAGTGCGCACAACGTGCGTTGTAAGTGCGGAGCACGTACTTACTCGGTACGGTCCACGTGAGTTCTGCGTGCTCATTGGACAGTTGAACTGGGGAAGTGCCGAGTAAGCACGGACCACGCACTTATCACGTGCGCAGCACGCACGTGCTAAGTACGCCGTCCGTAGAGCAAGTGACTGTGGGAAAAAATTTAAAAGACTCGCGGAGTCAGTGCGTTGTGCGCACATTGGCTGTAGAGGGCACGCGCGTCACCCGTACTGGGGGTGAATCCGTAGCCCGACCGCAGCCCGAACGCAGCGAAAGTTCCTCGTCCACTAAAAGTGCTACGGAGTGTCTGCGTGCTCCCAAATCCGTACTGAGGCGGTACTCACCACGTACGGATCCCCAAATTTTGCCCACGTTTTTGCAAGTAGACAGCACGCACTTGCAAGTACGGCGGGTTGGGACCGAGGCTTAACTGAGGCTAACTCACTGTTAATGACAAATTATCAGTCATGAATAAACAACTATTAGAGGAAGCTCTCTAAAAATCTTGGGGGCATCCCTAGATTTAGTACTTTTGCTAATATCACCTCAAATTGATGGTTTTGGAGAAAAACAGTTCACATGACTATTTGAGCTCATAAATCACTAAAGATAATTAGAAATTTTATTTTTTATTATACTTTATTATATTATTTTTTATGGCTTACCAGAACTATACTTTGGCTTTAAAATGTTTGAATATAATGCCTAACTTTCTCCAATGAAAAGCAGTTCGTATGTTCATCTGAATTGTAAAGTGGTGATTGAATAATTGCAAACCATTTGATCAAATATAATTTCAGACATCATTCCACATTGTAAACCAATTCTATACATGTAACTTTTTCTTTACAGCTGTTTGTGCTCCATCTACTTCCAAAACAAGTTCAACATATGGCTTGCATCCTTTTTTCAAACCACAAGTGGAACCAGTGTGTGCACCACTGCAGATTAAAGTCCCACTCATTGACAGAGTTATCAACCAAGAAGCTATGCTATTAGCATTTCTAGCGGAAAAGTCACTACCATTTACCATGGCACCTGAGCTTATTGACTTATCAAAGAACCTTGCAAGTGATCCAAAGTCCTTGAACCAGCTCTCAATGGACAGAAATACAGCATCTTATAAGATGAAGTATGGTTTATCTAAAACATTCCAAGACCAACTGATTGACGATCTTAGAAACAATTTTTTCTCAATGAACATTGACGAAGCAACAGCAGATAACAACAAGAAAGTCTTGACAGTTCTTGTTAGCTATTATTCCCCAACTTTAAGTAAGGTAGTTGTCAATCATTTTGCTTCACTGAGTATGACAGTCGTCAATAGTGAAAACCTTGAGAATGAGTTAAATGCACTCCTCACGAATCATAATGTTCCTTGGACCAATGTAATATCTATATTTATGGACTCCTGTAATGTGATGAGAGGCTCAAAGAGTGGTGTGGAAGTGAGGATAAGGACAAATCATGCTCCCCATCTCCTAGACATTGATGGTGATACCTGTCATCATGTTCACAATGCTTGCAAACGCTTTTCCAAAGCATTTGAGCAGCATCTGGAAGGATTGTTCACTGGCATCTACAACGATTTTAAATGGTCTCCAGATCTGCGTCAATATTTGGAGGAACTGTGCTCTATTCTTGATTTGAAGTACACCACACCTGAGAGGTATGTTCCTACAAGATGGCTGAGTGTTTATGATGTCGCAGTAGATACACTGAGAATGCTTGAAGCATATACCATATTCTACTTTTCTTTCATACCAGACTTAAAAGACAGACAACAATTTCTTCCTCTGTGCAAGGGTGTGTATGCATCAAAGGAAGTTGGAGAGAGAGCTGTTTCAGCAGTCAAAGTAGTTCAGAACAAACTGAGAGAAAAGAAGATGACTGAAGAGGGGAAGCAGAGAAAAAAGAAGATTGTTGACAAGCTCTTCGTGCATCGTAGTTACACATTGCTGCTGCTGCATTTCTACACTAGTGTTTTGCCTTTGTTGAAGAACTTCGTACTGGTTTTCCAGAAGAAGGAGACACAAATTCACAAACTTCATGATGAAGTTATTGAATTAACAAAAAGTTTCTTCTCATGCTTTGTGAAACCAGAAACACTCCTACATCAAACTAGCACATCAATGATGTGGCGCTCATCTGGCATCCAGCAATGAAATTCACGCAATTTGTACTTTGAACTGAGTTGAGACTGTAATTTCAAAATTCTGTGAAGAAGTTCAATGAACCTCATGAAAGTCTTTAAGATGGAACAAAAAAAAATCAAAATCGGTCAATAAATGAGGAAGAAGAAGCAATTTTTTTATTTTTTAAAATAAATTTCACATAAATTAGCATAAATTTTCACATAAATTAGCATAAATAATTTTCTACACAAAAATTCAAAATTCTGTGAAGAAATTCAATGAACCTCACGAAAGTCTTTCAGATGGAACAAAAAAAATCAAAATCGGTCGATAAATGAGGAAGAAGAAGCAATTTTCGTGATTTTTAATTAATTTCGCATAAATTAGCATAAATAATTTTCTAGACAAAATTTCAAAATTCTGTGTAGAAGTTCAATGAAACTCGTGAAAGTCTTTCAGATGGAACAAAAAAAATCAAAATCGGTCAATAAATGAAGAAGAAGAAGCGATTTTTGCGATTTTCGAAAAATGCGCATGAATTAGCATATTTAATGAGTTTCAAAATTCTGTGTAGCAGTTTCGAATCCCCCACCTAGTGCTATCATATAAAGCAAACGGAATTAAAATCGGGTAAGAAATGGCGAAGAAGAAGCATTTTGAAATTGTGGACGGACGGGACGAAGGACGGACGGACGGACAGACCGACGGACGGACGACGGACGCCTCGCCATGGCATAAGCTCATCTGCCCATTCGGGCCGGATGAGCTAAAAATGAGCAGTGTTGAAGTAGAAGATGAAAATTCACTTCTTGGGTATAAAGATGTCTTCATTGGACCAGAAGCAAGATCGATACTGCAGAAAGAAAAGCAGGATGTGCAAAAGGCCTTTCTTTCAAGAGTCAGAGCAGCATATACTTCTACAGGAAAATGTCTCCTTGAAAAGCCCCCACTGAAGAACAAACTACTCATACGCCTGTCTGCCGTTGACCCAGTGGTCAGGGGTCACACTCAAGCAATGAAATACATGAAGGAACTTCCAAAGTTAATCACTAATGTGTTAGCAGATGGTGAGGTACAGCCATACATATTAGAAGTGCAACTAGGTTGGACTCGTGGGCAAGTGCTGCTTCAACCGGAAAATATCCATGTCTGTGGAAGGTAATCAAAGCCATAATGAGCTGCTTTCATGGACCACAGGTAGAGGGCTCCTTCAGTGTCATGGGGAATGTCATCACTGAGCAAACTTCACGCATAGACATAAAGACATTTAGTGCCATACAGACAGTAAAATTCACCTTGCAGTCTACTGGAAAGAGAGCACTTGAGTATTTTGGACGCAAAGACATTCACCATGATCCAGTTGATCAAGCACTGGTAAAGAACATGAGGAGTTCCCATAAGAGGTATAAGGAAGTGCTTGAAAAGAAAAGAGAGTGTGTCACTTCAAGGAAAACAAATCTTCAGCTGCAAGTAAAAAGCAAGCTTCCTCCAGCAAAGAAAACAGTCAAGGAACAGAGTAGACTGGCTGCTCAGGTAGCCAGGAAGCGTCATCGGGAGGCTATGTTGCAGAAGTTCAGGAAAACAAACAAAAATGGGAAAAGAAACTAGGTATGAAGATATTTATTTGCATATTCTTCAAACCCTGCAAACCCTATCATTCATATTTGTGAGGGAAAGGTTTGCAGGGTTAGCAGGGTTAGCAGACAGAGAAAAATGAATTAGATGGTTCTTGCTGAGCCCTCCTTTTCTGGTATTTAGGTTTGTATGCTTTTTAAAACATGTCAGGAAAAGGGATAAAGGGATCTAAGTCATCCAACCTAATGTAAGTTGGAAACTACCCAGTGATTTGCCTTTACAGTTATATAAAAATTTCCCCAAAAAGGCCTTCTAGACACCTTTAAATGTGCTCATGAAAGAGCAAAAGTGCAGGGGCTCCAGGGGGCTTTGCCCCCTGACCCCCACCAGGGGCTCCACCCCTGGACCCTGCAAGGGGGCCTAAGCGGCCCCCTTGACCCCTGGCCAATGTAGATTTTGTTTTGGTAGGCCACTATCATGCCTGAGGCCGCCCTATAAAAGACAGAACACTGGGGACAGCATCACCAAAAACTGTAGAGGTCTAGAGTAAACTATGACGGACCTCCATACAAAATCTGAAAGAAATCAATTGAAAAATGTGACCATCAGAGTGCATGCAAGACAGCAACCAAAATATGACATTTGACCCTATAAAAAGCAGAACACTGGGGGCAGCATCACCAAACACTAAAGATGTGTAGATTTGACCAAGATACACCTCCATACAAAATTTGAAAGAAATCCTTCAAGAAATGTGGCAGTTAGAGCGCACAAAAGGGACAAATGACCTTTGACCCTACAAAGGACAGAACAATAAGGGCAGCGTCACCGAAAATTATAGATGTGTAGATTATACCAAGATACACCTCCATACAAAATTTGAAAGAAATCCGTCAAGGAATGTGTAAGCTAGAGCGCACACAATATTATGACGCCGCCGCCGCGGCGACGTAACACTGCTGAATCTAAAGTATCCTCCGGCATTCTGCCGGGGTCATAGCAGGATGTAAGGTCCCCTTGAGCCTATATAAACAACTATGGCCCGTTTGCTCAAAAGGCGCCTAACTTAAGCCCCCGCCTAAGTGTGTAGATTTAGGCCAAAGAATTATGGAGAGTCATATGTAACCCACTTTTAATCCTACAAAACTACCACAGTTCTGGAATTAAACACAAATACAAAATCCCACATGATAGAACTGATATCTGATGCTCATTTCATGCCAGAAAATAATTTTGTTTCTTTATTTTGTTACATAAATATAGTAATTTATACTGGGCTTAGGGTTTGACAAGTGGCCTTCCATAAATCAGTGGCCTAAGTTAAGCCAGACTTAACTTACATGTAGGCCTCTTTCGAGAATACGGGCCTATGCCTCTCATAGCAGTCAATATATCTATAATATTGTGAGATAAAAATCCATCGCGGCCAAAGGCCGAATTGCGGAGAATATCACATATGAAAAAAATAAAAAATATTACAGACTGGTCTGGAAAAGGAATAAATAGGTGATAGAAGAAAAGAGAAAAAGAAAAAGAAAAGGAGAGTGGTATAGGCAGAAATGTTGAGAGAGAGGATGATGTAAGAAGGTGTGTGAGAGAGAGAGAGAGGGAGAGGCATAGAGGGTGGAGACTGCACTAAGATTGGTGAAGTACAGGTAACTCTGCCTAAGTCGAATCTCTTGGGACCACAGAAATCTGTTCGACTTAGGCGAAATTCGACTTAGAAGAGGTAAAAAACACATGTTTTGCTCATTCTGTTCTGAAAAATTGCTTCGACTAAGGCGATTATTCGACTTATGGAAGGTCGACTTATGCAGAGTTAACTGTACATTGAAAATACATGTACATTGTTACATTAAATGAATAACAAGGTAACAGACAAGATATTACCAAGAATTCAAGAACATGTGGCAAACTGACATGTCATACTTATGTACAAATATAAATATTAGGAAATATAGACAGAAAAAGAGAAAAAGAGGGTAGAAGGATAGGAAGAGAGAGAGAGAGAGAGAGAGAGAAAGACAGAGAGAGAGAGAGAAAATGGAGAGAGAATAAAATATGTCACTGAAATGGTTGAGACCCATAGAAAACTAAGAGTTTCATCATTTTCAATATAAAATAAGCATAAAAAACAGATTTAACATAACGGTGCACAATTCAGATTATACATAGCTTTTATTTAATCTAGTTGGAAAATGAAAGAAGAATAGGAGGGAAAGAGAGTAGGCGGAAAAAAGAACATGAGTAGGAAGAAAGAGAATCAGGGATGGAGGATGATATTAAGGGGATTAAGGAGAAAAGAGGGAGAGAAAAAGAGCAGCTTGAGCGAGAGAAAGA
Organism: Heliocidaris tuberculata; assembly: GCA_025618425.1. NCBI lineage: Eukaryota > Metazoa > Echinodermata > Echinoidea > Camarodonta > Echinometridae > Heliocidaris > Heliocidaris tuberculata. The sequence continues at coordinate 31,551,869 of CM046836.1, forward strand.
CAGAGAGAGAGAGAGAGGGAGCAAAAGCGAGAACAAAAGAAAGAGCAAAAGAGATTGCACAAAACCGGCAACATACATTAAAAATACATACAGTTCACGAATAGAGCAAAATGAGGTCGTATTACACAATAATCTTAAATGTTGATCACAGGGACTATTCAAAATGATCAGCAATCAATACTATTCAGCAATATTATTCAATGTGCGTATCAAAAAAGGTAACAGGCTGTTCCTAATCTTGCCTTTCTACACCTGATCTCAGTGAGTTGACTTGAGTTCCTCAGGTTGTACCCACTGTGAGATCTGTCCTGGGGAAGCATAAAATGAAGCTTTGATTGGGGCAAAGATTTCGCGAATGAGCGGCAAAGGTTCACTCTTCTGCTTTCCAGAGATTCAAGGTTGCATTCTGTTAATGCTTCTCGATAGCTGACATAGTTTAGGCCTACAATTATTTTACATGCTCTTTTCTGAACTCTTTTGATGAGATTTTTTTGTTGCTTCGTTATACCAGATGACCACACGGGAGCTGCGTACTCAAGGAGTGGGCGCACAAAGGATTTATATATGCTAATGAGATCAGTAACAGAGAGAAAATGAAACTTGAGTTTCCGGATCATGAAGAGACGACTATTAGCACGTTTGACCACTGAGTTGACATGGGCGTCCCATTTAAGGTTAGACTGAACAGTGATTCCAAGAAGTCGAACAGTATCGAGGCGTTGGATAGATATATTGTTGGTGGATACGGCTTGTTACGAGAAAAACAAACATCAACAACAGAACACTTTTTAGGGTTAAGTCGCATATTATGCTGGTTCGACCAATTATTGAGATTATCGAATACATCTGGGATACGCGATGGTGATGGAGTATGTCTCCTTTCTATAATCGTGAGATCGACATATTTAGAGTGATGGATAGATGTACTATGACTCGTTTCCATATCATCGTCATCGTCATCGCAGCCGGCGTCATTTACAAGGGCAAGGAAAATTACTGGGCCCAGTTTTGTACCCTGGGGGACCCCTGCGTTTATCCGAGACCACTCAGAAGTTTGGTCAATGTATTTGACACAGTGTTGGCGGTTAGAAATGAAGTGACTTATCCAAGATACTAAGGCTGGGTCTACTCCCATCTGTATAAGTTTGGAAACTGCGATTGTATGATCAACGTGATCGAACGCTTTGGAGAAATCAGTTAGTAGCATCGTAGAGACAGATTTCGGTTCGTCCGCATTTTCATGAAGAGTGTGTATGATATCAATCAAGCAATGTGTGGTGGATGAACCTTTGAGATTGCCAAATTGCTTGGGATCAAGATTCTTCTCCAGCAAATTCATGATGCGTTGAGCAATAAAGTGTTCTGCTATCTTAGAAAAATGGTCCGTTAAAGCTATGGGCCTTAAACTGTCGATTGATGCAGGTGAAGTTTTTGGAACAGGCACTATATGTGCCCGCTTCCACCGATCTGGTACAGTTTGTTGCACGTAGGATGCGTTGATTACCTCGGTTAGGGGTGTAGCTAGCTCGTAGGCAAATTGGCGGATGAGTCTGGCAGAGATCCCGCTCTACTTTCGAAATGTAGTGGTTCTTTTACGCTGCCTTAACTTCTCTTTTAACTTTGTTGCGATAGTGACGCCATAGGGGACACTTCCCCCCAGTACGAAAGGCATCCTGTCGTTTCTTCACGAGGGTTTTAATAGAAGGTGTCACCCATGCTTTATCATGTGGGTGCTGAGAAATGCATCGTTGTGGGAAATTGGTATCAACAGCTTGGTGTAGTATATTACAGAAAGCATTACATTTAGCGTTGACATCCTCTGTAGACAAGACTTCTTGCCAGTCATGAGTGCTTATCCACGCTCCGAATTCGCGTACGTCACTATCTCCCATTGGGCGCACTATACACTTGTGAGTTATATTGCTACGCGGAGATGACATTTTTGGGTCGTAGGATAACGCACTGGTGATCACTAAGTCCGAGCGGAGAGGTGATCTCAGGAGGGTGATAATGACCAGTGACATTTGTTACAATTTTATCCAGAATTGCCTCGTTTCAGGTTGGCTCGTTTACCATCTGTTGCATGGTGTCTGATAGAACCGTATCCAGATCTAGACGATTAAAATCACCTAGGATAACGATTCCAGTGTCAGGTTGGCGAGTGAGAAGATTGTCTATGGCTGTGCTAAGGTGGTCTGGCAGTGACTCGGCAACAGGACTTCTCGGCGGATAGTATGTTGCAGCAACGACAATACTCGAAATACATCTCGGTAGCCGCTGAGGTCTGATTCTAACCCAGACGATCTCCAACTTGTCTGGGATATGAACATCTAGGGGTTTCGCATTGAGATGGTGCTTGGCGTATATCGCGACACCACCACCTCTTCTTTTTTCGCGTCCAAGATGATTCTGATTAATACACTATCGAGTGTAAATCTTGGACGCGAAAAAAGATCAAATCCAGGCATACTATTAAGTTCAGATGACTGGTCAGCATGAAACCAAGTTTCGATGATCGCGGCAATGTCAATGTTGTTGTTTACAATCAAGTTAAGTTCGTCGACCCTATTGTTGAGAGATTGCGGGTTACATAACAAGAATGACGGTAACTAGTATTGGATGACTGGTTGCTCCTTTGTTATGCTAATGAGATTCACTTGCCTTGTCCGCTGTACGACGTTAAAATAGCAAGCATGTCGATCCCTGATAATGGTTGTAATACGACGTTTGATATGAGTTCCTCCTCTATGTCCTCTTTTATTTCCTTTCCCTGTCACATTTTCCCGTTTTCCTGCGCTACATAAAATTCCATATTCTTGGAGAGTATTTAAAGTAGATTCTTTTAGTTTAAAATTCAATGTGTTCCGTATAAATGCCAAATAAAAGGCATTGTACACAATTCTATGACGTACTTGCTGCATTTCTATATAACAGGCGTAATTGGCATAGGTCCTGCTCATTGCCCGTACGGCAAAGATATGATGGAGTCCTATTAGCACAATGTAGTTGGAAATATACACATATATGAGGAAGAAAACGACTCTCATTTTGATGATATTCATGACGAAAAAATGGTTAAAAAGTACTCACAATTGCACCCCAACTCTGACGAACGTATAATCACAATCCTGTCCACTAAAACTTAATAAATGATGATGAAAACGTGGATTTTGAACACTAAGAACGGAAGAACGGAAGATAAAAATAGTAGTGTCGCAGCTGTACAGCGCCACCTATTGCTTCGTTACAGAATGACACAAAAAGGACATGACTTTTCAACCAGAATAAACATTGCTCAAACTCTGTGAACTGTGAATATGCATCCGGTTTTCAAAATTGCTGTAGTATGTTAGCTTTGATATGACACCTTATTCCGGGAAATCTGTTTGAAACTATTTGAAATATGATGCAAAATATGAAACGAGGCAGCGTTTTGGAATGACCGTCACAGAGTGACTTAGAATGGGAAATAGTGTATAAAATTTATATTATGTAAATAAGTAGTAAAAACATGGTTTGAAACAGATTGAGCAAGCAATTTGATGATTTTTGATGACCTAAGGTATCTGTGTTAAAAATAGCTCTATTAATGTTTACTGTCATCTAGATCAATATTTAGGTTTAAAATACAGAACAATATATATAGGAAAAGAATTACATATCTCATGTCAAATTATTTTGGTTCATTTCTATGATATATTTCACAGTGTTATCTATTCAATATCATCTACTGCATGTCTAGATTCTAGGCTCCTGATTGGTCAAATTTGCGGGCATGAAATTCACTACGGACTGCTGGGCGGTATGGTGAAAACTATTGAGCAGGCATAGTTCCTGCTCGCACTCGCGTGTACAATGCAAAATTGTGCGCGCGTAGCTATGGCAATTTAGATACGCGGGCGCGCGGCCGGCACCATACATGTAGGCCTACACCGAACAAAATTTCGAAAGAGCGATCGATGATAATTACGCTACGGTACCGTATTTCATCTGTCTTTGAAATGAACTTCTGAGCTATTGAAGGATGTGGTATATAAAACAAATGTTGACTGCTTCTTTTTCGCATCACGGTCAAAACCATGGCCCTCGGTGACCTTGCAACTGTGCTTATGCCCCTTGACTGTCGTCTGCACAGCACAAGCTCATCACCTCGGGCCATAGTTCTAACCGTGCCCCTCAAAGCAGTCAACATTTGTATACTATTTACTATGTCTTATGTAATTTTCTGATCTTTCTTTGTATAATTAGGTGGTCTGTCATGATTGACAGATCACCTTTTGGATTCGTACGAATTTTCTTTATTTTTATTATTTTTATTATTCTTTTTATTTCCTCCATTTTTTGTGGTCACGATATCTATAAAACCTCAAATTCAATCATCATCAAAACATCATCACATATCAACATCAATGAGTTCTCGCTCCCGCAACAATTTCAATATCATGACATCATCATGACGTCATCTAGACGCCATTTTGTAAAAACACATTATCAATCATATCTTCATTATCAATTATCAAAAATCAACCAAATTCACATGACATTAAATTCAGGTCATGAGTCATCAGCTCACGTCGTCAAAAGTCATCCAGAGGTCATGACGCGCGCGTACGCGCGCGTCAAAATTTTAAAATGCTCAAAATCATCCCAGGACTAAATGATAGTACGTTTCAGGTCATTTTAAGCATTTCAAAATTTTCCGTCCGTGCGCGTCTGCGCGCGCGTTATGCGTGCGCGCAGCGCGTACAGAGCGGGAAAACGCCGTTTTTTCGCATGATTTGTGTTTCTGACACTATTTTTGACAATTTCCAACCATTTACAGTCATTCTTGACATTCCATAAGGCCACACGCGCGCGTCAAACATTGAAATCCGCGCGCGCGTCAATTGGCAAAATAGTGTAAAAAGTCGTAAAAACATGCCTTTACAAAATTAACTCTAGCTCTTTAAATAGTCCATTGACCCCCAATTTTTTTTTCATATTTGGGTAGAGGAGGAATCATAGATATTATTTCATGGGTCATTTGACCCTCAATTATATTGCAAAGTCATCAAAATGGCGTCTAAACTCAAAATTTCATTTTTTCAAAAATGACGTCATCAAATTTATGCAAATTTGACTATAACTCCTTTAATATTGGTCATTTTTCGCCCAAATTTGGATATGATGTAGCTGAGACAATTCTCTACAAGATCAGTCACCACGATTTTTCATTTTGACAAAGGCATCATGGCGTATTTTTGCGATTAAAGGAGGTATGTCAATTTTTCTCATTTTGCGTGTATTCTCTATGGGACATGACTTTTTCTCAAATCTTGATTCTACATTCCCGTCTTCTTTGAGCAGTATCTCTGGTTATTTCTGCTCGATTTTCTCCCAAATTTGAGTATGTTATAGCTGAGACTATAAGCTTCTACAAGTGTGCCCTCCAATTTTTGATCAGATGTCGGGATCATGCCCTTTTTTTAACTACAAAATGTCATTTGAGAATCCCGTTTTTCGTCTACGTGTTATGTCTATTGGAAATATTTTGGTCCATTGGTAAAGCACTTGCCTCCCATTCCGGCGACCCAGGTTCGACTCCCGGTGGGTCCATTTTTTTTTTTTTTTTTTTTTTTTTTTTTTTTGCCTTTCATTCTACCATCTTCTTCGACTATTATAACATATACCATCACAAACAATGTAAAAAACTGCCTAATTTTGCGTGTTATGTCTATTGAAAGTAGTGTGCAGTAGTTTGTGTAGAATCTCATTCCCTGTCGTGTATTAAAGCTAAGGGGATAATCTTCCACATGTCCTGCAATATCAAATCGTCCAGTTCGTTATCCCGATTTCTCCAAATCGGCTCAGTCAATTTTCTTCATATTTTCGTCAGTCATCAGTCCTAATAAGGTCAAGTTCCCACATCTTTTTCAAGGTCATCAGGTTATTGTGACGTCATCCAGGCGCCATTTTGTGAAAATCAACTTATGGTCATATGTTCATAACGAAATGTCATTTCTCTTTCATATTTGGCATGGTTAAGGTCACTGTCATTCCAGTCAAGGTCATTTCGTTAAACGCGCGCGTACGCGTACGTCCGCGCGTCCGTGCGCGCGCAAAATTTAGAAATGATCCAAATCCTCCCAAATTCATTTTGCAAACGTTTCATGCCATTTCAAGCACTTTTCGAAAAATCGCCCATAAAACTGAACCTGTAGGGGCGCTATGCCACTTAGGTTATCGTGGTTATTGTCATCATTATTGTCATTATGATCATCATTATCAATATATCATTATCGTCATTGTCATCACTTATATGACCATATCTTATGATCATTGTCGTCAACATTATGATTATAATCTTGCAGAAATATTATCACACCTGACAAAGCACTTTGCCACAGTGAAAGACAGACCACCTAATTCGTCTTCAGTGACGAATTAAATTTCTAGTTATTATGTATGTTTGTTAAGTGCCTTGAGCATCCTTTGGGATGGATATGTGCACATTATAAATGTTATTATTATTATTATTTAATCTGCTATAATTTATGCAAATTTTGTTCATAAATTCATATTTTTGTTAATAATTAGATTTTTGAAAAATTCGGAAGAGTATTCATTTTTTAAAAATGCTTCTGGTAAGTTTAAAAGACATTCAGACAGATTTTTCATTAAATTCCATTTTATATTCATGTATTTCATTGTTTTATGGATTTCTTATGTATTCTATTGTTTTTTTCATTATTCTTAAATTTCATATGATTTGTTTTGTTTGATGCTATCATCTAGATCAATATTTAGGTTTAAAATACAAAACAATCAAACCTATGTAGGAAAGAAATACATTTCATTAACAAATGGAATAAGAATACACAATTTTCCCATTTTGTTTTCTACACAAAACACAAAATATCCAAATTATTAAATTTTAAATCATTTTCATACTAGAAAATGATCTCATCATCGTTACTTTACTTAATGATTGTCTCATATATTAAGTTGAACTAATATATAGGTTCAGGGTTGAATTATTTTATGTAAAACTGAATTTAATGTCATTCCGTAACTTTATTTTGTTACGGAATGACATAATTAATCATATATCATAATTCATAGATAAAATATTTCTTCAAAACAAAAACACAAACATTTTGTAAGCATTAGGTACCTTGATTTACATAATTATCAACTTTCATAACAAAATGATAGTCGGATGTTCTTTGAAGGTTTCCATGGTGAGAGGATAAATTTACAGGTTTGTGGTAGCACCATGTAAGAGTTAGTCCTTAAAAGGACTGTTTGTATCTTTCTTAAGAGGTATTAGTTTTTAAAAGAACTGAAATTCAAATGAAAATCTTTCAGATTAGTTCCAAAAAGAACTCTCTTTTGGAGAAAAAGTTAACTCGTCATTTCGATCAGTATGCTCTGATCGTCATCAGGAGAGTGGCTTGAGTGGAGAAAGTCTAGTTTTATATAGTAGGGTGAGGAATGCTAATCCAGTGGATTAGGCTTGTGATTGATGGAGCACCCCTATTGTCCCCATGCGCTGGTGTCCAATGGTGAGGTGTCACGTGGGCGGCTGGTGGTGGTTGGTTGGCGGGTGTTGCATGGGCAGCTCAGCCGGAGATGGCTTCTATTGTTCCCTGTTGAACTGTGGAGTGATTGGCTGGTGTTGTGTGGGCAGGTCGTAAGACTCCTGTTGTGTGGGCGGTTAGGTTCGGGTGTGGTCCTTGTTGAGTATTGGAATCCAGATGTCATTGAGTAGAAGGGGTGCAATAGGGGCGCTCCACCAATCACAAGCCTAATCCACTGGATTAGCATTCCTCAACTTACTATATAAGACTAGACTTTCTCCACTCAAGCCACTCTCCTGATGACGATCAGAGCATACTGATCGAAACGTCGAGTTAACTCTTTCTCCAAAAGAGAGTTCTTTTCAGAACTAATCCGACAGATTTTCATTTGAATTTCAGTTCTTTTAAAACTAATTCTTTTCAAGAAAGATACAAGCAGTCCTTTTAAGGACTGACTCTTACATGGTGCTACCGCAAACCTGTGAATTTTAAATAATAGTCCTTTTCGGAAATAAGTTGAAATTATGTGGTTTTAGTGTTACGGAGTGACAGTTTTTTGAGTTATAGTTTCCAATATTACTGAAGTATGAAAGATTACATAGAATAGAAACTACTGCTTTTCTTGGTTACTATGTTACTTAAAATTTATGTATCAAGTGTATTTCAGCAAACAAGTCATATTAGTATGACTAACAATTTATAATTAAATTGTAGGTTTAGTTTTTCAGGGTTACACCATGTAATTCTTTCAAGGAATAAGAGCCCTGAAAAGGGCTGGTGAGCTCCGCTAAGAGCTCTGTGGTTCTCGACGTTTCGATCAGTATGCTCTGATCGTCATCAGGAGAATGACTAGAACACTGCCCAGTGGAGGCTATTTATTGCCTACGGAGGGATCCGATTCACAGCCTGATTGGCGCCAATGTCCAGTGTTCTAGTCATTCTCCTGATGACGATCAGAGCATACTGATCGAAACGTCGAGAACCACAGAGCTCTTAGCGGAGCTCACCAGCCCTTTTCAGGGCTCTTATTCCTTGAAAGAATTACATGGTGTAACCCTGAAAAACTAAACCTACAATTCAGTTTCTCCACCATGAAAGTGTCGCTGATACTTCACTAAATACCGGCTCTAAGGGGAGCAATCATTCAGCGGAAAATCTGGCCCTTGTTCTTTATTCAGAGAAAACAATGGCACCATCCGGTGCTTTCTCTGTTCAGAGGAATTATAGCGCCATCAGTGACCAGAATGAGAATGCAGCCGTGAATAGAATTCGCGGGCATTTCCGATTGGCGCCAATCAGGCTGTGAATCGGATCCCTCCGTAGACAATAAATAGCCTCCACTGGGCAGTTTGATGAGGTCTAGGCATAGGATTTGATGGTTCTCTTCAGCAGATCTCAAAATAGAAGCAATTTAAAAAAAAAACTTGATTCTACACATATTCAGGATCTATTCTGCAAAGCGGTAAATATTAGCCATTTCCCATCATGTTACAGGCCTAGTGATACGGTGCAATTTGCATCTCATTAACCACTGGTTTGTTTTGAATTACCAACGGACTTCTAGCTCAGTGCGTGCGTGCGGTCATCACAATGGCAAAACAAGGAACTTTAATTTACGCCTCTATTTTGGCGATTTATGAGCTAAAACTTCCCACATGAACTAATTTGTAGTTATAAATGATTGTCTGAAAAAATCCTGAAATATGATGACTGTTTTGTTGAGTTATAGCAACATTTTGAAATGAAAACGTCAAAAAACTATGTGTCTATTTTTTTCTGACACTAGTCTACCCCTGCATAAATATTCATGAAACTTCATTTCCTTATTCGGGGGTGTATATTCCTTATTTAGACAAAGTTTCGCTGATGCGACTTCTTTCTTTGCAGAGATACGTCTTTTTCACATGATATCTTGCAGCAATTTAGAGCAGCAAATTATGCGCAGTGATGCCAAATTCACGATCTGCACATACGATATTCATGAGTCAGCCGTAGTCAGCTCATTCATAGATTGCGCATGCGCATGGTCCATGGAGCACGGTCAGCACTCGCGCACAGAGCTCAGCCCTACACAGATTTCAATGCGTGGGACGAGGTTGTAATATTTTTCTGTTATGTCAGCCTCGGCGATCTGACACCGAGATCCTTTTTTTCTGACACAACTCTATGCGGAAAATTCACCTCAAGTAAATACCCTACGGTTGTAGAAAAATGTACAATGATTTTCTTGCGAATCTAGCCAAAATGAGGAATTTTAGGAGAAGTTAAACAGGTAAAATTTTTTGTTTGTAACCGAAGAAATATTGCTAAAATTTCATATTTTCCGTTGGCCGAGCTTTGATTTTGCAGCATTGTCTATATTTAATCATTTTTCGAACTTTATGTTTACAAAAAATGGTGTTTAATACATTATTTTTCAGCTTGCATTTGTAAACAACTTTACGTAAATCGTGGGAAAATGCAAGAACTGGCGAGGTCAAAGGGGGTCAACTCAATGGACAATCGCTCGCTAATTATAGGGCTAGTCCCCCACTGGTTAGTCAAGGTTGAACAGCTGTAGCTAAATTTCTATGTTGTGCATAATTACAAAGAAAAAAATTGGTATGCATTATTACTTTGAAGGAAAAAAAAAGAAGAAAATCACCAACTTTTCTTCATTTAGTCCATGTTATCACTTTTATCTATCACCCTCAAATTTTAACATGCCTGTAATATATCTCGTTAATTCACAGCCTGTCTACATTGTAAAGTTGTTATTCATCCATTTTTTTCTGCTCGATACTAGAAAACTAATGTGAAAGTTTAAGAACTTAAGGTTCCAGTTCAACAATATACATGTAATTTGTGAATGCTATTTCTATTCAGGATTATACAAGTGTGGCCTTACCTTAGCCCTGACATTCTCATATGACACTGGACTCACCACCGAAAAACAGATTAAAAACACATCCTGTAAGAGGGAAATAAAAACATGAAAATAAGTTGCAAACCATCTTCACAATAAGGTAAGTTATTATCTGGGTAAGTCATTTCAAAATGACTTGCCTAGATATACCTACAGGACATGGGTGCATGTTTCTTACTGGATTTTAGTCGGTTTTTACATACAAATTATTTCTCATTTTAAAGAGCAAATTTATTTAGAATCATACATAGAACTATAACTTAATGTAAGTTGATCCCAATTGCCTTTGACACAATGCAAAGCTCCACATATAACTATTTATTCATGTGGTCGTGCATGAAGAGTGCCGTAGCTATGGGGGGGGGGGTGGACCAGGCTACACCACTGGAACATAACTTGATAGTTTTTTCGGTGGTCTGTTAATAAATTGTTGGGGGATTAAGAAAACAAAAACAAAACAACAAAATAATCTATCTCCTAAAGACAACAACAACAAAAATAATCTATTTCCTGATGCCTGTGTCTCATTTAACCCTGACAGTACAGGGGGGGGGGGGGGGGGGGAGGGGGGGGGGGCCTGGGAGGCCCCCCAGACAAATTGTGCTGCGCATTTTGAATCGCTGCAATTCCCGCCACGCAACTTTCTGACTTTTTTCTTTAAAGTCTTGCGCATCGTTTAACATCAAGTTTACAAAAATCAGTCAACCTGTAACCGAGTCATGCGACCTTTCATGACCTCATGTCAGCCCCAAAACTGAGAATTTCTGAGTTTTGTGTACAAAATGAATCGGAAACTGCATTTCATCCTATTCCTCCTTCATCCCCTATAATTTCTTCTTTAAGCTGTAATTATCATTTATTCTAACTGAATTATGGTTCATAAAACACTCCGAAACAGCAGACTGAAAAAAAAACAATAAAAAAGTTAAAGTTGAAAAACAAAGAAATACATTAAAAATTTGTAAAACAATAGAATACATAATAACTGAAATCACTTTTTAAAAATTTTCTTATGTAATGTTTTTAAGGTTTAGAGAGAACTTCTTGCATTAAGATTTTATCTTCAAGGTGTTTCTTTACTTGATTATCAATCGAAATATATATGTATGCATATAATTTGCATAAATTATATTAAATAAAAAAAAATATATATATTTACATAAAATATCAATGTATTTGTGTTCTTTATACGATTCTTGGGGTCTATGCAAAATTTCGTGGCGATCGGTCATGTCCGGGCCGAGATCAGAGGGCCTCAGAGGCCCCCCCCCCCCCCCCCCCCCCCCCCCAGTCAGAGAGGAGCTTGAAATAGCCCCATACAGTAAGGGTTAAAAACGCATTAAAACAAAGTGTGTCCAAAATGCTAGAATTTGTCCAAATATTGTCATGCTGATACACACCCACATCATGCCCTTTTCTCTGCACACTAAATATAGGTCTGACATGTAGCTCCCCCAGTCAGTTGTTTTTCATCTCATCAGCTCAGGAGTTGCCTTCAACTAATTTCCTTTTAAACATCACTAATATTGACCACGATAAAGAATGCAGATTCAACAACGAGTATGAAACCTTGTTTGCCACAATCAAATGATCCATTATCACAAGAACAATGGCCCGTATCTATAAAACATGCAAAAGCTCAAGCAAATGCTTTCATAAGAACAATAATTCTATTCATCATGTGCGATGAAGCACTATGTGGGGAACTAATAATTGTGTGTACTCTTAGGCGTCCGTACAGTCGAAAAGGTTTCCAACCCTCATACAATTTCGGAATTGTGATTTGATCATACTGCTGTCAAATATGACAAAATAGTCTATGATTGATTGAATTGATTAGTTTTTTTTATCCTGTAAGTGCTGTAAAGTACAATCTATCAAACTGACTCAAAAAAAAAATGAAACAAAGATGCAAAAATAATGACTGATCTTCTCTGACAAATGAAGGCCAAGCTACTATGAGAGGAGCTTGAAAATATCAAACAAACGCTTGAAGATGAAACCATATTCTTTCTACTGAGGTAAGTAATTGTTACTTGTGGGGAAGCATTATCTTGCAAGAATGTCATTCCTTCTGTTTGCTAGCAATTGCTAGGCTTTTGCTAGTTTTATTCATACGGCCCAATATCTCTTGCCCAGCCCATAGATCTATAGAAATGAAATAGCATACATCTAGAGCTGCAGAAAAAAAAGGATGGATAAGAAGAGGAGAATGCAAGCCTCAAATTGATTTTTTTCCCACGGGGCCACTTTTCAAATTTCCAAAAAAAAAGAGCCTCCGTCAGTTTTCTCACAGAGGCTCTTTTTGTGATGTATTTTTTTTCCCATTGATTTAGCAGTAGGGCAGCACGATATCACGATAATATCAAAATATCGCAATATTGAAATGCTAATGAATATTTGATATTGAATTTTGCCAATATAAGATACTGTAAAAGCTGTTATTTTCGCGTACAGATATTTCCGCGAATGGCAAGGTCTCATACGATTTTGTGGTTTGCTGAGTGACCAAGAATATTGTACATAAGATTTAGCATGTCTGTTGGAATTGCTTTTTTCAAGTGCGCTACGTTGGTTTACAAAGTCTTGCATTTAATTTGAACATAAACTTGGCCATGTAAAAGTTGGTTAGACACTTAAAAACAATTGGCTTAAATTTCACTTTAATTGTAGCTCAAAGCTGGAAACTCATGCCACAATTCAATCCCCAGTAATAGACATTTGTATTCTTTTATTTAATTTGATTTTTTGTTGGATTCCTGTTTTAAAAAGTTGGTTTTGGTGTCAAAATATTGAATTTCTCTGAATATCCTTCCTTCTCAAACACTTATTTGTCACGTAACTCATGTTCGAGATCGCGATAGCAGATTTTACGATCGCTATCGCGACCATGAGTCACATGACTATACATGTTTGAGAAGGAAGAATAATCAGAGAAATTCAATAATTTGACACCAAAACTGAATTATTGCAATAGGAATCCAATCAAAAATCATATTAAATGGAAGAATATAAATATCTTTTACTGGAAAATGAATTGAGGCATGAGATTTTAGCTTTGAGCTACAATAAAAGTGAAATTCAAGCCAAGTTTTGAAATGTCTAACCAACTTTTACATAGTAGAATTTATGTACATATTAAGTGCTAGCACCTAACAGTTTCGACAGATTTCATAACTTACAGTTGCAGAACTGAAGTTATGTTTTCTGGTGTTAATCTACAGGAAAATTTGACAGGGGCTATATTTTGAGTTGGTAATAAAAATCGCCTTCTTGATTTTTTTCACGGAGGCGATTTTTAAAGCTACAGAGACAAATCGCCAGCCACCCCAGTGTATTCTGAGCGCTGGGGGGATTAAATGAAATAAATTGCTGACAACATGCAGTAAGAATAGATGACTTACTGTTTGAGGGTAAGACAAAGGTCGTAACCTGTCATAGTCTTCCTGTCCAGCAGTATCCCATAATCCTAGGTTGACAGGCTTACCATCCACCATTACATTAGCAGAGTAATTGTCAAAACTATGGAGAAAAAAAAAAACATGCAGAAGAAAACAGACGAATGGATGCTGGCTGAACATAATGTAAGTTTGTTTATGTCTAACCCAACTAATGAATGTGAACAATACATGATTAAATATTCCAGACAAGCGTTGTCCCTCAAAAACCGATGCTGCGTGTTTGGACTTAGCCATAGTGTTTGATGTAATGCCCCATGATGTGCTTTTGACTATAGAAGCAGGCAGTACAACATATGTGGCAATGTTTGAAAATGGCTAAAATCCTTTTTGCAAGAATGCTAGCAATAGGTTGTTTATAAGGACTTATATTCATATTGGGCAGTGTCATTTGAAATCTGAAGTGTAATTTGTTCAAAAATCTTTTTCAGGAGCTAAGAACATACTGATAATGTCCTTGTGGCACAACAAATTTATACCATCTTTAAGGATATATTTAAGGATATTTAATGGACTTTCAGAAAAAATATATATTTCTATTCACAGTTTCATATTTAATATAGTCAGAAACCAAAACAGATCCAGGAAGTGCAGATCAATACCATGAAATGTGAGAAAGATAGAAAATAAGCTTTTTCATTGGCTGTTGCTTGTTGACAGCAGGAAGTTTGAATGGATTTCTACCTGCTGCGATGACCTTCCTCTGACTCTTGTGTAAACAAACTCTGGCATTTCTTTATTTCTGGGCAGGCCCAGTATTAAGCTCAGCCAAAGAGATAACAGTATTAGATTCCTTGATGTAAAATATGCATACTGATATTTTTGGGGTTCTTGACTGTAATATCACCTGAAGTTCTGAACTGATCTGAAAATCATCTTTTCATAGAGCTGACAGTTTTCTCTTTTGAAGTAATGTAAATTACAGATTTCCAGAGTGACACAAGTAGGAATACCTGTATTCTCAGATGCAGAAAATCATGAAAACTTTTATTAATCATATCTCTTTTCTACCTAAAAATTATATATCATTCTCCAAAAGATTTTAACAACAAAAACACACGTCAAGTAAGTTCAGAATATCTTCTTACCACTGTGGTAAGTCTGTATTATTTTGTGATCTGTCAATACTTAAAGTGTACCAATCACCTAACAAAATAATTTGTGTACAGCTAGAATGGATGAAATCAACCTCACAACACTCTACCTGGACTTCTATGGGTTAACGGTTAAGGATTATGAAGAAAATGAAGGAAGGCATAAAACCCCCTCATGCGGAACCCAGCACGGGAGTTGGGTTCCGCGCAGGCCATTATTCTATGCCTCCTAGTCTCCTCACAAGTCGCTGTTTTGTATATTGGGAATGTATTTCAACTTTCAATATCTCTTTATAGAATCAACATTTGAAGCTCATATTTTGAATATAGTATAGTGACATGGAACCCCTATTATATCTAGCAAAATATTTTTTGATGATTGGTACACTTTAAAAACTATGATCACTCTTTTGTGATCTCGTTATCATACTTACACAGTAGGAATGTATTCTCCAGGAAAAGCATTTGTGGTGTAACTGATGAGAAGACATGTTTTACCAACAGCTCTGCAAAGAGAAGGTAAAAAAGAAATATAATAAAAACAACATAAAAAGACAATATGATATATATAATAATAGAAGTAAAATAATATATCACCTAGATCCTTGTCACAAATCTTCAGTGAATGATGATTTGTGGCAGTGAAGATGCTTGTTGATGTTTCCTTGGTTTATTTGGTACTTCTTTTTAAGAATTTTTGCATTTTAATATCACTATGCAGTCCAAGATAAGCAATCCTTAATTCACATAACAAGTTATTGCTAGCAAAACTACCTCTGCATAAATATATAACCATATTAATTTGTCTAAATTTGATCAACTCAGGTGGAAGCAGGTGCAATTCTGTAAGAAAACTTTTGGGTGGGCTCTGGCCCAGCCAAGGACTTCCGTTATGAGGAGAGAAAAGTTTGTATATTACTGATGCCCTTTGATAAATTCGATTAATTGCTTTGCGAGGTTGTAGAGCGACTGAGCAAGAAAGTTGTGCATTTTTTTCTATGGAGCTTTGCAATTACTAGCACTTTTAATCACTCAGGCAAATTTATGTCCTTTTCTCTCCTCTTGATGGGGGTAAGGCAGCATTATATCATTAATTTAGACACTTTTTGGCAATTTCTCACACACTTTAGTATATGGGGCTGTGTCAATTTTGGCGGCGGTCAACCTTTTAGTTGAAGTGGTAACTACACCGGAAAAATCTCCCAAATTCAGGAAAAATACTTCCTCTTCATGTTTTAGGATGATAAATATCTAATATCCGTACAATTCCTTCACTTGGATCTTTATCACCTTGATCAAGAGAAATTTTCAGGCTGTATTTTGCTGAGGATTTTACTCCCTTGAAACTCACACACGAGTTTGAGATTACACACTCCCTATTGTAGGCTATTTCAGCAGTACAGACATGAGTGTGCCAGGTTATCTAAAATAACCTTGCATAAGTGTGAGAGGAGATTTCTAAATCTTGGAAAGGTGGGCTGGGCATCTTCAGCACTGTTGTACAGCAAAGATGCCCAATCAGCATGCTTGCGAAGCACACTTGTATCGTGGTCTTGTCTAACATATGGTGGATCTGAAAGTGAACACTCATTGAGAATCCTAAATATTGACATATTATACCTTTCTGAAAGCTGAACATGAATAATGTACTCCTGAGGCAGTTCCTCAGCCTAGAAAAAAACTGAAAGCAAATTTATACACTCGGTTTGCATCCCCACATCACCAAATTTACGGCGATATCGGACCCCCAGATTTGATGACTTCACAGCTTGAACAATGGCCAGCAGCAGCAGGCCAGGCCAGGACGAACTCTCGCTTTTGCCTGCTAGTGGGCCCGCGAGCCTACCCGCGCCATATTTGGAAAGCCAGTTTTCCTTTTTTTTTTGTATTAAAGTTAACTCAACCCAACTCAATGTTGTTCAAAATCTCAAACTACTCGGAATCACAATTCAGAATGATCTAAAATGGAACTTACATATCTCAGATATTGTGTCAAAAGCATCCAAAAGATTGTACACACTATGTATCCTTAGAAAATCTAAGGCAAGCCTGATGGATATGGTAACTGTCTACACTACGTACATAAGACCCATACTCGAATACGGTTCCCCTGTTTGGCACACCTCAATTACCCTAAATGAGACTAATAAATTGGAATTTGTTCAAAATAATTTTAGGCTATAACGTGACTTATGCCAATGCCCTTGCCATAAATAAACTCACCACTCTATCTGATAGAAGAGATTCCCTTTTGCTAAGCTTTGGACAAAAACTCAAAAACTCTGACCACCACAAACACCTTCTTCCCGTCCCTAGATGTAATACAAATGTAAGACAGCTTTGTAACATGACTGGCTTCCCTACAGTTAAATGCAATACAGAACGATATCGAAAATCCACAATCCCTCACCTTGCCAGAATCTTGAAATAAACCCCCCCCCCCCCCCCACGCTTTGCATCCCAACATGCCAAACCTTTTCACTTCTCAGATTGCATGTCTAGATGTAATGGCTCATTTTGCATGGTTATGGCTTCCTATCTGACTTGGTTATATCTATGTATTCCTTCCAAATCTTCTCCTTTCTCACTTACTATCTCCTTCTTTCTTTCCCTTCCCCTCCTCTTTCCTATTCCTGACTTTTTATTCTTTCTCTGACTTTTCACACTTGTTATCTTGTTATTTGTGTAGCGTAAGTCTTTGCATCTTTGTTTTGCTTCCAATTATGTATTTATTTTAATATATTTCATGCGATTCTATTGTATATATGTACATGCATATCTGATTGTAAATTGACCCCTTCAGCATTGCTGCTGGTCAATCAACATATACCAATAAATAAATAAATAATAATAAAATAGTGAATAAATTGTATGGTGTCCTTGTTACTTTTTGAGTGGGCTGTGTGTTTTTTCATATGGGGAGGGGGATTTAGGGGGTGAACTTGCATTTGAACAAATAGTGTCCCTATTGTTCTTGCATTTTCATGTGATGCCATAATGGTCAAAATTGTATATGGATTAGCCAATGAGTAATTTATAACTTACCCCAAGATCAAACTTTTTTACTTCTACAATTGATCGCTAGTTTGATGTCAGAGACAGCAGAATGCGGGGTTCAGAAAAGAAAGTGGAGAGGCATCTTTTTCCAACCAAACAAAAGGTGCCCCTCCACCGTCCTAGCCCTACTTTTCACCACCTCTGACTGATGTGTCCAGGATAAGTGTGTGAACAAGTTACAGATATGGAAGGAAATAAATGCGCACATTCCCAGCACTACCACAATCACCAATTAAAAATTCCCATGAGGATTTTTCAACATTTCACCCCGCATTAATTTGGTGCATTCACTGTATATCACTTGTTGCTTGTACTACTCATGTTTATCATTACCATCTTATTTATGTTTTTATTCAATTTTATGTTGTAAATATGTTGACTTTTGCCCATTAAAAAGTACATGGAAAAAAAAAGAAATGTTGTGCTTTCTTGATGTTATACTGTAGTCAAAAAACAGCAATTGTAAAGTGTAATGTGACGTGAAACAGAAGCAAAATTTTCAGTCTGAAATTCATTTTTTAAATTGCTCTTGTAGAGAAGAAAGGTTAAAAAGAAATCCCAGGTCAGAATTTTGCTGTCCATTCCCAGAGAAGCCCACACTGCAAGACAGGCTTTAGGAGGATTAATTCAATTATCATGGAGGTCTTTATCAATTGTACATTATTCAATGGCAAAGGGCCTTAGAGAAATTCAAGGCATTTAAATTTTCATTGAGTTGCAACAAAATTAACAAATTTTCAGGGAGCCTCCATGAGAATAGGGAGGGTTGATATCTCTGCTTTCAAAATCTTTAGTGCTCTCACGTAACATGTGACTGTTCTGCACAACAGAAATGAACCACCCTGAATAGACATACCCTCACAGTACAGGTGCAAACTTTCACATAAGATCAGGGGCCTGTAACATAAAGAGATACAATCAATCTTATGATTTATCAATCTTAAGTCTATGGCAAACCATGTACTGAAGAGTTACAATTGATCGTAAGATTGATTGTATCTCTTTATGTTACAGGCGCCAGAGGAGGCTTATTCTACACACACATACACAAAATGCACCACACATGCATTCATACACAAAAACATACCTATCATAAAAGCATTATTTTGACATTTGAAAAATATGGGCCCATTGATCTGTTAAATGCAGTATACTAGAACCTTTTTTCCAGAAGTAAAGAAGAAAGAGTGAAAAAGACATAAGGCCTGTGAATGTCAAGTAAATATCTAATGAATTTATTTACAATATTTACAACATAGCACTGCAGAAGAGACCTTTTACAAGGCCAATAGAATGGAAAAGTCCATCTGTCCATACTCCGTATCGTGGAGCAATGAAAATGTTCTAATCAACTTCCAGTCTGTGAAGAATTGTCCCCTTGTACACGTGAGCACCATCAGGATATGTGTCCTTTATATCTGCTCAAACACACGCAGGGAGCTGCACACATGTCCTTCCCAAGGAATCCCCAAATCCAGCGTACGAACAGACGATAAGCCACGTAGCAATATTTTCTGTCACAGATACAAAGGAAAAAATACAGAAAAAGAAATAATCATGCACATGGTGCAAGTTTTTGTTGAATTATTTTATTTGTACCATTATGTCGGTCTTTAAGTTCTATGACGCATGTCAGACTTTGTCAAGTTACATGCACATGTTAAATGATGCCTAAGAAAACAATGTTTTATTGAAATATTATTACAATGTTACAATAAGTCAAAAATTTTCATGACTTTCATGACATTTCATAAAAACGTCTTATTTGCCCCCCCCCCCCAATCCATCCACACTAAGATAATGGCAACTTTTCTTCACAAAATAATTCTGAATAGAATAATTACAATTTTCCTGCATGATATTTAAAAACAAGAAGGCTTATAATTATACACTGACGAAATTGCTAATGCTATGATGAGATTTCAGTAATCATTAAAATATAGGTAAAAAACTTAGGCCTACTCGTTATTCCTTGCTCCAAAGGATCTCGCCTGTTTCCGCCACTTCTCGGTGAAATGTTGCCATGCAACATAGAGTGTGATGGGGTCGAGGACCTCTGCGTTGAATGATGGGGCCTGTGTGATGCAACCATCAAGTTCCAGTCTCCTGCTTTCTGCATCGACCTCGTGGATTTCTGAGTCAATGTGAGTCAATGTAATTTCGACAAGTGCAGCAAAGATTTTTTTGGTAGAGCTCTAAAAATTTCTATTTTTTCTTCAAAATTTCAAAATTTCTTTTCGGTCTTTTAAAATTTTTAAATGCGGTAGAAATATTCTTGTTATGAGTATTAATAGATGAAAGAAGCTGGTTAGTGATAAAGTGATAATTTCCAACATACTGTCTTAGAATCTAAACTGCCCGATATGTTTGCAAGATTTTTTAAAATGCTAGGCTCAATGGAGAGTAGAATTAATTTTTTACTCTTCAATGGAGCCTTCCTGGCTAATGTTAAATGGTTTGTCCAGATACCCAACATGTCCGCTCACGGAGCCATTGCTACCTTGTTGTGTACGATTTTACATACACAAATTACAGGGTACCCTGCTGCCCTTTCTTTATAATAATCTAGATCTAAAACGAAACTGTACTTACCATTGGTAAATGTATTTCTTCTTTGGACGTTACTTGATCATCTCATCAGGTGGTAGTGATTCCCCAGTAAAAAAGGTAATTTTCTGACATTTCTTTGTGTCTCTTACTGAGAAGTACCAACACAGATTGGTGTAAGAACATGTGGGCTTCGCCTTCCATATATGATGTACATGCGCGCACACGTAAGGTACGAACATACGAACAACCAATTCAGAATGCTCAGCACGTGCTATTTGTCAACAAGTCAAGCGCGGGGATGAAGGTAGCCCAGTGTAAATACACTTATGTGTGGAATTGCCAATCTAAAGATCGCACGATATACATCACTCAATTTACAGGAGAGGCACACGGCCGATATTCAAGACTGTTTCCTCTTTGGGAGACTGCTACTCGCAGAGACTTTTGTCAACATTTTCGGTAGCCTATTTGGGAGACAGTCTCCCATTTAGGAGACCAATTTTCTTTGTCTACATTTGCTTTGTCTACATTTGCTGCACAGGGATTACTTTGGCTCAAAAATGAATATGTGATAAGCAGATTCCTCATGAAAAATTACCGCTTTTGACCGTCTGCTTTAAAAATTCACTGTCTAATTTTGTTTTCATAACATATTTTGATATGATCCACATACAAAACAAATGGGCTTCTGACCTCAAACCTTGATCACAAATACCCTTTCAAACAGCTGCGAACGCGGTACTAACGATTTCTGGACCATTTCGTATGGCCTTCTTAAGGTGGCCGTAGGAGAATTTAGCATTAGTAGACCATTCGTAAGTTTGTAGAAAGGTCCATGGTCTTGTCCAAGATTTCTATGACCCCCCCATGAAAACCGGCAAAACCCCTCATTGTACGGAGGCAGCATAAATGCCTTAGGAACAACGTAAGAAATACGCAAGATGTTCTTGGATTATTTAGGGTCACAAGACCATTCCAGAACCCATATTCCTACAGCGGCTTAAGTATGCAGCAAGAACACATTAAGCTGTTCTTGGGGGCCCCTTATGGCGTTCGTAAGGCAGAAGTACATCACTCGTGCGGCATTTGTATTGTTCTGGGGTATATAAGCCGCAAGCATGCCGTACTAAATCTCATTCTGCTTCAAATTTTTGAGGAGAAAACGGCTTTAAAATTTCAGGATTTTATATCGTTTCTGTTTTAAGAAGTTGACCGTACTTCACAGGCCTATTTGAGACATGGGAGCCAAACTATTCTAACTTCTCTTTTATATACATGTATCTTTATTTCCTGCACTTGTATGACGCACAACATTTTGTGCAAGCTCGTAACTTTTGGGGCAGTAATTCACCAATACAGTATTTTGAAGACTGTTCTAAATTTTGTTTTAACTCTTGCCACATGGAAATTTACGCTTTTGAGATAAAGCAGGGTGGGTGGTGTTTTAATTTTGTTTTAACTTGTGAGAAGCACATCTTGGCGACAACCTTTTCTCACTCAGCATCTTCTTGGTTATATGGGAATGAGGTATTATTGACAAAATAAACTAAACTTGATTTTCCAAAAATGTGCAACAACATATGCAACAAATAAAACTATGGGTGGAGTAATTTGACAACTACCAGCATGGTGCTTTTTTTTACTCGCCATTACGACTTCACACTAATGATAATATGTTACTAGTATTATTGGACTTCCCAATATATGTTGAAATTATTAAGCATGAATGCAGAAAGCCAAGAAAATAAAACCAAGTTTTTGTGAGAACTTGTTTTTCAATAAATGTATTGTTAAACTTGAAACATGGGCCCGTATTCTGATAGCCGGGTTTAACTTAACCCCAGTCTAATTGTGGTAATAACCCTGGTTTAAGTTGCCATTTTTAACCCTGGGTTAAAATTTGGTATTCTGATAGCGAGGTTTAGTTTAACCCTAGCCTAAGTGTGGTAATAACTCCCTCGAAATTTAGTCTCGCGCAGGGGGTAGTTTAAAGTGATTGATTAACTTTGTGAAAAATTGTAAAATCAGCTCAAATGCCAGTGAATTGTGTGCAGTCCTCTAACTACATATATAATTAAGGATATGTGAAAGTATGAGAGAAAATGGAACCCGTTTACTATCCTAAAAAAGAGAAAATTGCGATCAATCGCCAGCGCAAGTCGCTCGGCTTCTTCGCTGCGCTGCAGTCACAAAAACCAAGCACCAGCGCTTGGCGATTTCAGAGCGGGTTTCCAGCCCGTACGGTATTCTGTGATAGAGCAAGGTATGCCAACCGTAAGAATTCTTTAGGGTTCGGTGGTACTCTATCCCGACATCAATGTTCAATCGTAAATATCTTGATATATAAACGACCGATCAGCTCATAAAACTCAGGCGATTCCTGTCTGAGCTAAAGGTTTGCAATTATGATTACAGCATTAGCTGGAACAGTGATTTTTTTTTTCAATCCTGGGCAAAGTTAATCAATGCCTTTATAGTCAGGTTCACTATGTATTTTTGTTCAAAGTTTTTGGAGATTAGCAAAACTATACATTTTTGGAATCAGTAGAACATGGGGAATCCGAATATTGATGTTGGCATTTGCACAAAACCCTGACCGAGCAGCCATTTTGGATTTTCAAAATGGCCGCCATATGTAACTAGTATTGAACACTTTTGAAGATATTTTTGTAACAGAACCTCATTCTGTCATTTTTGTGGTAGCATATTAAAGGGCATTAAATTCTCTACAACATGACACCACATTCGATGGGTTTCGTGATGATTTGTACAACAATTTGGGGCAGAAAATGTGATTTTTATCATTTTTTTTTCAAAAATATGAATTGCTTCAAAATACATATTTCTCCATATTTCAAAAGTCCATTTCACTAATGACTTCCAACTTTACAGAAAATCAACCATATATAGGGTTAATATCATATAAAAATTACAAGTTCATTGCTTATCTAACAAAAAAGTTATAGTACTCTAAAGTTCACACTGATATTTTTTAAAACAGAGAAATAAAGTCAAGGGCTGCCTTCTAGTCAGGTTCACTATATATTTTTGTGCAAAGTTTTTGGAGATTAGCAAAACTATACATTTTCGAAATCGTTAGAGCATGGATAAGCAAAATAATGATGTTGGCATTTGCACAAACACCGGCTTGGTGGCCATTTTGGATTTTCAAAATGGCCGCCATAAAATACATAATTTGCCTTATCTCAGCTTCTTTTAAAGGTATAAACGTAATGAAATGGGCCAGTCCTACTATTTATGGGTGCAGAAAACAAATGGTGACATCTAGACTTCTTCTACCTCTTCCTCGCATATGGAGGCCATTTTGAATTTTCAAAATGGCATACGTGTAATATATAAGTTGCCTCATCTCTGCTTCTGGTCAACCTAGGAACTTAACAAAAATATTCTAATCCTTTTCTTGGTCGATAAAACAAATGGTGACATATTTAGTATTTAGACTTCTAATCTTAATGCGTCATCGCACACGGCGGCCATTTTGTATTTTAAAAATGGCACACATATTTATGTATGTATATATATATATATATATATATTCAAGTCAACCAATAGCAACTTAACAGAATATGCTAGTACTTTATTTTCCTGGGTCAGGAAAACGATTAGTGACATAATTAAACTTCCAATCTCAACGCTTCACTGGACATGGTGGCCATTTTGAATTTTCAAAGTGGCCGCCACAAATACATTTCCCCCCTACGTCGGCTTCTTTTCAACGTAGAAACTGAATGAAATATGCTAATCCTACGTTTCTTGGGTCGAGAAAAGAATCTGTGACATTACTAGACTTCTACTCCCAACGCTTCATCGCATATGGCGGCCATTTTGGATTTTCAAATTGGCCGCCATGAAATATTATATTGCCCTATCTCTGCTTTAAGGCAGCCTAGAAACATATTGGAATATTCTAATACTATGTTTTTGGGGTCAGGAAAAACATTGGTGGCGTCATTAGAGTTCCCATCTCAACGCTTCATGTGGCTTCCATCTTGGATTTTCAAAATGACCGACATAAAATGCATATTTTGCCCTTTCTCTGTGGTCAACATAAAAACTACATGAAATATGATGCTTATGTTTCCTTGATAAGGGAAATATTTGGTGCTATCACAAACTTATAATCTTGATTCTTCCTTAACTTTAAGCATTTGGGGCGCTAGGAGCCCTCAGACAAATTTCATTGCGTCTCTAAACTGAAACTGTGCCACGTTCTGGCTTTTGTCCTTGAAGTCTTGCACATATTTTGACACCAAGTTTAGAAATATTATACAGTCATGCTATATTTTGGTTTCTAATTTTCTTCTCTTCAGGCAAGAATTTATATTTTTGTACAATTTGAATGAAAAACAGCAATTTGATTTTATTTCTTCGTAGATCATTTGTAATTTCTCCTTTTATTATCCCTTTTCTATCTGAATATTGATTCAGAAAAAAGACCCTCTAATAACAGCCCTATAAAGCAAGATATATGGTTGAAAAACAATTGAATGCAAATGAGTAAAGTCACTTTTAACGACTTTTGTTTTTCAGTCTACGAACTTTCCCATCGACTATCATCACTGGTCAGTCCCCCCCCCCCCCCTCCTCCCCGGATAACTACCCTTTGAATTAAATACCCAGTGCAGTTCTTTAGCTGTATTATTGTAACCTACTTTATACTCAATTATACTGTATCAAACTAGAGACAGACTTCCTGTTCTAATATGTCGACCAGCATGTGCAAACTAAATAATTGTATTTTACAATACAACAAATATTTATTACATACTTTACTTGGCCCAAAGACGTTTTAGGGCACTCCAGTTAGGCTAATCTATTACAATTGTATACATGTAGGATCACGCCATTACAGCACAGACAGCTCACAACCTTTAAAATGCTCATTTCCTACATGTCATATTAGGGTTTTTTTTACTTTATTTACTTTCAGTTCTGCTTTTTAAGGTAAATAATAAAAGCTTAATAACATAAATAAGGAGAAATAAAGGTATACAAATAGAATGTGAAATATTGCGTTTTAACCACTTTGTACAAAAACAGAGAAAAATTTCGAAAGGTCATATTTTGTTTGCTTTCAGTTCTTCTATTTAAGGTAAATAGTAAAGCTTAAGTAAGACAATTTTTAAAAAATAAGATAAACAGTGGTAGCAAGAAATATTGTGTTAAATCACTTTTTACTCAAAACGTCACCTAGGTTTAGAAGGATCTTTCGTGGCAAAAGATTTTTGCAATGCTGAAATGAAGAAAGTCAAAATTTAGAGAGGCATGAAATGCGGTGATTGAGACCAACCGATGAACTTTATCTACAACTGAGCTATGGGGGGGGGGGGGGGGGGGGCTGACGCCTCTTGCCCGAATGTAAACTTTACTTTTAGCCCCCACCCCTCCCCACCTCGTAAGACTATGCTCGTTTTAATATTGAAAGTGCTTGGAAATGTTACAGGGGACCCAATTTTGGGGGTCAACCAGACTTGGATTGATGGTAAAAACTGTTTGGTATCAATATGTCCTCCCTGTACAACTGAGGAGGGGGGGGGGGGGGGGGGGTGTGGGCGCAAGTTTTGAACCCCACCACCATGTATCTACATGTTTTAGAGTGTAAATCTTGTCTATCACGTGAATACAGGTCCCATGTTATTTCACTGATGGCCTAAATTGCTTCCTTGTACCAATAATACTTGTAGGTATTGTTTTAAGTTAAATTTTAGAGGGAAAGGGGGGGGGGGAGAAGGGTAAGGCATTGGCAGATATTTTTCCAGTAACCATGAGATTTTAATGATTTGTCAAGGCTCGTTGATTTTTTTTTTACCATTATCCAAAGTACTTTATGAATATTACTTTGTACCAATTTGTCTCGTTTTAAAAACAGAAAGGGGGAGGGGAAGGCATGGACATGTAGGGGTGCAAGTTCTGTACCCTATAATCTAGTATATACGTGTGTTGGAGTGTGAATCGTGATTATCACTTAAAACCAAGTTTCCTCATATACATTATTGGACAGTTAGCCTTTTTATTTCTCAACACATATCATCGGTTATTAGGCACATTTGTATCATAGCAACGGGAACTAATAAACAATTGTATATCACTAAAATATGATCGTACTGAATCATCTGACATCACACTTCTTACATGGTTTGCTTGTGCGTATACTGCTCCGCATATGTATGAAAGCCACATACCTGCCAATCAAGTAATTGGCTTAAGTCTGCTAGGGAGCTGTCTTAGACCTAGGGTAAAATACTCAGCCAAAAGATTTAACTGAATACCAAAATTGCTTAAGTATTTTATCTCAGCCGAAAACTAAGCAAACTACTCATATTTCACTCTTAAGTATTGAATTGAATACGGGCCCAGATCTACAAATCGGCGGCAATTTAACAAAAAATTTGAAGAACAGATAGATAGATCTACAGTAGATTATTCTAAACAAATTTTAATTTGCTTATTTTTTGGGGTGTGTGTAGGGAGTAACGTTACTTAACTGTTAAAGAGTTTTTTGTTTGTTTTAGTAGATTTCTATCTATTCTAACTAAAGTTAGATCTAACTGTTAACGTTAGACCTAGTAACACTAACAGTTAACTGTCTGACAAAGATAGTCTCTACTTCAAACGTTAATGTAGATCTAATGTTTGATCGATTTCCCAGTATTTTAACATTAGATCTAACGTTAGAGTCTCAGACTCAGAGACTCAGTGTCAGTAGACCTGTCCAGTAGACTAGACAGAAAAATCAATCTTAGATCTACACATGTACCTTAACAGTTAACATTAATGTCTATCTAACTTTAAAAGTTAGGTCCTACGTCTACTTTAGGCCTAACATTAGATTTAACAATAGGCCTAGATAGTTACAATCTCGTTCGGGGATATCTTCCGCTGAGACTATACTCTTTAGAGTGACTAGACTATAAAAACGCTAACATTCTATCTAACGTTAACAGTTTACTTGGCTAGACGTCTAACTTCGATCTAACTTGTTATGTCTAACTGTAAAGTAGTCTAATAGTTAACATAAACATTCCAAAACAGACCCTACTGTAGTTCTGATGCTAGTAATGGACAAGTTTATAGCTCGAGAACTTCCCGAGATGTCACATCAAACATATTAGATCTAAGTTAACGTTATCTATAGAGTCTATGATTTATTCCTTTTCAATTTGTCTTAATATGAAGGGATTAAACATACAACTTCTCTTTAGCTTTAATAGCACCAAAAAAAGGGCATATAATTTCCTATCATGTGATACCAAATTCATTTCAAACTGCTAATGGGATCACATTTTATAGTTAGTTTGAAAATAACCTGTGCGTTTAAAAAATGCGTCCATTTTTGTGCTGATTATTCAGCATAAAAACAGCTGACAGATTTGACCACGTTGACCAACAAAGATAGACCTAACTTTTTTGAGCTCGAATTTAACATCAAATCTAAACAGTTTTCTACTCACCAATTTTTTGAGGCATTATCTGTTCTGTAACCTATGTAGATCTATAAATTCTCCAGATCCAACTTTCTAAATACAGTGTAGATCTTGCCAGAAAAGAAGTGAAACTCGTAGACTGTTATATCATGTCTAGGATGATCACAGGCCTGGCCTAGCCTGCGTTAGTATGCAAATACAATAAGCACCGAAAATGCGCTTTGCGCTGCGCAGATGCACGCTTTAAGCAAGCGTTACACACGTACAGCGCGTAGTAAAAATGCGTATCGCCGGGCCGAAGAAATAACCGTCCCCGGTGATGTGTGGACGTAAAAAGTGGCGTATCCTGCAAAGGCCAAATAGCTATGGATATAAACGGCGTATGTCACCCCTTGTCAACCCCCCCCCCCCCCAGTTTGAAAGCCAAGAAAAAATAAATGAAATAGGCCTAGACAAAATCAATTAAAAAGAAATTCCATTCTAGATCTATTTAGGTGGTCTGTCACAGACAGATCACCTCTTAATTTTGTCATAATTTTCTTTATTATTATTATTCTTTATTCATTTTTGTTCCTTCCGTACACTTTTTTGTGAAACGCATAACTCAAAATTGCCTCAGTCAATTTTCTTCAAATTTCGGTCAGTCATCAGGCCTTGTATGAAGTTCTATGTCAAAACTTTTCAGGGTCATCAGGTCATTGTTACGTCATCAAGGCGCCATTTTGTGAAAATTTCATGAAGATCAAGTCATTGTCATATCTCCATAACAGAACGTCATTTCTCATTCATATTTGGCATGGTCAAGGTCCAAATTATTCCAGTCAAGGTCATGTCATTAAACGTGTGCGTATGCGTACGTCCGCACGTCAGTGCGCGCGCAAAATTTTTTAAAATGCTCCAAATCATCTCAAATTCATTTTGCACACGTTTCAGGCCATTTCAAGCATTTCAAAAATTTCCGTGCGTACACGCCCGCGCAGCACGTACAGAGCGTAGAAACGCCTTTTTTCGCATGGTTTGGGTTCCTGATACTATTCTTGACAATTTCCAACTATTTACAGTCATTCTCGACATTCCATAATGCCACACGTGCCCTTCAAAGTTTCAAATTCCTGCGCGTGCTAATGGGCAACATAATGTAAAAAGTGGTTAAAAACATGCCTATCTGGAATCCGCCATAGCTGGTCAGAATGAACGGCCTACCCCAAATTTTATTACATATTCTGAAAGCCTGTTATTTGTAGATTTGAATTCATGCATAATTTTAGCCCATCGCTTGTTGTGACGTCATATTTGCATATGAACTAAAAAAAATGATTTTGAAAAAATGACGTCCTAATTTTTGTATTCATTTGACAATATTTCAGTAATAGGTAATCGATTTTCTTCCAAATTTTGATATGTTATAGCTGAGACAATTCTCTACACGATCAGTCACCATCATTTTTCATTTTGACAAAGGGATCATGGCGTATTTTTGCGATTAGAGGCATGTCAGTTTTTCACATTTTGCGTGTATTCTCTTTGGGACATGACTTTTTCTCAAATCTTGATTCTCTGAGTAGTATCTCTTTTATTTCTGCTCGATTTTCTTCCAAATTTTAGAATGTTGTAGCTGAGACTATAAGCTTTGACAATTGTGCCCTCCAATTTTTGATCAGATGTCGGGATCATGCCCATTTTTTGACTACAAAATGTTATTTGAGAATCCCGGTTTTTGTTTACGTGTTATCTCTATTGGAAATATTTTGGTCTATTGGTAAAGCACTTGCCTCCCATTTCGGTGACCCAGGTTCGATCCCCGGTGGGTCCATTAAAAATTTTTTTTTCCTTTCTTTTTGCCTTTCATTTGACCATCTCCTTCGACCATTATAACATATACAATCACAAACAATGTAATAAACTGCCTTATTTTGCGTGTTATGTCTATTGGAAAGTAGTGTGCAGTAGTTTGTGTACAATCTGATTCCCTGTCGTGTATTAAAGCTATGGGGTTAATCTCCCATGTGTCCTGCAATATCAAATCGTCCAATTTGTTATCACGATTTCTCAAAATCAGCTGAGTCAATTTTCTTCAAATTTTCGTCAGTCATCAGTCCTAATAAGGTCAAGTTCATGCATCTTTTTCAAGGTCATCAGGATATCGTGATCCAGGTGCCATTTTGTGAAAATCAACTTATCGTCATATGTTCATAACGAAATGTCATTTTTCTTTCATATTTGGCATGGTTAAGGTCAATGTCATTCCAGTCAAGGTCATTTCGTTAAACACGCGCTTACACGTACGTCCGCGGGTTAGTGCGCACGCAAAATTTAGAAATGCTCCCAATCGTCCCAAATTCTTTTTGCATGTTTTATGCCATTTCAAGCACCTTTTAAAAAATCGCTCAAAAAACTGAACCTAAAGGGGTGCTATGCCACTTAGGTTATTGTCGTTATTGTCATCATTATTGTTGTCATTATGATCATTATCAATATATCATTGTCATTGTCATCATTTATATGACCATCTTATCATCATTGTCAACATTATCATGATTATTATCTTGGACAAATATCACATCTTGAAAGCAATTTGCCACAGGGACAGACAG
Organism: Heliocidaris tuberculata; assembly: GCA_025618425.1. NCBI lineage: Eukaryota > Metazoa > Echinodermata > Echinoidea > Camarodonta > Echinometridae > Heliocidaris > Heliocidaris tuberculata. The sequence continues at coordinate 31,582,531 of CM046836.1, forward strand.
ACCACCTAATTTGGCTTTTAAATTTCTAGAAACACCTACAAATTGTACAATTCCGCCACTTCCTCTGTTTTTCAATAGGAAATAGCCTAATATGTTTGTTTATTTGTTTGTTTGTTGTTTGTTTTGGGGTGGGGATTATGTGTTTCATAGAATCAAACCTAATCACAGCATTTATAAAGAATTATAAAAGCTATGCAGGAAAAAAAAAGGCAAACAAACAGAGCATGTAACAGTTAAAAAGAACGTAGCCTACATACCAATACATAAATTTTTGGATTGCCACTAGCCACTATATCCCACAATAAATTAATGCACAAGGTAATCCCCTTGGCCTTGACAAGTCGCGAATCTTCTATCCATCGCATGCGTTGTGAATATTCATGAGCAAATGAGGTCTACTGAGCATGTGCAGTAGATTCTCAATGGTAATTAAACCTGGGCGGGGCATTTAACCTAGGGTTAAATTTTAAACCTAGGTTTAACTAAACCTGGCAATCAGAATACCAAATAGAATTAAACTACACTTAGAGTGGACGTAGTTTAGTTAATCTAGGGTTAAATTAAACCTGCTATCAGAATACCGGCCATTATCTTTATATTTCTATAAGAAAGGTAATATAGAAAAGGAATGGCCAAAGTAAAGATAAAAAGTTATTGCAAAATACGTTTAATAAATCAAGAAATTCAGAGTAAAATCAAGAAAATCAAAGTAATAAATCACCTCGAACAGTATTAATAGTTTTAGTATTTAGGAATAAGTGCGCACGAATAATAAAGGGGAAATGGACGCTTAAAAATATCTTTCATGATATTTTTAAAGTCAATTTCACTTTATTATTCTTTTACACATGGAGAATTTTTATCTTATCATTATTCCTGTACCTATACTTCATTCTCTTCTTCTTATCCTTTATTAGCGCCCTTAATTTTCATTTGGTAGAAGGTGCAGCTGTAGTCTTTATTGCCATCTTGAAAATAACAGACTTGTCCACAAATTTTCAAACAGATGTGATAATCACACGGACACAGAATTCTGGAGAGTGGACGGCCGCCACTTATATACCCCTACAAAATGTGCCGAAAGCCGTAAGATCTTCCTACCAACGACTTGAGAGTGCCGTGAGTTGCACATATGGGTCACCTTACGACAAAAAAAATCATAAGATGGCTGTTAAGTATGCCATAGGAAGATCCCAAGGCACCCTTACGAAGATGTAAGAACTCTAGGGCCATCGTACGCCAGAAAAGACCTAATTTTCTCAAGAATGCCTCAAGTTGCTCTTGCGAATTAAACGGCAGTCGTACCAACTCCATAAGAAGGCCATAAGAAAACTATTTTAATGAATGAATGAATGAATGAATTTTAATCAATGCACTCCACAGGGTATTTAGTCTTGTTGCAATGTGCATAGGAAAATGGGGTCTTATGTGGGTAACTCATCAAACTCAGCAATAGGACGAATTAACCTGGGGCGTGCGGCGGCGCACTTGGCGATTAGGTTTCAAGAGTTGAAGTGCAAAGCTATAAAATGTACACACAGAACCTCTCTAAATTGCCCTAAATTTCATGTTTTGTAGAACTTCATCGCCTTAAAATATCAGAATTATCTGATCTATTTACTGTTTTACTCATTCATACAAAAAAAATGTTGTCATGAGCAATGATGGTGTTTTAAAACACTGTACTTCAAGCAAAAATCAAAATAAGCATTTTTTATCGAGTCAGTTCTCTTACACCGTGGCTAGCTAATTCGGCCAAACAAATCTGCCCATTAGTAGAAGGGGCAGAGACAACCAATGGCCTTTCCCCTCATGTCAGTATTCTCTCCTTGGAGTGGTGCCAAAATGTGTTTTGGGGAAAACCTTGATATCAACACTTTCTATCACATTCTCTCGCAGCAAACGCGAGTTAGAGAGAGAGAGAGGGGTGTCACCCATTCAAGACGTCACATGCTCCGTTTGTAGTGTGTTTTGATGTTGTCGTGACTGGTTCCATGACATTTGCTCCTGCGACAATTGCTCCGGTCTAACTTTGCCATGTTAATCCTAAACCTAAACCTAACCCTAACCCTAACCCTAACCCTAATCCTAATCTTCACATTGTCCTTAACAAAAAACCAAATCATGACCTTGACCTTAACCTTTGACCTTTCAAGATATAGACGGAGGAGCAAATGTCGCAGGAGCAAATGTCGTGTCACCGTCGTGACTACGTGGCTGCTTTGTTTACGTGTATGTTTATGTGAGTCTGTGCAGAGTATGTCATGCAAACAGAGTATATTTCTTTTTGTGCTCCTTTGACTGAAGGGTGTGCATGTGGGGGATTGGGTTTATCACCATTTGGTCCAATCATCATATGGTCTAACATCATTTGGTCTAATATCAGTTGGTCCAATATGCATTTGGTCTAATCAACATATCCAATAACCAGTAGGCCCAATAGCCATTTCGTCTTTAACCATTTGGTCTAATAGCCATTTGGTCTAATTTCTTTTTGCCAATTTGTCCAATTACCATATGGTCCTTTATCATTTGGTCCAATTACCATTTGGTCTAATTATCAAATGGTCTAAACCCAATTAGTCCAATACCCATTTGGTCCATCATTCATTTGGTCCATACTTCATTTCGTCTAATGTCATTTCGCCTGATAACCACCGGTATTTTAACTAAAGGGCCCGTATTCTGATAGCCGAGTTTAACTTAACCCCAGTCTATTAGTGTGGTAATAACCCTGGTTTCAGTCGCCATATTTAACCCTGGGTTAAAATTTGGTATTCCGATAGCAAAGTTTAGTTTAACCTCAATCTAAGTGTGGTAATAATAACTCCCTCGAAATTTAGACTAGTGCAGGGGGTAGTTTAAGTCGGGTTTAACTGTGTTACGTAGCCAGAACGCCGTAGGTACCGGTGATCTCGGTCAGTGTAGCGAAACAAAATTCTCGCAGACCTGGCACGAAAAGGTCGTTTACCGGACATAGTCTAACGTTGGACCCTAAATCATTTTTATATTTTGCAGCGAAATTGCCTGTATTTGAGTCCAGATCTACAAAAAGGCGGCAATTTAACAAAATGTTGAACTGAAGAACAGATAGATCTACAGTAGATTATTCTAAACAAATTTTAATTTATTTTTTTTGTGCGTGTGTGTAGCGAGGAACGTTAACGTACCATACTTAGATTAGAGTTTTTGTTTGTTTTAGTAGATTTCTATCTAGATTCTAACTAAAGTAAGTTGAGTGATTTTCACTTTCTGTTGTGTGGGGAGGAAATCCCATCCATACAAGAGCAGCCAGTTAAGAGTTTAGTTTGGTGGTACACTGAAGAACTGAAAGACACAGGGAGGATTAAGGAGAGAGAGGAGCAGATCAGGAAAGGCCTGCAGGCAATTGATAAGTGTGGCCTTCCAGGCAAACTTAAACTGTGGTGCCTTCAGTTTGGATTGATGCCACGCATCATGTGGCCATTAACTGTCTATGAGATTGGGCTGTCCTATGTTGAAGCTATGGAACGCAAGATCAATGGCTATGTCAAGAGATGGCTTGGTGTTCCGAGTTGCCTGACAAATGTTGCCCTCCATGGTAGTCAGACTAAGCTGAACATCCCAGTCAAGTCCCTGGTTGAGGAGGTCAAGGTAGCGAAAGCTAGATCATTTATGATGCTTCGTGAGTCTAGCAATCCCTTTATCAGGAACTATCAGCCAGATGTGAAGTCAGGTAGAAAGTGGCGTGCTCATGAGGCCGTGGAAGAGGCTGAGTCAAGGCTAAAGCACAAGGAAATAGTTGGTGCAACCCAAACAGGTCGTTTGGGCCTAGGTTGGACCTCTACCAAGAGGTGGTCAAAAGCTACAGTCAAGGAGCGACGCGACCTTGTCATGCAGGAGATTCGAGAGAGCGAGGAGGAGAAGAGATTGGCCTTAGCAGTAGGTCAGGCTCAACAGGGTTCGTGGACCAAGTGGGAAGGGGTAGAACCCAGAAATTTGACATGGCTTGTATTATGGCAGATGGAGCCACTTCGAATCTCCTTTGTTGTTCGCTCGACTTATGATCTACTCTTGCCTACTCCTGCTAACCTTAGCAAATGGTATAATGAGCCTGACAAGTGTATTGCTTGTGGAAGGAGAGGAACCCTTCAGCACATTCTCAGTGCCTGTGAGGTCAGCCTTTGCTGTGGAATGTATACTTGGAGACATAACCAAGTTTTGAAGGTTATCGAAGAGGCGGTTATAAAGAGGGTGACATCTCATAATTCCGAGAAAAGTACCTCCAATGTTGCTAGGCTCCAGATAGATTTTGTTTAGCAGGGGGCTAAGCCAAGATCAAAGGCAAGGTCTACTCGTCCCTGTATCCTGTCATCAGCTCGTGACTGGCAAGTTAGAGCTGATCTGGATGGGAAAGGTAGTTTCCCACAGCATGTGGTGTTCACAAATCTGCGTCCTGACATAGTGTTGTGGGCTGACTCTGTTAAGGAGGTGATTCTAGGAAAGTTGACTGTTCCCTGGGAAGATAATATTGACTGTGCCTTTGAGCGGAAGCTTGCAAGGTATTCTGAGCTGGTAGCAGAGTGTTCAGACAAAGGATGGAAGGTCTCTTGCTTTCCTTTTGAGGTCGGCTGCCGTGGGTTTGTGGCACGTTCAGTACAGAGGTGGTTCCGTGAGTTGGGTTTTTCAAATAGGGAGTGCAAACATGCTTGCAGGGCTGTATCTGAGGCAGCAGAGAAGGGTTCTGCATGGATTTGGACCAAGTACGTCCAAAGGCAGAGAGCAACCAGCATTTAAACAAGGGTTTTTTTTTGTTTGTTTTTTCTATTCTCTTTGTTACCAGTGGGAAGGTGGTGCATTGCACTGCTGGCCCACCACCAAGAGGGAGTTTTGTTCATAACGGGCCGAAACTCCCAGTGACTGGTGGAAGAAGAACTGATGATTCCCCTGGTAATGCATGAGTTTTACCATCTTCTCGTGTTTATTTAACTTAACAAAGTTAGATCTAACTATTAACGTTAGACCTAATCTAGATCTAGTAACAGTTAACTATCAGACTCTAGTCTCTACTTCAAACGTTACCGTAACGTTAGATCTAACGTTTGATCGATTTCCCAGTGTTATAACGTTAGATCTAAGTGTCTGTAGACGTGTCCAGTAGACTAGACCGAAAAATCAATCTTAGATCTACACATGTAACAGTTAACGTTAGATTAACGTATAAAGTTGGGTCCTATGTCTATGTCAGGTCTAACTTGTTAACGTTAGATTTAACAATAGATACGATACTAACTAGCTCTAGACCCTTGATCTAGACCCTAGATCTAGTTAAGTTAGTGATGGACAAGTTTATAGCTCGAGAACTTCCCAAGATCACATCAAACATAGATCTAACTCATTCTAGTCAAAATTATCTAACTTAAGAGTCTATGATCTATTCCTTTTCAATTTCTTAATATAATTAAAAGGGATTAAACATAGCCTAGATCTACAACTAACTTCTCTTTAGCTTAGCACCAAAAAAAGGGCATATAATTTCCTATCATGTGATACCAAATTCATTTCAAACTGCTAATGAATTTTTTTTTAGTTTGAAAATAACCAGTGCGTTAAAAAAATGCGTCCATTTTTGTGCTGATTATTTAGCATAAAAACAGCTGACAGATCTGACCATGTTGACCAACAAAGTAAACGTTAGACCTAACTTTTTTCAGCTCGAATTTATCAAGTGATAAACGGTTTTCTACTCAACAATTTTTTGAGGTATTATCTGTTGACTTAGATCTATATTCTCCAGATGATCTAAAAATACAGTGTAGATCTTGCCAGTAAAAATTTGAAACTCGTAGATTGTCATATGTTAGATCATAGGCCTAGCTAGCTAGTTAGCTTGCGGTATGCAAATAGAGTCTAGAATAACTTATAAGCACTGAAATTGCGCTCTGCTCTGCGCAGTTGCGCGCTTTAAGCAAGCGTTACACACGTGCAGCGTGTAGTGAAAATGCGTAGAAATAACCGTCCCCGGTGATGTGTGGACTTAAAAAATGGCGTATTCTGCAAAGGGCAAATAGCTATGGATATAAACGGTGTATGTCACCCCTTGTCAACCCCCCCCCCCCCCACTTTGAAAGCCAAGAAAAAATAAAATAGGCCTATTAAATTATTTTAAAAGAAATTCCATCCTACATGTAGATCTATTTTTTTTTTTTTTCAATTTCTAGAAACACCTACAAAATATACAATTCCGCCACTTCCCGTTTTTCATTAGGAAATAGGTTATGTGTTTCATTAAATCAAACCTAATCACAGCATTTATAAAGAATTATAAAAGTTATGCTGGAAAAAAAAACAACAAAAAAGAGCATGCATGTAACAGTTAAAAAGAACGTAGCCTACATACCGATACATAAATTTTCGGATTGCCACTATATCCAACAATAAATTAATGCACAAGGTAATCCCCCGGGTAATCCTCTTGGCCTTGACAAGTCACGGATCTTCTATCCATCGGACGTGCTGTGAATATTCATGAGCAAATGAGCTCTACTGAGCATGTGCAGGAGATTCTCCATGGTAATTAAACCTGGATGGGGCATTTAACCTAGGGTTAAATTTTAAACCTAGGTTTAACTAAACCTGGCTATCAGAATACCAAACAGGGTTAAACTACACTTAGACTGGAGGTGAGGTTTAAGTGTAGTTTAGTTAACCTAGGGTTAACTTTAGTCTGGGGTAAATTAAACCTGCTATCAGAATACCGGCCAATGGGTTTAGACCAAATGTTTTTTAGATTTAGATAGACTAACTGGTCATTGGAAGAAATGGTTATTGGGTGAAATGATTACTGGACTAAATAGTCATTGGACGAAATGTTAATGGACAAAATGATGTTAGACCATCTGACAATTGAACCAAATGGCAAGTTACTGGTGACTGAAACAGTTAGTACTGGAGAGAGAGAGGGTGTGATCTCTAGGGAGAGACTGAGGACCTATCAGTGATCGGTCAACTTTGATCTTATTTCACAATCTCTTTTCCTTATGATGCAATATAATTTAGTAGGCGTGACTGTTGTGTTTAACCCATATGTTGTAATGTCTATTACCATTGAGGGCGCAAACCCCTATATGTAAAAAAGACGTGTGTCTGACCGGAGCCATGTTGAATCTAAATAAATCACAAATCAACCTCAAACTAAAGGCCTAGTATTTGAAGTTTTTCGTGTGATACCACAGTGACCACTTGTTTCTACAGAGGCTTTAACTGATATTCCTCAGCTATTGGCTGGAAAAACTGGCCCATCAGAGGTAGAATTCTTTGCTTGGTTTCTTCCACAGGGATAAATGAGGCAAATGGTTCTCAATTAATTTATGCAAAGAATGTTTCATTGGTTTATGGGTACAGTATTTAGTTACAGCTGAGCTAGCCTGAACCACTGCTCCTCCCCCGTCCCTATTAATCCCTCACTTATTCCATACCTGCCAATATTTGAAAACTAGAAATGTCCATTGCCACGCAATGTGAATGTATCCCCCGGCACTGGTAGCGATTTTCGCATCATCCTTTTGTTCGAAGGAGGAACAAAGAATCTCCCCCCTCCCCTCCCTCCAACAAAAGGATAACGTAGAGATTGCCAACAGTGGCCCGGACTATTGTCAACACTAGGAGCAGCATCACCAAAACAATATGGCCGGTATTCTGATAGCAGGTTTAATTTAACCCCAGACTAAAGTTAACCCTAGGTTAACTAAACTACACTTAGACCTCACCACCAGTCTAAGTGTAGTTTAACTCTATTTGGTATTCTGATAGCCAGGTTTAGTTAACCCTAGGTTAAATGCCCCACCCAGGTTTAATTACCATGGAGAATCCACTGCACATGCTCAGTAGAACTCATTTGCTCATGAATATTCACAACGCGTGCGATGGATAGAAGATCCGCGACTTGTCAAGGCCAAGGGGATTACCCGGGGGATTACCTTGTGCATTAATTTATTGTTGGATATAGTGGCAATCTGAAAATTTATGTATCGATATGTAGGCTATGTTCTTTTTAACTGTTACATGCTCTTTTTATTTTTTATTTATTTATTTTTTTCCTGCATAACTTCTATAATTCTTTATAAATGCTGTGATTAGGTTTGATTCAATGAAACACATAACCTATTTCCTAATAAAAAACAGAGGAAGTGGGGGAATTGTACATTTTGTAGGTGTTTCTAGAAATTGGGGAAAAAAATCGATCTAGGATGGAATTTCTTTCTAATTGATTAAATATGCCTATTTATTTTTTCTTGGCTTTCAAACTGGGGGGGGGGGGGGGTGACAAGGGGTGACATACGCCGTTTATATCCTAGCTATTTGCCCTTTGCAGTACACGCCACTTTTTAAGTCCACACATATCATCACCGTGGACGGTTATTTCTTCCCCCCCGTGATACGCATTTTCTCTACGCGCTGCGTGTGTGTAACGCTTGCTTAAAGCGTGCATCTGTGCAGTGCAAGCGCATTTTCGGTGGCTTATTTATTGTAGACTAAGCTAGGCTAGCCTATGACAGTCTACGAGTTTCAAATTTTTACTAGCAAGATTTACACTGTGTTCTTAGATCGTCTGGAGAATATAGATCTAAGTCAACGGATAATGCCTCAAAAAATTGGTGAGTAGAAAACCGTTTATCACTTGATGATAAATTCGAGCTAAAAAAGTTAAGTCTAACAAGTTAATGTTTACTTTGTTGGTCAACATGGACTGGTCAAATCTGTCAGCTGTTTTTATGCTAAATAATCAGCACAAAACATGGACGCTTTTTTTTAGCGCACAGGTTATTTTCAAACCAACTAAAAAATCTGATCCATTAGCAGTTTGAAATGAATTTGGTATCACATGATAGGAAATTATATGCCCTTTTGTTTTGGTGCTAAGCTAGGTCTACTTGTAAATCTACTTAGGCTATGTTTAATCCCTTCATATTAAGACAAATTGAAAAGGAATAGATCATGTACTCTAAGACAACATTAACTTAGAATGAGTTGGATCTATGTTTGATGTGACATCTCGGGAAGTTCTCAAACTATAATAGAATAAACTTGTCCATCACTAACTAGATCTAGATCCAGTTAGTACCGTATCTATTGTTAAATCTAACTTTAACAAGTTAGACCTAACTAAAGAAAAATTATTTCACTTATTTCAAAATAATATTAACTTTTCTTTCTGGATTTGAAAAATGATAACCATCAAACTGACAGAAATATGATATTTCATGAAAAATTCCAGTTAATTACTGCAAAATAAGAGAATGAAATCAGACCATTTTTCAGCATTTTCCTGCCATAGGCTATGTAGTTAAGAAATGGGACACACACAAATACAAATTTTGAGCTTCCGAGACCTGTTACGACTTTATACTTAATTTCAAAAACTTGTCCTTTACATGTCCAGATAGAAAATTTTACAATCTTTCTGATGGTATGAATTTTTTCAAGGTTTGAATATCAGATCACAGTGCAAAATTGCGAAAAAGTGACAAAATTTGTGTAAAACAGAAATTTCAGTTTCCCATATAAGAAACGCATGGGGAAATGGCAATCTGAATACACAGAAATTTAAGGGTTTGCAATTTTTCTCATATTTTTGCTTTTCTATTGAGCCTAAAAACTTGTCCTTAGTGTCAAAAGAATGACCAGGATTTTCTCTTTCCATACATTCCAAATATGAGATAAAAATTAATTCAGATCACATTTTAATAACAGGATGAATTTGTCCCCCAAATTGTGCCATTTTTTCCCCTGAGTCCGCACATTTTTAAGCTGACACTTTTCAGTGTGACTTCAGACACCCTACTGTAACTTAGACATAGGACCCAACTTTTAACGTTAGATCTAACGTTAACTGTTATTTATATGTGTAGATCTAAGATTGATTTTTCGGTCTAGTCTACTGGACAGGTCTACTAACACTCAGTCTTAGACCTAACGTTAAAACATCACTGGGAAATCGATCAAACATAGATCTAAAACTACGGTAACGTTTGGAATAGAGACTAGGCTAGGCTGATAGTTAACTGTTACTAGATCTAGACTAAGTCTAACGTTAACAGTTAGATCTAACTTTAGTTAGAATCTAGATAGAAATCTACAAAAAGAAACAAACAAAAACTAATCTAAGTACGGTAACGTTACTCGCTACACACACACACACGCATAAAAAAAAGCAAAATTAAAATTTGTTTAGAATAATCTACTGTAGATCTAGTATGACTATGTATCTGTTTTTCAACATTTTGTTAATTGCCTCCTTTTTGAAGATCTGGACTCAAATGCAGGCAACTTCGCTGCAAAAAATAAAAGTAATTTAGGGTCCAACGTTAGACTATGTCCGGTAAACGACCTTTTCGTTTCGCTACACTAACTGAGATCACCGGTACTACAGCCTATGGCTATGCCTACAGCGTTCTGGCTATATACGCGACACAGTTAATCCCGACTTAAACTACCCCCTGCGCGAGTCTAAATTTCGAGGGAGTTATTACCACACTTAGACTGAGGTTAAACTAAATCTCGCTATCGGAATACCAAATTTTAGCCTGGGGTTAAATATGGCGACTTAGACCAAGGTTATTACCACACTTAGACTGGGGTTAAGTTAAACTCGGCTATCAGAATACAGGCCTATGTGTGTAGATTAGAGTATAATGCATCTCTATAGAAAATTCGAAAGAAATCTGTCAAGAAATGTGACCTGCAGAGCACACACAAGATATCCACTAAATTACACCTTTGCCCCTATAAAAGACGGAACACTGGGGGCAGCATCACCAAAAACGGTAGAGGTCCAGAGTAAACTATGATGGACCTCCATACAAATTTTGAAAGAAATTCGTCAAAAAATGTGGCAGTAAGAGCGCACAAAAGGGACAAATGACCTTTGACCCTATGAACGATGAAACAATGAGGGCAGCATCACCAAAATGTAAAGATGTGTAGAATGTACCAAGATACATCTCCATACAAAATTTGAAAGAAATCCATCGAGAAATGTGGTCTGCAGAGTGCACTCACGCCATCCTCCATAGTATGACCTTTGACCCTATAAAAGACGGGACATGGGTGGTAGCATCACCAAAAACTATAGATGCGTAGATGTTACCAAGATACACTTCCATACAAAATTTGAAAGAAATCTGTCAAGAAATGTGGCAGTTAGATAGCACACAAGACATCTATCAAAATATGACCTTTGACCCTATTAAAGGCGAAACACTGGAGGCAGCAGCATCACCAAAATTATAGGCTTCAAGATTATACCAAGATACACCTTCATTCAAAATTTGAACAAAATCCGTTGAGAAATGTGGCCTATACAGTGTGAGTCAGAAAAAATGTTACACTTTTTAAAATGAGTATCGTTTTAAAAATTGTGGGATTAACAGAGTATTTTTAGCATGTATGGATAGAGTATTTTTTGTTTAATAATAATAATAATAACTAGAACTTTAATTTGTCACTGAAGACGAATTAGGTGGTTTGTCTGCCCATTGGCAAATTGCTTTGTAAGATGTGATAATATTTGTGCAAGATAATAATCTTGATAATGTTGACAATGGATGGAGACTTGCATCAAAGAAAATCGGACATTTTATATTGCATTATACATGGGAGATTAACCCATAGGTTTAATACATGATAGGCATTCAGATTTCGCATAGGGATGTGCACAAACTACTTTACACTACTTTCCAATAGACATAACACGCAAAATTAAAAAGGTTATTACATTGTTTTTGATTGTATATGTTATAGTAGTCGAAGCAGATGGTAAAATAAAAGGCAAAAAGAAGAAAGAAAAAAAAAATCCAAAAAAAATGGACCCACCGGGGTTTGAACCTGGGTCAGCGGGATGGGAGGCAAGTGCTTTACCAATAGACCAAAATTTTTCCAATAGAGATAACACGTAAGCGAAAAACGGAATACTCAAATGACATTTTGTAGTTAAAAAATGGGCATGATCCCGACATCTGATCAAAAATTAGAGGGGACACTAATGAAAGCTTATAGTCTTAACTATAACATACTAAAATTTGGAAGAAAATCGAGCAGAAATAACCGAGATACTGCTCAAAGAAGACGGGAATGTAGAATCAAGATTTGAGAAAAGGTCATCTCCCATAGAGAATACACGCAAAATGTGAAAAATTGACATGCCTCCTTTAATCGCAAAAATACGCCATGATGCCTTTGTCAAAATAAAAAATGGTGGCAACTAATCTTGTAGACAATTGTCTCAGCTACAACATATCAAAATTTGGAAGAAAATCGACAACCTATTACTGAAACATTGTCAAATGAATACAAAAATTATGACGTCATTTTTGTCAAAATCATTTTTTTGAGTTCATATGCAAATATGATGACATCACAAAATGCGATCGGCCAAAATTATGCATGAATTCAAATCTACAACTAATAGGCTTTCAGATTATGTAATAAAATTTGGGGGTATCCAGGCATTTGTAGATAGGCATGTTTTTTACATCATTTTGCCCATTGGCGCGCGCGCGAATTTGAAAGTTTGACGCGTGCGTGTAGCATTATGAAATGTCAAGAATGAGTGTAAATGGTTGGAAATTGTCAAGAATAGTATAAGAAATCCAAACCATGCGAAAAAATGGCGTTTCTACGTTCTGTATGTGTTGCGCACGCCGAAAACGCGCGCGCAGGCGCTTACGCACGGAAATTTTTGAAATACTTAAAATGGCCTGAAATGTGTGCAAAATGAATTTTAGATGATTGGGAGCATTTGGAGCGGACTTACGCGTATGCGCGCGTCCAAGTATATGATGTTGACCGGAATGACCTTGACCTTGACCATGCCAAAACTTCTGTTTTGGAGATATGACAATGACTTGATCTTCATGAAATTTTAACAAAATGGCGCCTTGATGATGTCACGATGACCTGATGACCTTGAAAAGTTTCGCCATAAAACTTCATACAAGGCCTGATGACTGATGGAAATTTGATGAAAATTGATTGAGGTGATTTTGAGTTATGCGTTTCACAAAAAAGTGTACAGAAGGAATAAAAATAAACTAGAAATTTAATTCGTCACTGAAGACGAATTAGGTGGTCTGTCTCACTGTGGCAAAGTGCTTTGTCAGGTGTGATAATATTTCTGCAAGATTATAATCATAATGTTGACGACAATGATCATAAGATATGGTCATATAAGTGATGACAATGACGATAATGATATATTGATAATGATGATCATAATGACAATAATGATGACAATAACCACGATAACCTAAGTGGCATAGCGCCCCTACAGGTTCAGTTTTATGGGCGATTTTTCGAAAAGTGCTTGAAATGGCATGAAACGTTTGCAAAATGAATTTGGGAGGATTTGGATCATTTCTAAATTTTGCGCGCGCACGGACGCGCGGACGTACGCGTACGCGCGCATTTAACGAAATGACCTTGACTGGAATGACAGTGACCTTAACCATGCCAAATATGAAAGAGAAATGACATTTCGTTATGAACATATGACCATAAGTTGATTTTCACAAAATGGCGCCTGGATGACGTCACAATAACCTGATGACCTTGAAAAAGATGTGGGAACTTGACCTTATTAGGACTGATGACTGACGAAAATATGAGAAAATTGACTGAGCCGATTTGGAGAAATCGGGATAACGAACTGGACGATTTGATATTGCAGGACATGTGGAAGATTATCCCCTTAGCTTTAATACACGACAGGGAATGAGATTCTACACAAACTACTGCACACTACTTTCAATAGACATAACACGCAAAATTAGGCAGTTTTTTACATTGTTTGTGATGGTATATGTTATAATAGTCGAAGAAGATGGTAGAATGAAAGGCAAAAAAAAAAAAAAAAAAAATTCAAAAAAAAATGGACCCACCGGGATTCGAACCTGGGTCGGCGGGATGGGAGGCAAGTGCTTTACCAATGGACCAAAAGTTTTCCAATAGAGATAACACGTAGACGAAAAACGGGATTCTCAAATGACATTTTGTACTTAAAAAACGGGCATGATCCCGACATCTGATCAAAAATTGGAGGGCACACTTGTAAAAGCTTATAGTCTCAGCTATAACATACTAAAATTTGGAAGAAAATCAAGCAGAAATAACAAAGATACAACTCAAAGAAGACGGGAATGTAAAATCAAGATTGGAGAAAAAGTCATGTCCCATAGAGAATACACGCAAAATGTGAAAAATTGACATGCCTCCTTTAATCGCAAAAATACACCATAATCCCTTTGTCAAAATGAAAAATGGTGAGGAATGATCTTGTAGAGAATTGTCTCAGCTACAACATATCGAAAATTGGATGAAAATTGACCAACTATGAGTGAAATATTGTAAAATGAATACAAAATTTATGACGTCATTTTTTCAAAATCGAATTTTTGAGTTCATATGCAAATGTGACGACGTTCCGTTCGATTGACCCCCGATTTTTTTTCATGAATTACAATCTACAACTCATAGGCTTTCAAAAAATGTAAAAAAAATGGGGGGTAGCCACACATTCTGACGAGCTATGGCGGATTTTATATAGACATGTTTTTACCACTTTTTACATTATATTGCCCATTGACGCGCGCACGAATTTGAAAGTTTGACGCGCGCGTGTGGCATTATGGAAGGTCGAGAATGACTGTAAATGGTTTAAAATTGTTAAGAATAGTGCCAGGAACCCAAACCATGCGAAAAAAAACGGCGTTTCTATGTTATCTATGTGTTGCGCACGCGTAAAAAGCGCGCGCGGGCGCATACGGGCCGAAATTTTTGAAATGCTTAAAATGGCTGGAAACCTGTGTAAAATGACTTTGAGATGATTTGGAGCATTTTTCATTTTTGCGCGCGCACTGACGCGCGGACGTACCCGTACGCGCGCGTTTAACGAAATGCCCTTGACCAGATTGCCATGGACCTTGACCATGCCAAATATGAATAAAAAATGACTTTCCGTTATGAAGATATGACCATGAGTTCATTTTCACAAAATGGCGCCTAGATGACGTCACGATGACCTGGTGACCTTGAAAAAGTATCGGGAACTTGATCTTATAGAACCTGATGACTGATCAAAATTTGAAGAAAATTGACTGAACAGATTTTGAGCAATCGTGACCACAAAAAAAGGGGAGAAAAATAATAAATAATAATAATAAAGAAAATTCTGACGAAATTAAGAGGTGGTCTGTCAAGTGACAGACCACCTAATAATGATGACAATAACCACGATAACCTAAGTGGCATAGCGCCCCTACAGGTTCAGTTTTCTGGGCGATTTTTCGAAAAGTGCTTGAAATGGCATGAAACGTTTGCAAAATGAATTTGGGAGGATTTGGATCATTTCTAAATTTTGCGCGCGGACGGACGCGCGGACGTACGCGTACGCGCGCGTTTAACGAAATGACCTTGACTGGAATGACAGTGACCTTAACCATGCCAAATATGAAAGAGAAATGACATTTCGTTATGAACATATGACCATAAGTTGATTTTCACAAAATGGCGCCTGGATGACGTCACAATAACCTGATGACCTTGAAAAAGATGTGGGAACTTGACCTTATTAGGACTGATGACTGACGAAAATATGAAGAAAATTGACTGAGCCGATTTGGAGAAATCGGGATAACGAACTGCACGATTTGATATTGCAGGACATGTGGAAGATTATCCCCTTAGCTTTAATACACGACAGGGAATGAGATTCTACACAAACTACTGCACACTATTTTCAATAGACATAACACGCAAAATTAGGCAGTTTTTTACATTGTTTGTGATGGTATATGTTATAATAGTCGAAGAAGATGGTAGAATGAAAGGCAAAAACAAAAAAAAAAAAAAAAAAAAACAAAAATGGACCCACCGGGAGTCGAACCTGGGTCGCCGGAATGGGAGGCAAGTGCTTTACCAATGGACCAAAATATTTCCAATAGAGATAACACGTAGACGAAAAACGAGATTCTCAAATGACATTTTGTAGTTTAAAAAAGGGCATGATCCCGACATCTGATCAAAAATTGGAGGGCACATTTGTGAAAGCTTATAGTCTCAGCTATAACATATTAAAATTTGGAAGAAAATCGAGCAGAAATAACAGAGATACTGCTCAAAGAAGACGGGAATGTAGAATCATGATTTGAGAAAAAGTCATGTCCCATAGAGAATACACGCAAAATGTGAAAAATTGACATGCCTCCTTTAATCGCAAAAATACGCCATGATGCCTTTGTCAAAATGAAAAATCGTGGTGACTGATCTTGTAGAGAATTGTCTCAGCTACAACATATCAAAATTTGGAAGAAAATCGACAACCTATTACTGAAATATTGTCAAACGAATACAAAAATTATGACGTCAATTTTTCAAAATTGAATTTTTGAGTTCATATGCAAATATGACGACATTCCGATCGATTGACCCCCGAATTTTTTTCATGAATTCCAATCTACAACTCATAGGCTTTCAGAAAATGTAAAAAAAATGGGGGGTAGCCACGCATTCTGATGAGCTATGACGGATTCTAGATAGGCATGTTTTTACCACTTTTTACATTATATTGCCCATTGACGCGCGCACGAATGTGAAAGTTTGACGCGCGCCTGTGGCATTATGGAATGTCGAGAATGACTGAAAATAGTTTGAAATTGTCAAGAATAGTGTCAGGAATACAAACCATGCAAAAAAACGACGTTTTTTAAGTTCTGTACGCGTTGCGCGCGCGCATATCGTGCGCGCGGACGCGAACGGACTGAAAATTTTGAAATGCTTAAAATGTCCTGAACCGTACTCTCCTTTGATTAAAAAGTGATTTTGAGCATTTTTAAATTTTGACGCGCGCGTACGTGCGCGTCATGATGCGCGTGCGAATTTTGTTCACATTTTATGTTGACCCATGACCTGAAGTTAATGTGTGTCGAATATGGTTTATTTTTGATGACTCGTTATGAAGATATGATCGATAATGTGATTTCACAAAATGGCGCCTGGATGACGTCACGATGACCTGATGACCTTGAAAAAGATAGGGGCACTTGACCTTGATAGGCCTGATAACTGACGAAAATTTAAAGAAAATTGATCCAGTTGATTTTGAGAAGTCCCGGTCACAAGAAATGGGGAGAAAAATAAAAATAAAGAATAAATAATAAAGAAAATTCGTACGAAATTAAGAGGTGATCTGTCGATACCGACAGACCACCTAATAAATAAATAAAAATAAAGAGAAAGAAAATTCTGATGAAATTAAGAGGTGATCTGTCTATGACAGACGACCTAATAACATCATTTATAATGTGCACATATCCATCCCAAGGGATGCTCAAGGCGCCTAACAAACATACATAATAATTATACAAGGAAAGATAAGAAAATTACATAAGACAGAGAGAGTAGTATTAAATAGGCAACATTGTGAAATATATTCTAGAAATTAACCAAAATAATCTGACATGAGATATGTTTTCAAGTGTTTTTTAAACATTTTTTGAGTGGATGACATTTTAATTGAGTGGGGTAGGGAGTTCCAAAGCCGGGGTACAGCAGCAGTAAATGCTCTGTCACCCCAGCTCCTCTTTGTACATAATTCTTTGAACTTTATGGAGGCGGAGGAACGGAGACCTGTACGAGTAGTTGAAGAGGAATGAAGGAGAGAGGAAATGTATAAAGGGGCAAGATTATGAAGCGAACGGTAGGTACATGTAAGTAGTAACATTTTATATTTGATGCGTTGTTCTATAGGGAGCCAGTGGAGGTTCTTAAGTATTGGGGTAGTATGGACTGAACGTGTGGATTTGGTCACAAGACAGGCAGCTGCATTTTGAACTTTTTGTAGTCTTTGGTTTTGGTATTTTGCAAGACCATACAGTAGAGAGTTGGAGTTATCCAGGTAAGACATTACAAAAGCATGAATTAGTTCTTGGGTTGTTTGCGTAAGAAAATTCCTTAGAGCGCGTAAATTGCGAATGTTGTAGTTAGCTAATTTCACAGAGTTAGAGATATGTGAATCGAGGGACATTTCTTTATCAAAAATAACAGCAAGATTTCTTGCCCTCTCAGTAGGAGCAATACGAACAGAGCCAACAGATATATGGGTAATGTTAATCTTTGCAAGTTGTTGTCTAGAGCCTAACATCAGAAATTCTGTTTTATCATCGAGTTCTAGATAATTATTCATCCACTTCCGTACATCGCGAATACAATCTTCAAGATCTTTAATGCATTTATCTACTTGTTCCTGAATGGGAAAACATGAAAAATATATCTGTATATCGTCAGCATACATATGATAGCTAATATTATGTTTCATGATATGAAGAGGCAAAATATATACATTAAACAGGTAAGGACCTAAAACGGATTCTTGGGGGACAGAAAATTCGAGGTTAACAGCCGATGATGTTGTGTCACGAAGGTGGACTGACTGCGATCTATTAGAAAGGTAAGAACGAAACCATTGAAGAGACGTTCCGTCAATGCCAACCTGTTCCAATCTGTCAATCAAAATACTGTGATCAACAGTATCGAAGGCACAACCAAGGTCTAACAAAACCAATCCAGTAAGTCTTCCTTTGTCCATTTCGATTAAGATGTCATTCTGAACTTTCAGCAGTGCTGTTTCCACACTGTGCTTTTCCTTGTAAACTGATTGGTAAGGATTTTGAAGATTTTGTTCTATTAAGCAGGACTGAAGACGGGTAGATACTATATGTTCAATTACTTTTCCAAGATACTTTAAATTTGCCACTGGATGATAGTTCTTTAGCTCATGTTTATCAAGGCTTGACTTCTTTAAGTGAGGTTTAATGAGTGCGTGCTGTAGACATTCAGGAAAAATGCCAGAACGAAGAGATGAATTTACAATCGTGGTGATGTATGGAGTAAAGTCATAAGCAAAATCCTTGATAAGGCTGGTTGGAATAGGATCAAGTTCGCACGTAGAAGGTGGAGAATTCATGATAGTTCTTTGTACCTCACTGGTAGTGGCTGGTACAAATTCAGACATAACCGGAATGGAGCTGTCAGACAGTGAGTGATCATCTGTGACATTACAAGTGTCAAGACTTTGACGAACATTGCTAACTTTCTTGAAAAAGAAGTCGGCAAAACGATACGCTAAGTCCTGATCAGACATAGTACCTGGAAGAATTTGTTCCTTTTTCCTATTCAAGAGTTTATTAATAACCCAAAACAACTTCTTTTGATCGCCAGTGCAGTCTGCTACTGCCGAAGAGTAATAACGCTTTTGTGCCTGGTCCAACCCCTCCTCCAGGCTTCCTTTGACGTGGCCTGTGTTCAAAATTATATCCTGCAGGAGTAATCTTTCCAACAACAACATCGTCTCCATCTTTAAGCCAGGTTTCAGTCACTACTGCAATATCTCAGTCCTTTTCAATGACAAAGTCTGAAAAGTCGGCTGTCTTGTTCCTTATTATTAATCTCATATTGAAAGTACATAATTTGGTAAAACTTTCAATGGGTACTAGGGATTCAGTTGACAAATGTATCTTAACCTGTTCGTTTTGTCACTTTTCTTTCGACTATATGCATGAAAACATGGTCGAATGCAAATTGGTATTGTGGATTGATTATCATTATTTTGATTTTGATCCTCCTGTTTCTGTCATGATAATCATGCAATTCTGGTGTAGTTTCAGAACCATCTCTCTTCAACATTAGGTGCAATTTTGTCTTCACGCCTCCTCTAGTACCACGTCGACTAGGGGATTTACAACATATACCCAATGATTTGAGAGTGGTATAGAGAGACTTAGGCAATCGCTGAGTCCCTTTGTTCATGGAAAGGAGTTCAGACCTGGTATAAGATGCAAATGTTTTGGTACTAGATGAGTGTATATCATGTTTATACAGCTTACCATGGTAGTCAGTATCAAGGCCTGGGTTGGGGTTAATATCCCCTCCTCTCAAAAGTTCCACTTGAAAAGATATCAGACAGTTTGAATAGTACGGTATTCTGGCCTTTGTGTAGCTCTTCCGAACAACGGCATCGCTGGACAAGCAACTTGACTTCTTGGCTTTCAACAATTGAGAGTCATTAAAACAAACATAAAAGCCAATGAGTAGCACAAGACAGAGTTCAAAAGCACCCATTGTGTTGCGAGAGGTACTTTCTCTGCTCTTCCTTTAATGCTGTGATAATCCTATCAGCAGACAATGATTCCACTACTGTAATGTACTAGAGTACATGAACATGGCTTCCAGATGATACTGTGATTTTACAGACATTAAAAAAAAAAAGTTTCACAAGAACTGATCAAAACGTCAAAAATATATACTGTCCAAAATTTGTCCAGCAGGATCTATACTCTTAATTCTATCAGTTGCTGTCATATATATCAGTCAACATACAGAGCAAATAGACGTAAACGATGATCAGCTGAGAGAGATGAGGAGAGCTGCACATATGCGCTCTGATACAAAGTATCTGATATCATGTCTGGCAACATTTATTTCAATGTTGCTGTTACGGTTGAGTGCACAACAGCCATTGTTTGAAAGATGGTCAAAATTCATTTGCGCCAAGTGGTATGATCACCTGCTGAAACAGAGACAACAACATTCACACAAACAATGAGCATAAAGTTTATACATCTATATATTAATACTCAAAACCGTAAAAGGCCGTTTTTTGTGGAAGCAAAAACTCTTTCCCCCCGCCGTGTCCGCCCTCGCCGTGGCGCGGGATCGGTGGCATAATTCCACAGGTCGTGTAACCCGTAGTCCGCGTGTCACGTCGACCCCGTCGTCGCCGTCGACGTCCATAAATGTGATTTGGGGGATTGGGGAGGACGGGCAGGCCGAAGGAAAGGCTGCTTTCCGTGTGGATACCTCGCACAACGGCGGTGTCGTCAGCCGTGCAACCTCCCTTACGGCCCATCACAGGCACAGCATGGCAAGTGACGAACA
This sequence comes from Heliocidaris tuberculata, assembly GCA_025618425.1. Classification (NCBI taxonomy): domain Eukaryota; kingdom Metazoa; phylum Echinodermata; class Echinoidea; order Camarodonta; family Echinometridae; genus Heliocidaris; species Heliocidaris tuberculata. The sequence continues at coordinate 31,603,498 of CM046836.1, forward strand.
ACGTTGTGCACGAGGAGTATCAACTTGCATTGTGCGACCGTGTTAGACGACTCGCGTTAGCCATCTTGCTAAACTTGCTCTTACCGGGGGGAACCCCCGTAAGAAAATAACGATGGCATGGGGGTTGTCCCACAGTGTCCCAGCCTCGATAGAGCTCCGTGGTATGTGTACGTATGTATTTCATTGTTTCATAGTACACTTTGTGATAAGTACACCATAGGAGTAGCACCCACGTACTGCGATGCAATTTCAATGCAATGCATGCGATCGACGCGACAATGCATATTATGCATGCAATTTGTATGTACTGTACACACATGCACTCAACATGAGTTGACTACGGTTTCCCGAGCTTAAGCTTACAAATACATTCTAAGGTTGATTTTGGACGTGAGTGCACATTCTTTAGATCTAACAAATTGTTGGAAACTGTATTTATGGACTTCCTTTGTCCTATTTTATCTGCATGAAATTCTTCTCTTTGTCGTTTGTCGTGTTCGGTCACGGCAGCGCCCGCTCTCTGAGGCTGGGATGGCTGCATGGCTGAACTCGAGGGGAGGAGTCCGGCAGTAAATACTGAGCTGCTTATTCCAAGATTGGAAGCAGTTGACTATCTTCTGTTTTTTAATGCTACAGTTAGAATTTGATGATAAATTCACCGTATATCTGAGTAGATTCTACATCAATTTGAATTCTAAAACGGCAGTAAATTCCTCACTGGGTTGCTTATTTCAAGACTGGAAACAGTTTAGGTCGAATATCGTCATTTTTTTTTAATTTGATGATATTTAATTCATCATAGTTCATACCGTATATTAGAGTAGATTCTACATCCATTTTATTACTCTAAAAAAATAATTCCGGAATCTGCTCAGTGAGAGCAGAGTCTATTTAAAAAGTATGTGTGTTTTGAAACCAGACGGATTTTTCTGTCTATGTAGATCTGTAGACTATCATGACTATATAGACCTAAAGGGGCTTTCACACCGGGCTTGCGTAGAGTTGCATAGTGCGGCGTATCGCCTACACTGAGCTTATGCTGGCCTACGTGGCAATACGCAGAGGGACAAAAAGGGGTACGCGAGATGGACCCCAAAAATTAACATGTCTAATTTTTTCGCGTACTTTCGTCGTAGACCACTGCATGCAGAAAGTACGCAGTTTTTACGCAAGTATAAAACACTACGCTACTGTACGCCATGCCTACGCTATAGTACGCTATCATACACCAGTCTGACGAAAAATCCTTTGAGGCTGGCGTAGTGTTGCGTACTTTTGCTTATTGTGGGTTCAGCATAAGCAAACTTAAATTACGTACCCTTTACGCCAGACCTATGTATACGTACGCAACCCTACGCCTGTTATACGCAATCCTACGCGTAGGTACGCCAATTGCATATGTTGTAGGTACGCGGTATCTATGCACAGGGTACGCAACAATACCCCAGCCTACGCCGATCCTGCGCGTAATAAAGGGGCTTTCACACCAGCCCTGCGTAGAGTTGCGTAGTGTGGCGTACGGACGATGCCGAGCTTACTCTGCCCCAAGCAGTGCCTCCGTTAGCCTACGTGGAAATACGCCGAGGGACGCAAAGGGGTACGCGAGATGGACGCAATAAATTAAACATGTTTAAAGAGCACTGGACGCGTCACGCAGAAAGTACGCAGTTTTACGCAAGTCTATGCAACACTACCGTAGAGTTACGTAAGGAAGGGCGTAGTGTTGTGTACTTTTGCTTAGTGTGGGTTCAGCATAAGCAAACCTACGTACCCTTTACGCCAGACCTATACGTATTCGAACGCAACCATACGCATGTTATACGTAATCCTACGCGGAGGTACACCAATTGCATATGCCATAGGTACGCGGTGCCTATGCACAGGGTACGCAACCATACGCCACCTTACGGCAGCCTATGCAAAACATACGCAGGGACTACGCCGGTCCTGCACGTAATTTTGGCGTACTCGGTACGCCGCACAACGCAACTCTACGCAGGCCCGGTGTGAAAGAGGCTCAAGACTATACATCAAGCTTAATTCGTTAATAATAGTGCTGATGAAAGTTGGCCACAATATTCACTCTTTCAGTTTCAGGGGCAAACATGTGCTAGGGGCGTTAACGGTTAATCCTTTGAAGAATTAATAGAGTATGCTGGAGTCATGGCATAGATAGCGGGGTGGGGGTGGGGGGGGGGGGGTGTGCAGTGGTTGATGGGGGATATGATTAACTTCATTGTAGAAAAATTTGAATGAAATCACTGGAGTCATGTTCATAGATAGCTGGGGGGGGGGGGGGGGATGGGGGTAAGTGAAAAAAAAAAAGATTGGCCAGCCCTCCATGAATTTTTTTTTCGCCAGCCCTCCAAAAGTCCCTCAGCGGGGTGGGGGGTGGGGGGGGGGGGGAGGGGGGTGTAAGTGAAAAAAAAAAATTTGCCAGCCCTCCAAGAATTTTTTTTGTTTCTCCAGCCCTCCAAAAGTCGCTCATGGGGGGGGGGGGGGGGGGGGGGGGTTACCAGATTTTATGGGTTCCAGTTTTCCCTCATTATTCTCACAAGCAACAAAAAAAAAAAAATCAGCATTTTGGGCTGTCTTTTTTTCCCATAGGGGAGGGGGCCAGGCCTCCCCCCCTGGATCCGCCACTGATGGGGCATATGTGAGTGCATCAATTTTATTTTATTGTACAAAAAATGTAATCACTGGATTCATGGGCGTAAAAAGCGGAGGGGGGGGGGGTGAGCATTAATTAACAGTTTATGTTCATTGTAGAAAAAATGAAATCACCCCCAAAGAAAGTGGAACCTTTCTATACGCCACTGGCTGGAGTGAAGGGAGGGGAGGGGGCATGATAAGGGGATAGAGCCTGCACTCACCATCCATAATTGTCCACAGATTATTATTAAGTGGTGGATTCACAATTTTATCTGGGGTTTCAAATATTGCAGGGGTACGTGAGTAAATTGGATTATGACTTTTGCAAATCATGTTTCATTACAAAAAAATGTAATGGATGGCACGGTAGAATTTCATATGTTTAGGCATCAGGCACCTTCGCTCACGTTTCTCCTTAGGTGATATTGTGAGAACGGGGTGGGAAAGGACAGGTAAAAAATAAAAAATTTGCTTCAATAAACACACAAACATAAAACAATCTTCATGGAAGTTAAAAGGCATTAGCTCAAATAAAATAAGATTAATTTCACAGTATTATATGACCAGTGATTTTCACGTGGAAACAAGTTTTGAAATAATTATATTGTTATTTCCTACATAAAGACAGTAGATATGCAATCTCTCTCATCAGCAAAAGTGTATTATACATAATCACCACTATAAGACAAAAAAATGATAAATTATTTTAGCCCAAAACCAAATAAAAAACAAACAGACTTTTACCTTTCAAAAAAAGCATGTGACATATTCTATAGTAAGAATGACATGTTGTAATCTTAAACTTATTTTTCTCTTAATATTTCATGTATTATTCACTTGAACTAATAAAACAATACTAAAAGAATCTAAGATAAATACAAGAGAAACTAAAAATTAACTTAGATGAAAAATAAAAATTACAAAATATTTCTTTTAGAAACCATTACCCATAGAACCATAATTATTAAGCATTTGTCTTATTAATTACAAAAATACATGATATTCATGTACACATATTAACCTATCATTTGAAAACATATAGTTTGAATATGATTATTTGGTAACAAAAACATTGTAATATGTTTATCCCATTCAATATAATTTTAATAAGCCACAATTTAAAACAGTAATAATTTCAACATTGTTCCAAAGAAGATGTGTTCGCAAAAATCAATCCATACTTCCTTGGCTAGCACCCGTGGAATTTTTCCACGGGTACTGCTGCTAGTATATGTTTAATCAAGACAAATAAACATGAGAACCAATGACTAAATGAATAAATAAAGCCAGAAGCCATTCCACAGGAGCTGTTTAGCATTAGCTTCAACAGCCCCTTGCCTGATTTGGAATAACTAAATTATCATTACAAAAGGCTTTTTTGCTCATTGTGCAGTCTCATCTAAATCAGACAAGGCATTGTTGATGTTGGCGCAAATGGGTTTTCACCCAGACACATTAATTGATTCCTATCCAGTAAATTCATTACTGATTCTCTACAAATGTGGTATCAAATAAAACTGGAAAAGTCATTCTAACTGTGGTGCAAGAATCATGATATTTCTATCATATTTGTAATATAAGCATTTTAAAAAGTGTAACATTTTTTCTGACTCGCACTGTGGAGCGCAAACAAACCTTAACCATCCACAAAATTATGGCCTTTTACCCTATAAAAGACGGAACACTGGGGGCAGCATCACCAAAAGTTATAGGTGTGTAGACTATACTAAGATACACCTCCATGCAAAATTTTAAAGAAATCTGTCAAGGAATGTGGCAGTTACATGTACATGTGGAGCGCACACAAGAATATGACGCGGTGGCGGCGGTGCAGGTGTAATGCTGCTGAATCTAAAGCATCCTCCAGCATTCTGCCGGGGGATACAATAAAAAATCTTACTCTCATGTGCGCAAAGCATACATCACGAGCGCGGAGCACGAAGTCCCTTGCGGCTGGGGTCCAAGCTCTAGGTCTGGTGCTATCTTAGCCTTATTTTTTGACATATGACCACAAAGAATGAGTCATAATTTAATGATAAAGATCATGAATATTTTGGCTTCATGAGTTTATTTTCATATACATTGCATGTAATATTTATGAATACTGATATGTGTGTGTGTGTATAGTCACAAAGTCAAACTTCCCTGGAATTTGAATATGGAAAAATGCTTCTTTTTTTTTTTTTAATTCCATGACATTTAAAATATATGACCATATGCAGTCAATCACAGATAAATGAAAACAAGATGAATGCGACTGCGTCTCCTATATGCTTCAGCCTAAATTCAGTTGATGGCTCAAACTGTTCTTGAAATATTGTCATAACCAGAATAAAAAGCCTCTAATTACATACGTTAATTGACCTCTTTGACATTTGACCTTACACCTTATAACCCAAAAGTCTGATCACTTTATCTCCTCCTAGTCATGAATACAAAATAGTTGAGATATGGTGATAACAGAAGTAAAAACACATTAATTTCACATACACCTGTATAATGACCTCTATGACCTGTCACCTTTGACCTATGTGAACAAAAATCAAATCAGTTCGTCTCATTATGGTGATGCATACTAGTTCCAAGTTTGAAGTTGATGGATCAAATGGTTCTTGAGATATCACGTTAAGGCTAAAACCTTCAATTTCAGAATTGACCTCTATGACCTTTGACCTTTGACCTACGTATCCCAAAATCTAATCAGATCGTCTTTCTATGGTGATTGAAGTTCATACCTCAAATGGTTCATGAGATATCACGTTAACAAGGCTAACACCTGCAATTTCAGAAACTGAACTGTGACCTTTGACCTACATACCCCAAAATCTAATCAGATCCTCTTCCTATAGTATGGTGATACATATACATGTACTAGCACCAAGTTTAAAGTTCATACCTTAAATTATCGCGAGAATGAAGCTAACACCTGAAATTTCAGAAATTGGCCTCTGTGACCTTGACCTTTGACCTACTTACCCCAAAGTCTTATCAGATCGTCTTCCTATGGTGATACCAGCAGTAAGTTTGAAGTTCATACCTCATGCATGGTTCTTGAGTTATTGCTAGAACAAGAAAGCGGGACAGACGAATGGACAACCCGAAAACATAATGCCTCCGGCACCACCTTTGGTGGGCGGGGGCATAAAAACCTTAAGATAAAGCTAAAGAGTTTTTTAAAAAAATAATAAAAAATGCTTGGTCATGAAAAACTTTTCAAAGTTTGCATCGAGCGAATGCGCCACACTACCAGTAATCAAGAAAAGCTAGGCCGCTAGGGCTGGGGAAGAAGTCTGCCTGCTCCCGCTGGAATTTACTTTCCAGCAGGTTTTCTTGCTCACCGTTTTACATCAATTAGACAACAAAATACTAATTCTGTTACCTGGATCATGGAAAATGGCGATTAAACTCATTTTGGACTTATTTCTACTAGCTACAACTACTTCTTGAAAGCCGAATACCAGTAGAGTTGGGGGGGGGGGGAGAATTTGGCCACTTACGAAAAAATCCTATTTTTGGACTCTTTATTTCACACTTATTTTCACTTCTTACTCAAATCATGAAAGCCAATATTGTTACGATTTTAGCCCCCCCAAAAAATCAAGAATTGCCAAGGCAATATTCATTTTCATTTTCTCTGTCTCAGAGGCAGTTTTCGGCGTAGCAGATCAGTTTTCAGCCGCATGGACAAAGTCAAAGGGGAGCGCGCGTGCGTGCCGTGCATTTGCCCGCTGATCAAAAGTCCGAGCGGCCCGAGCCGGCATCCAACCCCAGAGCTCCCCCAATTAAGACCTGGCCAAAAATACTAGCGACAACCATGAGCTTTAGCGACAAACGTGCCCGACAACCGTAAATATCTGATGTCAGGTTTTTTTCATTTTCCAAATCTTATTTTCATTTATTAAGATATTATGACTGTGTTAACATCCCGATGATCGGTAAAAAAGTTTAAAACATAACACCGAGTTCATTAGAACAATGCACTCTCGAGCAGGACAAACCAGCTCTAGCGCCGATTCCAGCTGGAACGGCCTAAGTTACCACGCGCTGGCGACAGTCTGATCACAAAGTCTGATCTAACTGTCTGCATCTGACCTGAACGAGATCGCGAGTAACTGTAATGTCAGTAAGAGCGACATACAGTACATGTACATATCCATGAGAAAAGCCGGTCTCAGGCAGGCCCGGACGTAGATCCAAAATCAGCCAATCAGGAGGGACCTTTCATCAGGTCTCTTGGATAGGAAAAAAATAATTTCGCAATTTTTTTGATTTTAGAATGAACCTAGCTTATTGCACAATGCTGATCTGTACGAGCATGGAAAAATATTTTTGTTGTTGCTTAGTAACATCGTGATTAGCGCTTGGTGACTGAGTTACTGATTTTGCCTGCAATTTATGTTGCTATTTCTTTCTTTCCGCGCTTCTGTTTGGTTGAAAATAGTTATATGGTGTACTGGTGCCATTATTTCTTCACAGAATTTCATATCTGTCTGTTCAAGTTCTTTCTTTGTTAATTGGATGTACTGTAATGGCACCAGTCGTGGCGTGCCCTTGTAATACAGCTTCATTGCTGCAACGCTCTCTGTCAACTGCCCTAGTCTCACCGGAGCGAAATGAACGGATGCAATTGTCTAGCAGATATTTTACCAAAATAAATAAGGAACAACTATGCGACCTTTCGCTTGCTGCCGATAGCGCAAATAAATGATGGTAGGAAAAGTTTGTTTCCAAAGAGAATTATCCACGGGCTTTTTTATGTTCTGCTATTTTTTTTTGTTAAACAAGAACTTCCTCTTTAGCAGACTGAAACAAAATAAATAATATGTACCACATTTTCTGTTTTCGATGTAACAGAGCTTAAGTTCCATAGATGTTGGCCAGACAATTTTTTGCATGAAAAATACTTTGGAAATAGATTATCGTTCTTCAAAGTTGGCTGTCTTGCAGAGAATGCCTATGCTCCAGTCTTGACGCCCCATTCCCACAACACACAAATCATGACATAGCATCCTGACAAGTGCATTAATACTAGTGCGCATGCACAATCCCCCAAAGACAACGCGATAGCCAGATAGCTTCCTGCGTATGGTTTAAGTAGCGTGCCGTGTACTGAGTGAATATTTTTACAACAGAGTGAGTCATCTTAGATTAATCCTTCCTTCGCAATATCATTTGCGAAGGGTGCGGCACCACTGTGCAAAGTGCGGCGACATTGGAGCAGCAGAAGCCCCGCAGAAGCGCCGCAGTAGCGTTTGTGCCGTAGAAGCAAGATGCAATATTTCAGGTGGATTTTATTCACAAGCATTTTCGGCATCGAATGAAGGGTGATTCCTCAACAACTGTGGTATTTTCTGAAAATTATGAATCTAAAACTGTCAAACCCCTCCACGACTGGTGACATTACGGTACATTCACTGAAACAAAATATGTGCAGTTCTGTGTGCCAGCACACACCTGTACGTGGATCATGTAGTATAGCGCTAGTGCGCCACAGTGGACTAGCTTGAAAACAATTTGGTTTTGAGAGGGAAATCTGATAATTTAATCTTTGCAATCCCGTGCTTAAAAGTGAAAATTATGTGAACATCTTTCTTTGGGATTCATTTGTGTTTAATATAATTTATGTGGAGACAGTGGAGTTTCATGTTCTTTTTCTCATCACCACACACATCATGTAAAGCTGGTACATGTACTTAGTCTATGATGTTGGCAATGGATTCTCGTCAAATGATCACCCTCCCACCCCCCCCCAAAAAAAAAAGAAAGAAAGAAAATAAATACTACTATATTTACTGATGAAAAACCAAAGAAATTATTCGGTGATTGTGACTCCCAATGATGCGAAATAGACACAAGAATGATATTAAATCATGAAATTAAATCATGAAATTAAAACATCACTAGTTCGGGGCGAAAAGTCCCGATGACATAGCGTGCGTATCATGCCAGTGTTCGTTTTGAGGCATGACTTTCTTCAAAAAAGTACAATTGTAAATCTATAATTTCCTTCCATTCCTTGAATTGACCTTACACATTCAAAATTACATGCACGTAAATAATTTGTGAAATAGATCGTACGTACGTAAAGATAGTCTATGACAGTGTTAATGAATTTCAAGGGTTTATCAAATGAGGTCGACATGAATGAGCTGTTGTTTACGAGGAGATATTTTCCCACGCTATCATCTTACGAATTGTAAACTTATGGCGCGAAAAGTAGTTATGTTCTGCGCAGGTGATGATCAAGCATCCGGGCATTTACAGCACTGTGATTGGTTCAATATCGGCAAAGTTGGTCTAGCTTTGCAGAGCAATTGAATATTAATTAAAGTCATGTACCACATGAAGGGGGTCAGTTGGGGGCGATGTCGCATGTTCGCGATGTTATTGGCTGAATGGAATGGCATACGGAATAACAAATTAGCAGCGTCACATAATATGTATGGAGCTCACACTAGCGTTCTAACTTCGATCACGTTCACAATATCAATACAACACTATTTCCCCGAAACGAGTGCGAATAATAAATATTCTCCTGGATATTGAGTACATTATGCAATGAGGTAACAAGCAAGTAAATAGTAGGCCTACACACATTTGCAGATTTTCTTTTATGCTGTGGTGCTTAGTGGAATACACACAAGCACTGCCAGCTTTTCTGAAAATCATGTTCTCAAAACGTTGAGAACCATAGAGCTCTTAGCGGAGCTCACCAGCCCTTTTCAGGACTCTTATTCCTTGAAAAATTACATGGTGTAACCCTGAAAAACGAAACATACAATTTAGTTTCTCCACCATGAAAAGTATCGCTGATACTTCACTAAATCACGTTTTATTGAGAAAAATCCTCGACCTCGATCTATTGGGAGAACAAACGATAGGCCTATTATTCTGTGATATCTTTTTTCTTTCTTCTTCTATTTATGTTGCATTTAGCTATAATCTCAGTCTTCCATTATTGCTTAAGTTCAAAGCTACCTCGCTTTGCACGGGAGGGGGGCACATCCCCCCTCCCGACTCCCCCCTGTACACGCTTTGCGCCGATCTTGCTTGCAGCCACGACAATCCTGGAGCCATACCTCGCGAGAACGTTGCTCCAGCGGTATCAGAAACTGAAATCTCAAGACTAATGGAGATATCACGTGTGCGTCTCACGCACTGTATATCTTTGACAGCAACGTGTGACTGGACACTTGAGCTTGTGACATACGAAAAATCCCAATCTAAAACTGAAAATTTCTTGAAATACAGCTCAGTTTTTGGAATCCATTTTCCTTACAGACACGCATAAGATACGCAAATTAGCAGATTAGCGTAGCAGTACCGCCGATTTCATCGCTAAAATGTGATATTTATGGATATTTTTTTCATTGCTACTGCGGTTCCCCTGTGACTTTGGTATGTGATATGCTATCATGCTATGCATTTTAAAGTGATTTTGCCATGCATACGTGGGACTGGCCAAATTCTCATCCGGGCCATAAACAGCATCCTTTCCTCTACTTGGGGTTGTGATTTCTGATCGCACGATCGATCTAACAACATGTAGCAGACAGCTTATGTATGTATGATATACATACTGCATTGCACTGTGCACTGTGCTAGCGCAAAGAGGGTACATTGACAAGATAATGCACTTGAACAGTCCCTATGTAGTATAACACACATGTGAATGCATATATATGATATGCACAATAAATTTTTTTTTTCTTCCGAACGTAAAAATCGTACTGTTACGATTCTTCACCATTTTTTTGAGGAAAAAATCAGAACGAATACAACAAAATCGGACTGGTTGGCAGGTATGTTATTCTTCGTTATCACAGGTTACTTGAATACATATAAATTCGCAGCGATCATTGTTTATCAACAGTTTCAGTTAGGGGTGGATCCAGGGAGGGGGGCACAAATCTCATTAAAAAATTTGACAAGCAAAAAAAAAAAAGTTACAAGATTTTTTTTGGGGGGGGCTCCAGTTTTCCTAAAAAATTCTCTGACAAAAAAAAAAAAGTTTGTTTTTTTGTTGTTGTTTTTTGTTGTTTTTTTGGGGGGAGGGGGCACAATTTTAAAAAGAGGAGACACAATGTACACTTTTCTTTCAAAAGGGGGAGGGGGGGGGGGGGACGGGCCAGAAGGCCCCCCTAAATCCGCCGGGGGACAAAAGTTAAAAGTTAGTAAAAGTTTGACAAATGATAACATAAAGAAAAATTAATAAATAGTTGGGTTTTTTTTAACTCAAAACGGCTAAATTGTTAATACTTTTCAGTGCACATTCTTTGACAGGCAATGACATAACATTTTCTGAACATTAGGGGCACCTTTTAATTGCAAAAAGATTGGGGTCAATTTAATGGGCCTCCTGTGACTAGCCACCCCCCCCCCCCCCCCCTCACAGCTGAGGCTGTAAACCTCCAAGTATGAGGTACAAAATTGGGCTCTATTCAGTCTCCCATATTTTAATATCGCGTAATCTACACTGGCACATATAATTATTTTATTTTTAAACATAGGTTACATTGTAGGCCTAGCTCGTCCACAGGAATGACTCAAACTAAAACTATTCTTTGAAAATTAATAATTATTTTGATGCAGATTAATACATGAATAAGTACTGTAACGTCACCAGCCTTGGCGCACCCTTGCCGCAACGTCCTGTGTCAACTGCCCTAGTCTCTGTGAAGCAAAATGAATGGATGCGATTGGCTCGCAGATATTCTACTAAAATAAAAAAGGAACAACTATGACGGCAAGCAAAGTTGTTTCCAAAGAGAATTATCCACGGGGCTTTTTCATGTTCTGCTAATTTTTTTGTAAAACAAGAACTTCCGCTTTAGCACACTGAAACAAAATAAATAATATGTACCATATTTTTTGTTTTCAGTGTTACAGAGCTTAAGTTCCATAGATGTTGGCCAGACAAAATTTTTGCATGAAAAAAAAAACTTTGGAAATAAATTATCTTTGTTCAAAGTTAGCTGTCTTGCCTAGAATGCTATGCTCCAGTCCAGTTTTTTTTAATTCTTTTCTCTCAAACAAAATTACAAATGAAGTTTGACATTTCATACAAAATTACAAATAAATTTTTGACATAAACGAAATTACACATAAAGTTTCACATTCCATACACAAGTACATTTATGTACCCATTTTTTTTACTCATACATACCGGTATATGTATTCCATACATACACAAGTACATTTATGTATTTCGCATGTTTTTTCATAAAAATTACCCCCCTAAACAGGTTTGATTGAAATATTACCCCCTAAACAAGTTTGTCTTAAATATTACTCCCTCAACAAGATTAACTTAACCAACATAAAAATTACACCACTTGAATTCAAGATCACCTTTTGCAAACTGACATATTCTTCACCTTTGGTGGATAAATTCTTCACACAAGGCAAACAAAATAAACTGCACATATAGGAACTGCTGTTGGTTAAATTACAAATGTTATTATTTACTTCAATTATGTAGGACAGGTTTCAAACTGTGTACTCCGTTAGGTTTAATACACGATCATCATTTGCTTACTTTTGAAAAAAAGAACAACTTTAGTAATTTACTTCCAGAGAAATAAACTGTATCGGCAAGAAATCCATGCACAATAATCACACACATAAAGCCATTTAACACCGGCCCTTGAAGTTCGCCATGATGTCCCTAGCTGTAGCGCCTATCTAGCCAGCGCGCGCTACGGTACGTACCATACCGCTGCGCTAGGCCAGTGTTGTTGGTGTTGTTGGACATCCAGCTCCGGGCGCGGCGGAAAACTCAACTCCCGGGTCAACTCCCTAGGTTCCTGTAATTGAGATCAAACACCCGTTTTTCTGCGCACTCCACCGTTCAAAGGGCGTTCAAGTTCCAGAAAATCGGACTAAAAATGTTTTCTTTGTACCATTGCCGCCGGAAAAAATGACCCCCTAAACGCATTTGGCCGCATTCCGTTCAGCACCCCCTTTTTCTTGAAAATCGGCGTTTTCGGACCCCTTAACACGTAACGTGCATTACGCGTCCTGGATGAAAAAAAAAACCCTTTTTACACGTTTTTTTGGACGTGCAAGTGTACACCAATATACCTCAGTGCCCCCCCCCCCCCCCCCCCCCCCCCGGGATTGGAATCACCTTGATTCAAATCTAAAGCAAGCTTTCTCTCTTAAATCTTATAGAAGAAATCTTAAACATTATCAAATTAACTCTTACAGTATAAATTCATAACGATTGTGTGTCTAAACATAACAAAAACAAAACCCTTCTTTCAAGACATCTTTTTGGTCATACTTACACATACTCATGTGTCTGAACCACTCAGTCCCACTTGAAACTATGCAGCTCGAACCTGCTGTAATATATCCAGCCAAAATACAAGATCAAAAGAGTGAAACTCAGAATACTACTTACATCTACCAGCAAGTTGTCTGTGAAAGTCCCTCGTTTGGTGACCAGCTAAACCACTGATTCAGGGAATATGGAATTTTAAACATTAAATTGTGTGTTCATTCTATTTTTCTGCTAAGACTCATTGATCCTTCTGTACTGCTGCCCTCTCTGTGTGGAGAGAGGAAATCTGCATTTGTTTATTAATGCTGGCAGTAGTACAGCAGTAGAGGGCAGCCCATATGTGTTTTCACCATGACCATATTGGTTTGGGAGGACAAGGTTATTTATAACCTTGTCTTTGGATAAGTGCACATATTATGTGTATCTGGATTTTCTACTACTATAAACCCAATTTAGGCTGACATTAACTGCTAATATACAAATTTGTAAGCTAATTTCATTTTGATGTTTTAGTGATGTTTATGTGTGTTTATTTCTTTTTTTTTTCACGCATATCTTGTCTCGTTTCTTTAAAGCTCATACACAGTCTCGGTAGCAAAAATCATACTGGCAAGAAACTTATCTGAAATAGTCACATACTATTCTCCTTTTATCATAAGAAACATGTACAAGATTATTTAACATTCCATTCACGATTTCGAACAAATTTTAGTGCAAATATCTGTAAGAAACGCTTGGTAACGGCTTTTCACTGCCTCCCGCTAAGACCATATCCACCTGATGGTTCCCCGCACAATAAACCCAGCGCTTCGCACTATGTGTAGCGTATTCTGCACACACCACACACAACAATCCACATGTACCGTAAGTAGTGTGTGTGTGGCCGTTGTTTGAATTTACATCCCCTCTTTTTTGGGCCAGGGATATTTATTACTTTTCACCTCTCATTCGATAAATATTTCACTTGAGGAGGAAAAAACTTCACAGCATCTTAGTTATGTTAGTACCCTGCTGTTTATTAAGTAAAATCAAAGAAATCTCACGAAAAGTTTTTGAGGGCTTCCCAAAACTATCTGTTACCTTTAATGCCATATCTGTATATACATTTACATACATGTATTTTGTAATTCTCTTTTACTGGAGAACCTAGTTTTAACTAGACAGAAAAATCTGTCTGTTTGGAGGGGTTTTAGAATTTTTTTTGACTTTTTTGACTGTAGGAGAGAGATTACGTGAAGCCAGACGCAGTCTCAGCAGAGCATATCCCCGAACGTAATAGACTGATTTCTGGGTCTAAGTTTTAACAAACTGTGCTTTTCTTTAGGTTCTCCCATGATACTGCCTTTTCTATTGACTAGATCTAATGTAAATTTTCACTGTTAATTTTAATACATTGAAAATGTTATTATGATATCTGTATTCGATATTTGAACTACATGTATGTATACTTTTAATTGTAATGTTCATGGCAGATTTCTGCAGTATTATGAAATAAACAAGTGAATGAGTAAATTACGCAATACGTAATAAATGTCCCCGCCGGAAGAGCAGATCTGTGGAAATTAACTAGCCTGAACCTTAAAACTTCAGTGAAAAACTTTAGTGAATAAAATAATAATGTTACTGCATGCAAAAGAAGAGAATACCAACAATGCATGTATACAACTGAAATATAAAAATGAAAACATTATGAACCTTCAGCCATTTGAATAAATTTGCATAAATTTGCATGAATAATGAATTTCAAAATTCTGTGTAGAAGTTTGGAAGCCCCCACCCAGCCCTATCAGATTAAACAATCGGAATAAAAATTCGATGTGAAATAGAGGAGAAGTAGCATTTTTCGTCAATTTTGAATAAATTTGCATAAATTTGCATAATTAATGAATTTCAAAATTCTGTGTAGAAGTTTGGAAGCCCCCACCCAGCCCTATCAGATAAAACAATCGGAATCAAAATCCGATGTGAAATAGAGGAGAAGTAGCATTTTTCGTCAATTTTGAATAAATTTGCATAAATTTGCATAATTAATGAATTTCAAAATTCTGAGTAGAAGTTTGGAAGCCCCCACCCAGCCCTATCAGATAAAACAATCGGAATCAAAATCCGATGTGAAATAGAGGAGAAGTAGCATTTTTCGTCAATTTTGAATAAATTTGCATAAATTTGCATAATTATTGAATTTCAAAATTTTGTGTAGAGGTTTGGAAGCCCCCACCCAGCCCTATCAGATAAAACAATCGGAATCAAAATCCGATGTGAAATAGAGGACAAGTAGCATTTTTTGTCGATTTTGAATAAACTTGCATAAATTTGCATAATTAATGAATTTCAAAATTCTGTGTAGAAGTTTAGAAGCCCCCACCCAGCCCTATCAGATAAAACAATCGGAATAAAAATCGGCCAAGAAATGACGGAGAAGTAGCATTTTCTAACATTTGAGCACACACGGACAGACGGACGGACGGACGGACACACACACACACACACACACACACACACACGCACACACGTACGGAGCCCGTTTCATAGTCCCCTCGCGAACTTCGTTCGGCGGGGACAATTAATTCATTTATTCTTTCTTCATGCGAATGATGATGTCAGTGTCAGATATCGCTGCGCCGGTTTGGGGCCGGATCGCACGCGGGAAGCTCTGGTGTAACTTTAGGACTCTGGCTAGGGCTGATGAGATTCTGCTCAGCTGGCGCACACATGATGCGTGCTAAAACTCTCCATTGAGTTTGTACATGGGGCCGCAAACTGGTGCAGGTATGCCACAAACTGGCTCCAAAACAGGGAAAATGAAAAATTAATATTACCATGGCAACTCTTCATTTTTAAAGTTTTTTTAATAGGGTCTATATTTTTGCTCAAAACAATATGAACTTCCATTATTTGGGTAAAATTTGAAAATAAATCTGGAATAATAATAGTTGAATAATAATAGCTGAATATCCCTACTTCCATTGAACTTCCATTATTTGGGTAAAATTTGAAAATAAATCTGGAACAATAACAGTTGAATAATAATAGTTGAATATCCCTTCTTTAGCTTACATGAGGGCTTGAGGTGATATGATTGAACTGTACAAGATTTTTAATAAATACGATTCTGATGTAACACCAAATCTTGTATTACAATCCAGAGATCAGACAAGAGGGCATAGTAAGAAATTGTTTATTCCTAGGACCAAAACTCAGAGATACAAAATTCTTTTTATGTACAAATACGTAATCGTAAACCATGGAATAATCTCTCCAACGACACCATTACTGCCCCAAATGTGCACAGTTTTGAAGTAGCTTTGGATAGGTGCTGGAAAAGTGAGCCGATTAAGTACGACTATGAGTCGCCTGCACCAGGAAATGATCCAGCCATCTTAAAAAGGAAGAACTTGGAACTGAATACAGAGGCCTAGTGCCTGCGTTCAGTATCTTCCCTAGGTATCCTAGGTAATAAAGAGTTCTAAAATTGGATTTTGTCTCAAGTGTCTGCAGACCACAGCATCTACTCTAGCGACGTTAGACCTACATCATGTATAGTCAAGCATTGTATAATTTCCGAACAGGAAACTATTACCGAACGTGTAGTTAAGTTATGCGCATTAAAATGGCTTAAACCTTTCATACGTGTGGGACTACGCGCATGTTCTCTGCACTATTTGACACAGAGAACAAAGGGCAGCAGATCATAAAGTGAGGCAAAAAAACGTAAATAATGCCTTATATTTACATGAAACCAAGAAAACAATTAAATTGATTGAAAAATCCCTTATTCTGAAAAATATCTCTATTTTGAATGAAACTTTAAAGGTATCGTACAGTAGTGGGAAAGGTGGTGCTTTGGATATTTAACTACTTTGTCAGCTGGAATGGAAATTATTACATATACTGATGTGAAATGATTATTTTCGAACAAAGGTGACGTTTGTTTGAAGAAAAATGGTGTAGAAATGGCTAAAATGTCCAAAAAAATAAACATCGAATTACAAGCGCGGAACCGCGCTTGTAATTTGATGTGAAAACAGTGTGTGTAACAAGTGTGTGCGAACCGCTATGCGCCGTTGAGCCGGGAGCGTCGGGGTAGGTGGTCCTTAGCGAGGGTATAAGGTAACCGATGATATTCGATCATTTGAATTATTTTACTGAAAATCACCGGAAATCATGAACAGAATACCGGATTATCTCACTCATGTATCTTTTTATTGAAGCCGAACAATATGAGACTATATTTGAGTAGTTTCATGCCAACTTTCATTTCGCTACCACTACTGTTTATTACCTTTCACCTAAAACTGCCTATTTCAAAGACCTCACGACCGATCCGTTCCTGTCTAATGTTTAGAGAGAGAGTAATTATAGTCAAGGATTGTATTTCCGAACAGATTGTATTACCGAACGTGTGTACAGTTAAGCGCCTAAAATGAGTTTTCATACGCGCGGGACTACGCGTATGAAAACCACACTATTAAAACAAAGGTTGTGTCTTTTTCCCATAGGTTTCACACGTTCGGAAATACAGTACCTTTTTCAAGGGACCAAAACGCGGCCTCGTTGGGAAGGGGTTCACTCGGAAGGGAATATCGTATTAAATCTACATTGTCTTTTTAAAATTCCATCAACTTCTTTTTCTGTAGGACTTTGAGCATTCATTATGTAAGTTTGACAGATATTCGTTTGATATTTTATTTGCTATCGTTGATTTTCTGAAAAGTGTTTGGACACTGGATCCACCACCATACTGCATAACATGCATGCAGTGACCGTTGTTTATATATTGGCAACCCTCGATATAAAGCATGTTCGTGTAGAACGTGCGATCGACCTGCTGAACTACAACAAGTGATAACAAAAAGTGTGTGCGTAATATTTTTGTTCATTAGACTGAGCATAATGAGGATATTTCTCCCATAGGGTCACTTTCGGAAATACAATACCATTTTCAGGGGGACCAAAATGCCGTGTCGTTGGGAAGCGGTTCGCTCGGAAGGGAATCGTATTGAATCTACGTTATCTTTTTAAAATGCCATCAACTTCTTTTTCTGTAGGCATTAACCCTATGGCTATGGTAATAATATATTAACCTCACTACATGACATAAGTGTGAGTGGCCATTGGTAGGACTTTGACTTGAGCATTCATTACGTAACTAAGTTTGACAGATATTCATTTGATATTTTATTTGCTACCAAGTACCGTTGATTTTCTGAAAAGTGTTCGGAAAATGGATCCACTACCATACAATAGTAAGTTAGATCTACACATATGCAACCAAAGCAATGAATTAACTTTAGGTGCTGAACTGAACAACATGCTTAAAAAGTTAAGTGAGATCTAGAGTCTAGTAGATCTAGTACTAGTAAGAGCAAGGAGTCCTAACTCCAGGGAGCTCGAACGCGTAGCGTTCGAGCTCCCTGGAGTTAAAGGAGTCCTTGACCTGGCTTGGTCCTTGCTAAGAGTAAGACTAAGATTCACTCGTCAGTTTGATAAGAGCCTTAGCTTTACTTTAGTTCTAGTAAAGGGTTTAACCAATTCTTACCCGTCACCTACAACAACGCATTTGATGGACTGCATTGTTATTTCAAACACAATCTAGCAGCCGAAAGGAACAGAAGTCCCTTCCACAAAGAACCCGAGACGATGAGATGTTTCCAAATATAAATACATATATGTACAGCGAATGACTGAGCTGACTTTGGCGACCACTACTCTGCGACCAATAAAGGTCAACGAACTTTGTTGCACGGCCCTATGCCTTTTACGTGTATCGCGAATTGATGGTGTCCTTAAAATTGCCCATAAGAATTTAAACAATAATTCTAAGATTGAGGAATGGAGAAAATCTATATGCTGCTTTATATTCTTCCTCAGGAATGTGTTGTAAGCCTGCTGATTTACCATAATCAATTACAATTTCTTCGAATGAATTACTTATTTCTGTTGTATGATATAAATCTTGAATATATGACTTTAAAAGGTTTCATGAAGCAAAATGAGAAGAGTAGACCGATATCGGATCGAGGAATAATTTCCCGTGACAGCCGTCATCTTAAAAGAATACTAGTATACCTAAGAGGGAAACTAAAGCACTGAAAAAAAATAATAAAAACAACAACCCAAATAAAAAGAAAAAAATAAATAAAATAAAAAACCCACAACAATTTAATCAATATTTAATGTCAAGGCACCTCGACAGTATAACGAAAGAACGCATTGGAGGAGAGGAGAGGGGGATAGGGGGGAGGGGGGGGTGATGTAAAATCGGTTCTGTATCACACCTCGCCATTTCAATTTCTTAGCTGTTTACATGAGGTCAAAGCTTAAGAGTTTCTCTTTTCACCCATATATGTCACGCCTTGGAACACTCTTAATTTTTTTTTCTATTCATCTCAGTATTTGAGAAAGATTACTCTTAAATTTGCTGAATTTGGTCCAAAAACATGTTTTTTTTATAACTCTAGCTGTACTACACCTCGACATTTCAATTTCTTAGTTTATTACATGAGGTGAGAGCCAGGGAGTTTCTCTTTTCGTCCATATGTGTCAAGTCTTGGAACACTCTTTCATTAAATTTTTATTTGGGGAGAAGCCCTATTCAAGTTCTGCGACCAATTCAAAACACTCTTTCGCTGTACTTTTATTAAGGGAGAAACCCTGTTCAATTTCTGCGACCAATTCGAAAATTCGCATGCGCGCGACCTATTGCCACAGGTTCAGGCAGTATTATACGCGCACGGGATGCGAAGTGAGGTGGGGGGGGGGGGGGGGTCATGCTAAATCCTTTCTGTGTCACACCTCGACATTTCAATTTCTTAGCTGTTTACATGAGGTCAAAGCTTAAGAGGGTTTCTCTTTTCACCCATATATGTCAAGCTTTGGAACACTCTTTTAAATTTCTTCTATTTATCTCAGTATTTGAGAAAGATTACTCTTAACTTTGTTGAATTTGGTCCAAAAACATGTTTTTTTTATAACTCTAGCTGTACTACACCTCGACATTTCAATTTCTTAGTTTATTACATGAGGTGAGAGCCAGGGAGTTTCTCTTTTCGTCCATATGTGTCAAGTCTTGGAACACTCTTTCATTAAATTTTTATTTGGGGAGAAGCCCTATTCAAGTTCTGCGACCAATTCAAAAGTTCCGATGCGCGCGACCTATTGCCACAGGTTCAGACAGTATACGCGCACGGGATGCGAGGTGAGTGGGGGGTGGGGGGGGGGGGGTCATGTTAAATCCTTTCTGTGTCACACCTCGACATTTCAATTTCTTAGCTGTTTACATGAGGTCAAAGCTTAAGATTTTCTCTTTTCTCACATATATGTCAAGCCTTGGAACACTCTTTTAAATTTCTTCTATTTATCTCAGTATTTGAGAAAGGTTACTCTTAAATTTGCTGAATTTGGTCCAAAAACATGCTTTTTTATATCTCTAGCTGTACCACACCTCGACATTTCAATTTCTTAGTTTATTACACGAGGTGAGAGCCAGGGAGTTTGTCTTTTCACACATATATGTCAAGCCTTGGAACACTCTTTTAAATTTCTTCTATTTATCTCAGTATTTGAGAAAGATTACTCTTAACTTTGTTGAATTTGATCCAAAAACATGCTTTTTTATATCTCTAGCTGTACCACACCTCGACATTTCAATTTCTTAGTTTATTACACGATGTGAGAGCCAGGGAGTTTCTCTTTTCGTCCATATATGTCAAGTCTTGGAACACTGTTTCACTATACTTTTATTTCGGGAGAAACCCTGTTCAATTTCTGCAACCAATTCGAAAATTCGCATGCGCGCGACCTATTGCCACAGGTTCAGGCAGTATTATACGCGCACGGGACGCGAAGTGAGGTGGGGGGGGGGGGGGGGTCATGCTAAATCCTTTCTGTGTCACACCTCGACATTTCACTTTCTTAGCTGATTACATGAGGTCAAAGCTTAAGAGTTTCTCTTTTCACACAGATATGTCAAGCCTTGGAACACTCTTTTAAATTTCTTCTAATTATCTCAGTATTTGAGAAAGATTACTCTTAAATTTGCTGAATTTGGTCCAAAAACATGCTTTTTTATATCTCTAGCTGTACCACGCCTCGACATTTCAATTTCTTAGTTTATTACACGAGGTGAGAGCCAGGGAGTTTGTCTTTTCACACATATATGTCAAGCCTTGGAACACTCCTTTAAATTTCTTCTATTTATCTCAGTATTTGAGAAAGATTACTCTTAAATTTGCTGAATTTGGTCCAAAAACATGCTTTTTTATATCTCTAGCTGTACCACACTTCG
Organism: Heliocidaris tuberculata; assembly: GCA_025618425.1. Classification (NCBI taxonomy): domain Eukaryota; kingdom Metazoa; phylum Echinodermata; class Echinoidea; order Camarodonta; family Echinometridae; genus Heliocidaris; species Heliocidaris tuberculata. The sequence continues at coordinate 31,624,722 of CM046836.1, forward strand.
ACATTTCAATTTCTTAGCTGTTTACATGAAGTCAAAGCTTAAGAGTTTCTCTTTTCACCCAATATATGTCACGCCTTGGAACACTCTTAATTTTTTTTTCTATTTATCTCAGTATTTGAGAAAGATTACTCCTTAAATTTGCTGAATTTGGTCCAAAAACATGTTTTTTATAACTCTAGCTGTACTACACCTCGACATTTCAATTTCTTAGTTTATTACATGAGGTGAGAGCCAGGGAGTTCTCTTTTCGTCCATATATGTCAAGTCTTGGAACACTCTTTCATTAAATTTTTATTTGGGGAGAAGCCCTATTCAAGTTCTGCGACCAATTCAAAAGTTGGGATACGCGCGACCTATTGCCACAGGTTCAGACAGTATAGGCGCACGGGATGCGAGGTGAGTGGGGGGTGGGGGGGGGGGTCATGTTAAATTCTTTCTGTGTCACACCACGACATTTCAATTTCTTAGTTTATTACACGATGTGAGAGCCAGGGAGTTTGTCTTTTCGTCCATATATGTCAAGTCTTGGAACACTCTTTCGCTGTACTTTTATTAAGGGAGAAACCCTGTTCAATTTCTGCGACCAATTCGAAAATTCGCATGCGCGCGACCTATTGCCACAGGTTCAGGCAGTATTATACGCGCACGGGATGCGAAGTGAGGTGGGGGGGGGGGGGGGGGGGTCATGCTAAATCCTTTCTGTGTCACACCTCGACATTTCAATTTCTTAGCTGTTTACATGAGGTCAAAGCTTAAGAGGGTTTCTCTTTTCACCCATATATGTCAAGCTTTGGAACACTCTTTTAAATTTCTTCTATTTATCTCAGTATTTGAGAAAGATTACTCTTAACTTTGTTGAATTTGGTCCAAAAACATGTTTTTTTTATAACTCTAGCTGTACTACACCTCGACATTTCAATTTCTTAGTTTATTACATGAGGTGAGAGCCAGGGAGTTTCTCTTTTCGTCCATATGTGTCAAGTCTTGGAACACTCTTTCATTAAATTTTTATTTGGGGAGAAGCCCTATTCAAGTTCTGCGACCAATTCAAAACACTCTTTCGCTGTACTTTTATTAAGGGAGAAACCCTGTTCAATTTCTGCGACCAATTCGAAAATTCGCATGCGCGCGACCTATTGCCACAGGTTCAGGCAGTATTATACGCGCACGGGATGCGAAGTGAGGTGGGGGGGGGGGGGGGGGGTCATGCTAAATCCTTTCTGTGTCACACCTCGACATTTCAATTTCTTAGTTTATTACACGATGTGAGAGCAAGGGAGTTTCCCTTTTCGTCCATATATGTCAAGTCTTGGAACACTCTTTCATTATACTTTTATTTGGGGAGAAACCCTGTTCAATTTCTGCGACCAATTCGAAAATTCGCATGCGCGCGACCGTATCCGGACAACTACCCCCTGGACAATTACCCCCCGGACAACCACCACCCGGAAAACCAGCCCCTGGACGACTACCCCCCTAGGACAACTACCCCCTAGGACAACTACCCCCCAGGACAACTACCCCCCAGGACAACTACCCCCCAGAACAATTACCCCCCAGGACATCTACCCCCCAGGACAATTACCCCCCGGACAACTACCCCCCGAACAACTACCCCCTGGACAGCTACCCCCGGAAAAATTGTCCTGGGGGTAATTGTCCTGGGGGGTAGTTGTCCTGGGGGGTAATTGTCCTGGGGGGTAGTTGTCCTGAGGGGTAATTGTCCTGGGGGGTAGTTGTCCTGGGGGGTAGATGTCCTGGGGGGTAGATGTCCTAGGGGGGTAGTCGTCCAGGGGGTGGTTTTCCGGGGGGTAGTTGTCCGGGGGGTAGTTGTCTAGGGGGTAGTTGTCCTAGAATCGCGCGCGACCTATTGCCACAGGTTCAGGCAATATTATACGCGCACGGGATGCGAAGTGAGGTGGGGGGGGGGGGGGGTCATGCTAAATCCTTTCTGTGTCACACCTCGACATTTCAATTTCTTAGCTGTTTACATGAGGTCAAAGCTTAAGAGGGTTTCTCTTTTCACCCATATATGTCAAGCTTTGGAACACTCTTTTAAATTTCTTCTATTTATCTCAGTATTTGAGAAAGATTACTCTTAAATTTGTTGAATTTGGTCCAAAAACATGTTTTTTTATAACTCTAGCTGTACTACACCTCGACATTTCAATTTCTTAGTTTATTTTTTTCAGTTTTCAGTCTTTATTTTTTCTCATTTCCAACAAAATAAATACAAAATCAATATACAAATATTGTGGGAATTAAACATTTGGAACAGAATGCATGCAATATAAAACATTAAAAGTGTATATTTCAAAGTAAATAGATAAATTAGTATTGCAATTATAAACTAAGTCAAATCATCTGTTTTGTTGGAAATGGAGAGGTCCACTGAGAAGCGGAGCTTGTAAATTGTGGACCCCTCAAATAACAGTAATTAGGAATTGTAAATTACATAATAAAAAATAAGAAGGGTAGTGGCCAACAGAGAGAAAGAAAAAAAAAAAAAAAAAAAAGTACCCCAAAAATGACAAACACAGTGTACCAAAATGATGAGGGAAGAGTGAAAGCGAGAAAGAGGAGAGAAAAGGGACAGAAATGGTCCGCAAGTGGATTAAATAAAGGTTACCGTAGGCAACTGTAAGCAAACATAATGAAAATTGAGAGCGCAAAAACAACTAAGAGTAGGCGAGTGGTGACGAAATCTTTGGAAGAATAAAACAATTTCTGTATAATCTTATGTAGAGGCGGTCTATATACCACAAATGGAGCTAAGTATTGTATGGAATCAATAGGATAATTTTAAGTTTTCTTTTGAATGCTGTGAGTGAAGGGGAATTTTTCAAATCGATACGCAAAGTATTCCAAAATTTAGGTCCTTCAAAAATAAATGTATTTTGAGCGGAAAGTGTTCTCAAAAGAGGTAAATGAAATTCATCTGATTGTCTAGTGGGATATTTATGAATTGTACGATGTTTAAGAAACATATCATGAAACACACATGGTAGAGTACCACAATTGTATTTAAACATAAATTCACCAAGCTGATATAAGTAGAGATCTTTAATTTTTAAAATGTTCTGTTCAAAGAAAAGAGGATCCGTATGGGCGCGTATAGGGGCATTGCAGATAATACGGATAACTTTCTTTTGTAATAACAAAACTCTTTCCAGCAATGTTTGATGCGTGTTTCCCCAAACTAAAAGACCGTAATTTAAATATGGTAAAATAAGGGATGAATAAAGCATAAGCAAAGATGATTGTGGTAGGTGTAATCTAAGTCTACTAATAATACCAATATTGCGAGAGATAGTTTTACAAATATTATCGATGTGCAATTTCCAGGAAAGTTTACTGTCGACTAAAACACCCAGGAATTTGGTATGAGAGACTTGTTTTAGAGGGGTGTTGTCAAAAATAATATCAGTGGGTAATGAAACTAAAGAATTGCTGAATAAAATGTAATTCGTCTTCAAAAGATTTAGGGATAACTTGTTAGCTCTTATCCAGTCTAATATGTTCCGCAACTCTGTATTAATTACATCGACAAAAACATTTTGATTATTGTGAGAAAAAAATAAATTTGTATCATCGGCAAATAAAATGAATGACAGGGAGTTGGCTGATTTATGAAAATCATTTATATAAAGAATAAACAATAACGGACCTAACAGGCTCCCTTGTGGGACACCACAAGTAATATCTCTAAAATCAGATCCATGTTCATTTAAGAATACATATTGTTTTCTGTTAGAAAGGTAGCCCCTGAACCACTCCAAGGCCTTTCCACGGACACCAATATGAGAAAGTTTATAAAGTAAAATTTCATGATTAATCGTGTCAAAGGCCTTGGAGAAGTCCAGGAATATACCTACAGTGTGAGATGAAGAGTCAATTGAATGGGCAACTTTCTCAACGAAAGACATTAGAGCATGAACAGTACTGTGTTTCTCCCTAAAACCAAACTGGAAGTTAGAAAGAATATCATATCTCTTCAGAAAAGAAATCATTCGAGTGAAAATTATTTTTTCCAAAATTTTGGAAAAAGAAGAAAGTAATGAGATTGGACGATAGTTACCTATTTCCAGGTTGTCACCTTTTTTGAATAACGGAATAATTTTTGCCAGTTTCATAGAATTTGGGAATTTACCCTGCAACAATGAAAGATTAAAGATATGGACCATTGGATCTACAATAAAAGGAATCATGGCTTTTAATATAACATTATTAATTCCATCATAGCCAGAGCTTTTCTTATTCTGTAAATTGGAGACAATATTAATGACTAGTGGAACCCGTGGAAATCCACGGGCACTATTGAAATTAGGATGAGTTTGATTGCAACAATTAGACTTGTTATTTGACATAATAGTTGGAAAGGCAAAAATAACCCTTATGTGGACTGAAAAATGTGAAGAGTTTTGTTGCAAAATGCAATAAATCTATTTTGGTGAATGCTAGATATTTGTTTTTAAAGGTAGCTGCTGAATTATAAGGGAAATAATACGGGAAATGTATATGTGCTTTTGTCTATATATAAGTTGCAAATTACAGCTTCATAATGTAAGAAGTGCTGTATCATTGAAGATATATTTTTTTGAATTATACCTCTGTGGCCATAGTTCAGAATCAATTGTAAATGGTAATTTAAAAAAAAAAATTTTGGCAACAAAACTCTTTTCAAACAAATATTAAACAATTATTGTAATGCAAGAAGGATCTTTAGTTAAAGACATTAATTTTGGGTCATGTCATGGGTGAGTAAATAAAAACTAAGGTTTCTTGGGCCTGAGTGGTTAAGATCATTTTTTTGGTTAATTGATGTTAGTATTTACAGGCATAATCTTAGTAGTCACAATGATCACAGTCACTCGTCTTTTTCTCATATTCATCGATTACTAACTCCAGGGAACTCCACCATGAGCAATGCACCATTGTGGTGGATACCGCGAAGTCTGTAATTTCTTGGATTGGTGGCTGGAAAGCGAGTCGGCGATTTCTTCCGTGAAGACTCTTCTATTTAACGGACATTGTAACCTTCTTGTTTTTCTTCTTCTGTGTCCTTTTTTCGGTATTATGAAAGATCTGAATTGCAAGAAAAACTGTCCAAGATCATCATTTAAATATTCAGAGGTTTAAATCTGTTTCTCCCGTTGTAGAACCAACTGATTCCTGGGAAAGAAATACGGACGCCTGGTATAAAGCTACAGAACGCTCATGGATTACGGGTACTGGATGGGTGGTACTTGCGAGCACTCGTGGCCACATTGCTATTTTTAGACGGTTCGTGTACGTTCATGTACAGGCGGGCAGTGGGCGTAGCAGGTTGCAAGCCATCCATGTTGTCTTTGTCCATGGCGCTTGTTATGAAAAATCATATTTTGCAGCCAAACGGCGGGCTTTCGCGAAATACGAACCCGGCGTTGCACTGCCTCGGCACCTTGGCTACCTGTTCCCCCAAAGGGCGCGTTCCGAGGAACGGCGGCAAAAAAGTTTACGGCGCTGAACCGCCGAAAAAGCTCCCGCTATTATTATATAGATTTCTTGCCTATTCGTCGGGAGGAAAAAAATAGAATTTGGATTGGAAGGGCCTAAAAAATCCGCATAATTTCTGTTAGATGGGGGAATGTTTTTTGCGAGATTATTGCCGATAGAGGAAAAGTAATTATTAAATATGTTGGCTATATCTTTAAAGTCTTCAACAATTTCATCGTTATACTTGATTCTATTAACTTCAGATCTTTTATTACCCAAGTTCATTGCTTGTTTGATAACTTTCCAAGTATTTTGTGTATCATGTTTAAACATTTCTAAACGACTTATAAAGTATTTTCTCTTTTCTAGGCGAATAATTCGAGTCAATGTGTTTTTGTAAGATGTATACTTTGCTTTAGCTTTTTCAGTACCTTTTATTTTGTATTTATAAAAGAGATTATTTTTCCGATTAATTGAGCGTAGAATAGACTTAGATATCCAAGGGAGTTTAGGTGTTTTCTTATAATTAGTTTTTATCTTTTGTTTAGGCATATTAATGTCCAACTGTTCGTTCAATAAGTTGGAAAAGGTTTCATATGAACTATTAACGTCTTCGTCGGTGTATACCCGCGACCAATCGGTATTTTCGAGGTCAATTCCAAGACGTGCCAAACTCTCGGCATTGACTTTACGCCTATAAGTTGAAGAACCATTGCTATAAATAGACTGACCCAGCGGATAGTGCATTGCAATAGGATAATGATCAGTTATGTCCGATAGAATAATATAAGAATCAGGATGTGGGATAACATTGGAAAAAATATTGTCAATTAAAGTAGCAGATGCATTTGCAACACGCGTTGGCTTAGAAATGAGTGGCAAGCAAGAGGCAGATAAAATTAATTCAAGGAATTCTTGAGAAACATTGTGATGTTCATGGTTCAGTAAGTCTATGTTAAAATCTCCCATCAGAAAAAAGTCTTTATTGTCAAGATTGACATTTCGTAATAAATTTGACAAATATTGAAGGAATTCTTGAGCATTTGAGCTGGGGGATCTATATATAACACCAGCAATGATATTTTTGTTACCAGGAACCGCAATTTCAATAAAAAGGGATTCAACAATAGTATTACAAACAGAAATTTCATGCAAAATGGTGTAGTTAAGTGATTTAAGAATGTAGAAGGCAACTCCACCACCAACTCTATCTTGCCTATTTTTATTGATAAACTCATAATCATTGATATGGTAGGAGTGGTTTGAATCGTAAGTTAGCCAAGTTTCTGTGAGGCCAATCAAGGAAAAAGGGTTTGACAAAGGTTTATCAGCAAGTGAAAGAAGGTCATCAAAATGCCTATTCAAACTTCTTATATTCAAATGAAGCAAGGAAAATGTGTTATTATTAAAATCTTTTGATACATTAGAAAGTTGGTTAATAGTTATATAGTTAGTAATCCTACGTTGAGCTGGGTCATCAAAATCAAAATCGAATTCCAAGTTTTCAGATGAAAAGTTGATGCTATCCATAACAAGATTGTCATAAGAAGGAGGAGGGCGCCCTATCTGAAGTGGAGTGAAAGCATGCTTTCATTTTGATCTCTGAATTTCACCAATTCTGACTGAACTAGAAGTAACGGTGGTAAGCAAATATGATGATTTGTTAACTTATGTTCTCAGGATTCGATTGATGTACAATGAGTTCCAAAAGACGTCTTGATACGCCTGAGAAAAACAAAGATACTGTGATGGCTTCGAAGAAAGTTGCTTACGAGCACGGTGATATGGAATCTGCTCCTACTTTGCCCGGCGGCGGCGGCGGAGGTGGAGATCAGAGTCAGCCACCCCAGTGGTTCATCTTTTTCTCTCAGAAGTTAGATGATCGCTTTTCTCGACTAGAGGAGAGAATGGAGATGTTGCTTGTTAAGAGGCTAGATGAATTTGAGGTGAAGCTTGATGAGAATGCAGAAAAGATTACTGCCTGTTCTATACAACTAGACGATGTGGTGGTGGAGTTGAAAAAGCTGAAGAAGGAGAAAGAGGAGATGTTAGAGAAATTAGACGACCTGGAAAACAGGAGCAGACGGAACAACTTGGTGTTCCACGGAGTTCCGGAGGCTCGAGGTGAGAAGTGTCAGGAGACGGTTAAGGCACTGCTGTGTGATTTTGCTGGTATTTCTTCAGATGAATGCCCCATAGAGAGATGTCATCGTACACCATCTGGCTCTGCCTCGACTACGGATAAGCCCAGAATCATACACGTGGCTTTTACTTCATATGTAGTAAAGGAGAAGGTGAGGAAGGCTTGCATCTCGAAATTCAAGGAAAGCACATTTAAGGGTGAGAAGATTTATGTGTCAGAAGATTTCTCGAAGCGTGTCATGCAGAAGCGGAAGAACAAGTTGGACCATCTCAAGCGGTTGAAAAGTGAAGGAAAGAAACCCTTTTTCCTGTTTCCTGATAGACTTGCATACCGTAACGCAGAAGGGAAACTGTTCATAGTAGGCTGACTTTACTGAACCAACATACTCTCAAGGACAAGTAAACAGTGTTATGTTTTGTATACATCTTTATTGTCATATGAACATAATGACTGTTTGATCCTTTTTGTGTTCTACATGTTTTTGTCTAGTATTTAATCTTTTATCAAAACAAAGATTTCTGAAAGAAAGTGATATTCATGATGTTCTTTCTTACCTATACATGTTTTTTTTTAGTATTAGAGCTGAGCTCTTTTATCATCATTTGTTTGTGGAGCTATCAGTTAGGATTTGGTGTTTTCTTGCTTGCTCCATTTCGGTATTTAAGCACTTGTACACAGGGCTGGATTTTCGATTTGAAGCCCTGTGTTACATCTTGTGCTTGCCTTCCTTTTGTTCTTTCATGTTTAATGCCTTAATTTATTTGTATTTTTTGTTTTTATTTTTTTATTTTTACATGATCTCATTATTTTTTTTTTTTTTGTAATGGCAGCAACTTGTACTTTGATGCTTTGTTTCTTGAAGGGATGTCTCTCTTTACTTCTCTGTGACTATTTTGGTTGTTTTTTCAGACATGGAAGGAGTATGCTTTCAGTTCTGTTGTACATTGATTTAATGACATTTAAATGATTATGAAATTATGCACATTTAATTGTCGTGGTATGCAGGATCATGTTAAACGAAGAAAGGTATTTCATTACCTTAGAAATATAAACAGTGATATAATTTTCTTACAAGAAACACACTCTGATAAGAAGGATGATCTTTTTTGGAAATCCCAATGGGGGGAATCAGCCTGGTTCTCAAGTTTTACATCCAATAGTAGGGGGGTTGCTATTTTGATTAGAAATACATTATCAGTTAGGGTGAAGTCAGTTTTTAGGGACCCCAATGGTAGATTTTTAATTTTAAGTACATTATTAAATGGCTTGTCAGTGTCACTGGTTAATGTTTATGCTCCTAATAATGATGAACCAGATTTTTTATTGGAAGTTTTTGCTGAAATTGATAAATTTGATGATTCTTCCTTGATTGTGGGTGGTGATTTTAATACTGTTATTGGACCTTTAGATTATCAGGGTACAAGAACACAGCACTCTAATGTAAAATCAAGTGAAATGTTATCTGTTTTAATAGATGATTATAGTTTATATGGAGGAATTTTCATCCTAATCTTAAGCAATACACAAGACACCAAAAAAAGTCCTAGAGTTTTATCCAGATTAGATTTTATTTTGATTTCTAGTAATTTGTTGACTAATTGTGTCAGCTCAAAAATTGTACCAGGTATTCAGTCTGATCATTCAATTGTTTCTTTACAGCTCCATGATAATCAACCCTTAAAAGGTCGTGGTTTTTGGAAACTAAATTGTCATTATTTACATCATGATTCAAAATTTATTCAACTTATTAAGGACACCATTCAAGATTTCAAACAAACCCATAAAGATTCAGAATGTAATCCTAATACATTATGGGATTCCTTAAAATGTGTTATTACTGGCATTTGTATGGAATATACTGCTAGAAAAAAGAAAGAAACCAAACAAAAGATAAATTACTTCATGATATTGGTAAGATTAAAAGTGAATTGTCTGATACTTCCCCATCTGATGATTCTAAATTTATGGAATTGGAGGATTTGGAATCTAAATTGAATAAAATATATGATTACGAGACAAAAGGATTAATAATTCGCTCTCGAGTTAGATGGCTAGAAGAGGGAGAGAAAAGCTTAAAATATTTTTGTAATTTAGAAAATAGATCTTGGCAAAAGAAAACTATCAATAGAATTAAAGACTCTGTGGGTAATTTGATTTTGGATCAAACTAAAATCTTAAAAGAGATTCATGAGTTCTATAGAAAACTATATTCATGTCAAGATAGTTCAGTGAATAATTGTGATGGAGACTATAGGGGTGCTTGTCATGAATCAATTTATGATAATATCAATATCCCTAAATTGTCTGGTGAAGAAAGACAATTTCTTGAAAATCCTCTCTCTAAACAGGAATTATTACAGGTTTTGAAAGAAATAAAAATGAATAAAACTCCTGGATTTGATGGCCTTCCAATTGAATTTTATACAGTTTTTTGGCCAGATATTAGTGATATGCTCCTTAATTCTTACAATTTTTCATTGCAAAATGGCTTGATGTCCTCATCTCAGAGAAATGGGGTTATAACTTTACTTCCCCAAAAAGATAAAGACCCTCTGCTTATTAAAAATTATCGTCCTATAACATTATTAACAGTCGATTATAAAATTTTAGCTAAGTGTCTTGCTAATCGCCTAAAACGTTGTATGGGATCCCTTATTCATGAAGACCAATCTGGCTTTTTGAAAGGAAGAAATATTGGGAATAATATACGTGTTATTTTAGACATAATTGAATATTGTGATATAAATGATATTCCTGGTTCTATCATTTTGCTTGATATTGAAAAGGCGTTTGACAGTGTGAAACACGATTTTTTGATTCAAACATTAAAGCAGTTTAATTTTGGAGATAAATTTATTTATTGGATCAAAACTTTGTATACACAGAGACAAAGTTATGTAATGAATAATGGATTTTTAACTGAACGTATCCCCATGCAAAGGGGAATATTCCAAGGTTGTCCCATCTCTCCTTACCTGTTTTTATTTGTAATTGAAATAATGGCTCTTATGATTAGACAAAATGAATATTTTAAGGGCATTTCTGTAATGGATCAAGAAGCTAGGATTTCTTTATTAGCAGATGATTCTGTTTGTTTTCTTGATGGTTCTAAAAATTCTTTTGAGAATTTGTTTAAGATTCTTGATAAATTTGGTCTCCATTCAGGATGTAAAATTAATCTCTCTAAGTCAGAAGCTATTTGGATTGGGTCCAAAAGAGGTTGTCAGGAATTTCCACTCGCTGATAGAGGAATTGTATGGAAAACGTCACAGTTTAAGTCCCTTGGAATATTTTTTTCACTGGACGTTAATTCAATGTTTGAACTTAATTATAAAGAAAAATTGAAAAGAATCAAACAAACAGTTAACTGCTGGCGAATGAGAAGCCTGTCTTTGATTGGTAAAATATGTGTCATTAAGTCTCTTGTATTACCACAGTTATTGTACCTTTTCTCTGTTCTTTGTATTAAAATTCCCCAAAAGTTCTTTAAGGAGTTAAACAGTATATTTGACAAATTTATTTGGAATGGAGGGAAGGATAGAGTTCAAAGGAAATTGATGTGTAATGATTTTCAATCTTGTGGTCTGAAAATGATTGATCCTTATTTTTTTTCAATTTCACAAAAGATGGTATGGGTAAAACATTTAGTTGATAAGAACTTTCAAAGTATGTGGAAAACAATTGAATTAACATTTCTCAGAAAGTTTCATGAAGATACAGATATCCTGTGGAAATCATATGCTCCTGAAAATATTTTGAATGCTTTGGGTAATTCTCAAGTTGCAGAATGTTTACGCTCATGGTATATTTTCAGGCAGGAGGCTACAAAGGATATCTTTGATTGTAAGTTTTCTGATATTGGTATTTGCCAGATGTTATGGTTTAATCGACAAATTCGTTCGAAATCGAAAGGTCATTTTTATTATAGTAGCTGGTATCAACATAATATTAGATCTATTGATGATTTACTGAATCCACCTTTTCCTGGTTTCAAATTGTTTGAAGAATTAGTCCTGGATTTTAATATTCCTCAATCGGACAGACGTAGGTATAATTTCTTGATGAGTAATATACCCAGAGAGTGGCTTGAAGACCCACATGGTCAGAACAATGATGTTTTTAATACTTTAATCGCAAAGTTAATGAGTATTAGAAAGGTCCCCAGTTATGCATATAAAATACTGTGTAATCAGTGTTCTCCTCAGAATCGATATGATTACTGGCATGACAAACTTACAGTACCACAAGATACAAATTGGGAGAAGATTCATGTTAACAATTTTAAGTGTACCATAGATACAAGACTGCGTTCGTTTTATTTCAAAGTTTTTCATAAAGCTATTGCTTTGAATGCCTTTTTGTATAAAATCAAGAGGAAGGACTCCCCCAACTGTAGTTTTTGTAATAAAGTAGAAGAGACAACAATTCATTTATTTTGTGAATGTGAGAAGGTGACACCACTTTGGTATAAACTGTTAAATTTAATTCACCTCAAACTTGATCCAAATTTTAATTTAACCAATTTCGAAAAACTTTTTGGTACCCCATCTGACAAATTCTTGTCATATTTATTCCTTCTCTTAAAATATTTTATTTACACTTGTAAATTCAAGGGTAGCTTACCAAATGAGATTGCATTTAAATCATTTGTCAAGTCACTTAAAGAAACTGAATATTTTCTTGCAAAAAAGAGAAACAAACTTCCCGTCCACTTTAAAAAATGGAAATTTGATGTTTAACCTTTTCCCGATGTAGAATCTGTTCACGGCATAACAAATTTTATCCTTGTCTGAACTCCGAAGATTTGTTTTTTGTTTTTTATAATAATTTTTGAGTATTCGTTGCCATCCCTTGCAGTATGCACCGTGGGGGATTCAGGGGAGCGGCCTTATCTCCTCATTCGGTATCTATGGCATCCGACTGTGGTCGGTATTGTTTTGTCTAGCCTGAGAGCTAGCGGCGTGAGGCAGGCTTCATTCTCACATCAGATTGTATTGTGGTATTCATGTACTGATGTTTTGCTAGTGTCTGAATGGGAATGTAAGATACAGATTGGAATCTGCCTCCCTTCCTGGGTCTTTGGCTGGACTGGTTTTTTCTATAAATGTGTAATCGAGTAGTTTATACTGCATGGAATTCTATGGGGGATTCTGTGCCTGTTTTCTTGGTACCCCACGGTTGCATATACATCATACATGTATTATATGCGTGTTTTTTATTGTATCGTTGGAACTATTTTTTTTTTTTTTTTTTTGGAACTATCTTTTTTTTTTTTTTTTTTTTTTTTTAATTCTTCATTAATCCTTTGTATGATCTGATTGTACACCTTTTGTGACCAATGCTATAATAAAACATATAAAAAAAAAAAAAAAAAAAAAAAAAAAAAAAAAAAAAAAAAAATTGTCATAAGAATGAGCAGAAGTGTGAGATGCATCATCGGTATAGATAGGTCTATGTAAATCAAAGAAATCGTCATCACTAAGCCTATGAAATGGCAGCGATTGCCTATCGTATGAGCTTGACATCATGGTTTAAAATGAATCTATCATCTTTGACATTCGGCGGAAAGGATAAAAACTGTACTAAAGAAGCATTGGCGCTATCAAGAAGATAAAACAGAAGACAGGGAAATGTACGGCATCCACATGCAGCAAGAAGAAAGAAAAATCGATGGAAATGGAAATGGAATACGAATATAAGACAAGTCATAACCAAAAACAAACATGATTGGAGGAAACACACACATGATGAGAGTGGAGAAAATAGATACATACAAAGAATCTCTGTTGGCATACTGAACTTAAGGCAATCTAAAGGCTGTGACGTCATTGATAAGAGGCTATCAGCACTGAGCTAAAAAATAACAAAGATATTGAGGAATTTTTATAGGAGAGAGAGAGAGAGAAAGGAAGCTTAAATCATCGACTATACATTGTTAGCAAATGAGGGATATCTAAACATACCACATTGCAACGGGGAGGGCAGGTGAAGAAAAAGTTAACAATCGAATATAAAAGGAGAATAAACTAGTGAAGCGTGTAATAATAACAATAAGGGGAGTATTCACTTCTACAAGAAAACAAGATTGAAATTAGCGTTTGCGATGAGCTAGGTCTAATAGTGGTATGAATAAAATCCAAATAACTATTATGTTTGAGAAAAAAAAATACATGTAATTTAAACAGCCTTAGCAATGAATATTGAATGGACCTCTTTGGCGAGTCACACAGTGACAGACCATCACACCCTCCCGAGAAATGCTTTTCAAATTACATGGCCGGAATGCGAGCCACACCAGGCGCGGCCAGGTCAGACAAACATAGGCTTTCCCAACATAGCAACACCCAATGCAAGCAGTCCGCATCTGAGTTGGAACAAAAGGCGCATGTGAATGAATGGTGTATGACAAAGAAAGAGGTGAGCACAAATTTGGATACAGGCACGAAAAAGGTCCACTGTACAGATTCATGATTTGGGAGTACAAGTGAGAGTTGAACACTATATGCAATACCAGAGACAAATACGTCGCTATCGATAAGCAGTGATGTAACAGGGAAAGAATGACATAATTACATAACCAATAATGTATGAGCCACAAGAATAGAAAAAGTAGGCCTATACATAATTTAGGACATCATAAAATAAGCTAATGACATGGTGACAAAAAGTTTCTCAAAAAAGAAATTATGAAAAAGGTTTTCTTTTTCTTTTCTCTTTTTTTTTTAAAATCAAAGATCTGCATGGGGCTATTCTTTTCATTGCAGAAAACTATACAACGAATATGGAGAATATGTGCAAAATAGGAAATATACAATTCAGTCGTGGCAAATGCATCAATTTCATTGAAAAATGCATTACTAGAATAAGAATATTAAAAAATCAAAATTTCGACCAACACAATCATGACAGTAGAGGAACCCAGTGCATAACAATATCAGAATATTTGTAGTCATAAAACGTACTCATTACAAGATCGGAATTGCATGAAAGGTGAATCAATGACCAATCTGCATTAAGAGTAACAGTACAAAATTAAAGTGGCTAAAAATTAGCATCGTAAGGCAACCCCAAATTAGAGACTGTTTGCCCACGTTCGTTCATAGGACAAGTGAACAAGAACTATTTTGGTTTATTTTTGAAAAAAATCAAAGAAATGCATGGGGCTATTATATTCATTGCAGAAAAATACATATATCCGAAGTTATAATGTAGTTGTTATCACATGTAAAGAACAAGGGCAAAATGCGAAAATACATTTCAATCATGGCAAATGCATTAATTTCAATACGGAATGCGTTGCTTAGAATAAAAATTTCAGAATCAATATTACGACCAACACAATAGAAGAACCAGTGCACAATAACATCAGCGCATAAATCAGTCATAAAACTAAATCATTATAATCGGAACTGCATGAAAGGTGAATCAATGACCCTCTGTATTAAGAGTAACAGTACAAAATGAATGGCTAAAAATTAGCATCGTGAGTCTGCCCTCGAGACTCCAAGACGAAGGTTCGTTCAAAACAGAAAAGAAAAAAAAGAAAGAAAAAAAGAGAAAAAAACCCCCACTGAACATGAACTATTATGGTTTATTTGGAAAAAGAAAGAAAAAGAAAAAAATATTCAAAGATCTGGAAAGGGCTATTCTTTTCATTGCAGACAAATACACTGATTTATAAAGCTGATATTATTATGAGTTACAAGTTACAATATATTGTCATCACATGTAGAGACTACCCAACAGGAAAATACAATTCAGTCATGGCAAATGCATTGGTTAAATCAAAGAATGCATTGCTTAGAGTAATGAAAAAACAAGTCAGCATTCTTATCGTTTGTTTATCAATATAGAAGTTCGAAGAACAAAAGTGACATATTCTCCTAATTAACGCAAAGAGGGGAAAAACATGACACCCCTTGCTGATTATGTTAAAAATATTGATTATTGAATATGTAATAAAGCAAAATAACATTGAATACCGATAATTAGGAACGAGAGAAACCGTTGAGCGTTGATTTAGAATTCTGGATAACATTCAGCAAAATCTGGATCCTGAATCGGAGAGTTCATTAGGTTAACTCACATCATACACATGAAATCGCGCAATTTCTTGTTGCTCATTATTATTATTATTATTGTTATTTTGCTGTCATTATAGGCATTGATATGCAGAAGAAAAAAAAATCAATTTCGGTGAGACACAAAACATCGCTGAGAAAAATCATTCATGACGAAGGACTCCGTTTAGACATTACGTATATTTAGTATTATATTCTGGAGAGTAGAATGGATCCACAAACAATATAGATAACCAACATCTTCAACTAATCGGCGAAGATTGTGAGCCATGGTCGCAATCAATCAGGTTGAACAGGTTGAAGGGTTTAGCGATATAAGGCACTTGGGATTATGATTTATCATGAAATAAAAAAATTGGACCCAAAATCATGATGGTTAAATCACTTACATCTGCATCTCATCAGTGAGGATGTGAACTTCAATATTGAGGTAGCGATCATTCATCCCAGTTGATCCAGGGCGATTGCGGTGATCCATTCGTTGCTTTCTTACGGGTCTGTAGATACAAATTGATCCCGTTGATGCGAATCCTCGTAGAAAGCTGGTGTTCTTTCCGAATCTTGTAGGCCAGTGTAGCCAGACGGCCGCGTTCTCTCTTCATTTCAGGCAGTAGATCTGTGCGAATAGTAACGCGGTCGTAACGAATCACAGGTGCTTGAGGGGGTTGAAGATTCTGCTGGGGTTGCCGCGGGGCTTGTTGATCGTGTTGGTTACCGGGATCCGCAGGGCGTTGGCGGTTGGGTTTTTCGAATGAATCCAGTAGGCGATTGCGATCTTCCATAAAAGCGAACCGTACGATAATGGGGCGTGGTGGTGGCGCTGCCCCATCAGGATTACCTCGCTTGGGAGCTGGAAGGCGATGCGCGTTGACTATAAGTGTTTTAGCTGCCTCAGGAAGTGGGATTTGGAGGAAGTTGGAGATAACTCCATACACCGTAGAGTACACATTTTCATTTTTTATTTCAGGGACGCCGTACATCAACAGATTTTGTTTTCTGTCGTGTAGTTCAAGAAGCATTAGCTTCTCTTCAATGCTTTTGTTTTTTCTATCCACGTCATCTTTCATTTTGGGGATAATTTCCTTTTCAATCTCCTTAATATTGTTGCTGTTAAAGTTGACCGATTTATCTAAGTCTAGTATCGTTTTTGTTATTTCATTGACTTCCACTTTAATCATGTGCATATCAAGACTGACGTTGTCAAACCTTGAGTTCATTTCTTTTGATAAGTTAGCGAACATTTCTTTAATTTCTGTTAGTACACTAGACTGACCATGCTGACCTGAAGACGTAGATCCGGGGCTTGGTGCTTGGGCGTTGGCCGGTTCAGCGGTCACGTGAGCGCTCGAGCTTTCGGCATTGGTATTCATGCTGGTGCTATGTCGGGGCAAGCTGCTCGGGGAATTCTGGGCTGGGTTACCAGTGCGTGCGGTAGAGTACCTGGCGCTGGCAGAGGCGGTTTTACACGATTTTGAAGTCGTTGATATCGCCTTTTTCTGGGTTTGTTTTCCTGCGGATTTTGCTGAGGATGATCTGAGGTTATAGGAAGACTCTCCAATAGGCATGACTCAAAATGACTTAGAATATAGTCCTCTATATCATATTTCGAATCTTCGGAAATCGAGAGCTCACTCGCTGACGTCCGCACCCTACGACTGCATTCTATAAAAGATTACATGAGGTGAGAGCCAGGGAGTTTCTCTTTTCGTCCATATGTGTCAAGTCTTGGAACACTCTTTCATTAAATTTTTATTTGGGGAGAAGCCCTATTCAAGTTCTGCGACCAATTCAAAAGTTCGGATGCGCGCGACCTATTGCCACAGGTTCAGACAGTATACGGGCACGGGATGCGAGGTGAGTGGGGGGGGGGGGGGGGGGGGGGGGTCATGTTAAATCCTTTCTGTGTCACACCTCGACATTTCAATTTCTTAGTTTATTACACGATGTGAGAGCAAGGGAGTTTCCCTTTTCGTCCATATATGTCAAGTCTTGGAACACTCTTTGATTATACTTTTATTTGGGGAGAAACCCTGTTCAATTTCTGCGACCAATTCGAAAATTCGCATGCGCGCGACCTATTGCCACAGGTTCAGGCAGTATTATATGCGCACGGGATGCGAAGTGAGGTGGGGGGGGGGGGGTCATGCTAAATCCTTTCTGTGTCACACCTCGACATTTCAATTTCTTAGCTGTTTACATGAGGTCAAAGCTTAAGAGGGTTTCTCTTTTCACCCATATATGTCAAGCTTTGGAACACTCTTTTAAATTTCTTCTATTTATCTCAGTATTTGAGAAAGATTACTCTTAACTTTGTTGAATTTGGTCCAAAAACATGTTTTTTTATAACTCTAGCTGTACTACACCTCGACAATTCAATTTCTTAGTTTATTACATGAGGTGAGAGCCAGGGAGTTTCTCTTTTCGTCCATATGTGTCAAGTCTTGGAACACTCTTTCATTAAATTTTTATTTGGGGAGAAGCCCTATTCAAGTTCTGCGACCAATTCAAAAGTTCGGATGCGCGTGACCTATCGCCACAGGTTCAGACAATATTCGCGCACGGGATGCGAGGTAAGTGGGGGGGGGGGGGGGGTCATGTTAAATCCTTTCTGTGTCACACCTCGACATTTCAATTTCTTAGCTGTTTACATGAGGCCAAAGCTTAAGAGTTTCTCTTTTCACCCATATATGTCACGCCTTTGAACACTCTTAATTTTTTTCTATTTATCTCAGTATTTGAGAAAGATTACTCTTAAATTTGCTGAATTTGGTCCAAAAACATGTTTTTTTTTATAACTCTAGCTGTACTACACCTCGACATTTCAATTTCTTAGTTTATTACATGAGGTGAGAGCCAGGGAGTTTCTCTTTTCGTCCATATATGTCAAGCCTTGGAACACTCTTTCATTAAATTTTTATTTGGGGAGAAACCCTGTTCAATTTCTGCGACCAATTCAAAAGTTCGGATGCGCGCGACTTATTGATACAGGTTCAGGCAGTATATACGAATACGCGCACCGGATGCGAGGTGGGGGGGGGGGGGGGTCATGTTAAATCCTGTCTGTGTCACACCTCGACAATTCAACTTCTTAGCTGATTACATGAGGTCAAAGCTTAAGAGTTTCTCTTTTCGCCCATATATGTCAAGCCTTGGAACACTCTTTCATTAAATTTTTATTTGGAGGGAAACCCTGTTCAATTTCTGCGACCAATTCAAAAGTTCGGATGCGCGCGACCTATTGATACAGGTTCAGGCAGTATATACGAATACGCGCACGGGATGCGAGGTGGGGGGGGGGGGGTCATGTTAAATCCTGTCTTTGTCACACCTCGACATTTCAATTTCTTAGCTGTTTACATGAGGTCAAAGCTTAAGAGTTTCTCTTTTCCATTTCACCTATATATGTCACGCCTTGGAACACTCTTTTAAATTTTTTCTATTTATCTCAGTATTTGAGAAAGATTACTCTTAAATTTGCTGAATTTGGTCCAAAAACATGCTTTTTTATAACTCTAGCTGTACTACACCTCGACATTTCAATTTCTTGGTTTATTACATGAGGTGAGAGCCAAGGAGTTTCTCTTTTCGCCCATATATGTCAAGTCTTGGAACACTCTTTCATTAAATTTTTATTTGGCGAGAAACCCTGTTCAATTTCTGCGACAAATTCAAAACACCGAATGTGTACGAAAAAAGCTTTTATTTAAAGACCCCAACTGAAGCAAATACAACTATAGATCGATGGAAAGGTAAGTAGACGTAGAATACAAATACATGTGGGTAAACATCATTTTTTCCTTTCAATAATCCACAAAAAGCAGAAAGAACACCTCACTGTCCGCCCCCTCCCGGTTGCGTAATAACAAGGGTTCGCTCGGCCGATTTATGACGTCATTTCGTGTACACAACAGTACTCTGTGGCGGGGTCGGGCTAACTCGGCACTAGGGCGAACTCGGCACTGCGCGGTGACTAGGTTTCAAGAGTTGAAGTCCACGCTACGCACCGTACCCTTTTTTATCCTTAAATTTCATGTTTTGCATATTTTTACTTCTTGAAATTGTCAGCATTACTTCTTTGCTAATCACTTTACACATTGATATCAAATAATTTGAATTTAAGTGTTTTGAAATGTGTAATTAAATGCGAAATTCAACACAAGTGTTTGCGATCACTTTAACTCCCTGGGCTCACTCCGCGGCGATTTTCCGCCAAGGCCGAGTTCGCCCTAGTGCCGAGTTAGCCCGCATCCTCTGTGGCTGGTTCACGTAGCGGCGCGTAAACAATGGACAGTGAATAGCTTTCGTACAATAGCCAGTTACTTTTGTGGGCGGAGTTTGTCAAGTTTTGTGAAAGTTTTGATAGCTGATTTTACAGAGATGGCTGCCTCAGTTAACCAGGATGACGACCAAGATGAACTGATGGAATTTGAGAACGAAGAGGATGACAGCACGGGGGAAAGTGGTGAGGAAAATGACAGCGATAAGGCAAGCCGTCTTATCGAGACATTCGTGCAGCTCAGCTCAGCTGAGCCTGCGCTGGGCCAAACACTCAAGACGCCTATAATGTGTGTTTTGGTTACAAAATGATAGCTGTAACTTCGGTTTTCATTTCTGTAACAATGTAAGATGCAGTTGAATACTTTGAAACACCATATCTTCCATTGTAATGCATTTACAAACAATAATCATGACTTCCAAATCAAGAAAAAAAAAACACCACGTACCTTTCGCATGCAGACTTGGATCATTATGTTCGCGACGTCTACACGAAATGACGTCATAAATTTCGACCCCCCGCAGGCCTGTGATTATACTCGACGGCTGCCCATTTTCCAAGCCCTCCAATCCAAAGATTTGAGATGCTCTTACTCCTCCCGCAGGCAATGACGGCTCATGAAGCTTGCATTGTTATATTCAGAGAATAAACAGCTTTCTGTAGATATATAATTTGTCTATTCCATTTATGGCTTCGGTTGAGGTCTTTAATAGATTACGTCATCTTTGGTACGGATCTCTATTTCGGAACTCAAGAGAGGGCTGCAGTATTACTATTATTATGTATTTCAGATATGCCAAACGACCCTTTTTTCATCCGTTTGTCAATATAAATTAATTTCGTATATCTTTGTCTTATCACTTGTCATCATAATTATACGCTTCATGGGGGGGGGGGGGGGTGGAGGGTGTCTTTGTTTACCCGCAACGGCCTTGTCCTGGCCGCGAACTGAAAAAATGGAAAAGAGAGAAAATAAAGAAATATTTCGATTCTCTCGGGATTTTATGCGCCCCCACTTTGCAGAGTTAAAAAAAGTCTATAATTATGAAATTGTGTTTTTGCGAAAATTTTCTAACGCTTACTCGATTTAATCCCACACTTAAGTTGCTTTAGGATCTCGTATTTTTGTGCCCAAGTATACGATATGGTTTATAAAGAGCGCTCTGTTCAACATTTGAATGGAAAATTTGAGAATTGAGGTTGTCGCTAATAATTATTTGCGCCCCATTCGACAACGAAGTGAATGGAAAACCGTTTATCAATTTTCAAATATAGCCTACAAACTCTATCTCCTGATTTGTAGTGTTACTTTGCGGAATTTTCTTGCTAAACTGCATATATTGCAGTGTTGAAAATGAAAAAAAAAATACACTGTTCCCTCGCCTGTGAAATTACGTAGATAAGTTTGAAGGGGTGTTGTGAAATTTCATTGCGCCATCTATATGCCACTGTCTTGTTGGAGGCAAGGTTATATCGCCCTTTTAACATCCAAAGCCTCTCACATTTATCCGCTTTTAAAATTCTAATAGTAGTAGGTCTACACAGGAAACAAAATATTGGAAATGTTTTGTCCTTTTTATTAAATGAACATTTTTTTTCGTTTTAAACCGCTCAGAATTAATGTTAGAAATCATTTGTAAAATTACGAATGCTAATGGATAAATAAAGCTGGATAAGTAAAGCTCTCGTATTATTTCTTAAAAAGTTGTTTTGTTTGTTTGTTTGTTGTTGTTGTTTTTTTGTCGTTGCATAATTCCGACGGTTCTTGAATTTCATGATTATTTTGAAAATGAAATAAAGTATAATATGATTCCGAAAAAGAATAAAGGGGAGCCTAAGAGGAGGAATTATAGAAGTAGAAGTGGAAATAAAGAAATAAAAAGAGAAAGAGAAAAAAGACAGGGGAGGGGGTGGGAGAGAGCGAGATAGGGGGTAAAGAGTGTGAAATAGACGCATAACTTGTCACCAACAGACAAAAACTACGGGATGGTCATGCATGTTCCCCCCTCTTTCCTTCCTTTTTTTTTGGGGGGGGGGGGCGTGTTTCCTCTCCTCCCTGATTTACCTTTAGAGTCGGGGGATCATCCTCTCTTTTCCATAAAAGGTAGAAAGCCAGTGACCGCAACGGGCATATTATAAAATAACTAATAGGTTTTTCCAAAGCCTCAAAGTTTTGGAACCAGGATCGAATAAAGGGAGCCGGCCACACGTAATTCCAAGTGGAATATATTATAATTGCCGCCCCTGCTGTAAAAGGTTATTATTCTTTTATGAAAAATGGTAAAGGACCAACTTTTTGGAATGCCTTAGGAAGCTGTGCTCTCCTGTTAACCCAGTATTAAATCAATGGGAGGGTATGCAGGGACCTTAGATTATACGGGTCCGCTCGCTATTCATAAGAACCGCTATTCATAGAAAACCGCTATTCATTTAACACGCGCTATGAATAGCGGTCCTAATGAGTAGTTATGAATAGTGGTCCTTATGAATGGATCTCCTTATGAATAGCGAGGAAATTTGTGTATGGTTTACTCGCTATTCAGAAGAACCGCTATTCCTACAAAACCGCTATTCATTTAGTCACGCGTTATGGATAGCGGTCCTTATTAATAAGTGGTCCTTATGAATAGCGGTCCTTATGACTAGCGAGGTTACCCCAGATTATATGACGCACAAGCCTTCTTGACTTCTGAAGAATATAGATCTGGATAAGACACTAGGGCCGCATTGGTAGGGTCCCCCTTTTACCCTTAAATATCTTTGAATTTTCAAAAGTTAATTATATAACGTTACACATTTTGTTATTTTACTAAAGAAAAGTTACAGTTTAAACATTAGAAATTAGGCCTATTACAGGCCTCTTAAATGAAAAGTAAGCGGGTGTATAGTATGATGGGCATACGGGCAAGATTTTGGGAAGCATTTTTTTCTCTCCATTTTTCAGGGAGCAAGCCAAATTTGGCGATTTAGATTTGTGTCAACCAATGGCGGTACAGTCCATATAGTGTACAGTAGGTCTGTTATTTTGTTGCAAACTCACGTCATCAAAATAACACGAGAGCACCACGAGTGCACCAAGTTATTCCTCTGATATTTTAATTTTGCATGAACAATGCAAAATTTCTTGTTGAGGGGGGTAGGGGCACTCACCGCCAATTGTATGATGGATGGCAACTGCGTTTAATCGATGTGTCAAAGGGGGAAGGTAAAGTGGCAAGGCTGTATCCAATATACTCATTCTCCCTTTAAACTTTGGAGATCCTTACCTGGGATCCAAATTATTTTGGAATATGGATCTGAAGGTTACAATTTCGGCTTCGTACTCGACCTTGTCATCATGGAACCTCAAAGTCGAGGAGCTGTGAGTGCTGCAGAAGCCCCCCCCCCCTTTTTTTCCCCCTTTTTTTCAGGGGTGCAGGGGGTTTTTGTTCCCGCCTGGATTTTTTACGATAGTGAAACGGCACCCACGAAACATGATGAGCCCTTTTTCTTGCTTATCAGTGAATTCTGAATATAAATATTCATCGATACTATACCATCTTTGATAAGTATAGGTTTTCACTATCCTGCATGGCGGGATTTGGCGTTCGATCATCGCCTCCAACACGACTGAGAACAAATCTACGCCATTGTGAAATACGAAGCCCTTATTCAGTTTATTGTATTAAGAACCCTACTTCATTTCAAATTTGCAATTTCATAGCTTCTGAATCACAAACCTCTGCAAAGTACCAAATGTTTCGGAAATACGAACCTAGCTTCAGAATGTTCATTTTCGGAGTAATGAACCCCTGAGTAACATACAGTATTTCCCAAAAAAAATTACAATCGGACTTTCAGCATCAATAGCTTTCAAAATTGTGAATTAATCAGTGTTTCGGGATTGTGATACTATGACTAATTATCTGTATATATAGTAGCGAAAACCCCATCCGATTTCCTTCAGTCACGAAGAAATAGGGATTTTTGTAACGTATATGTTATAAGTCCCTTCCATTCAAGATTAAATCTCGAATGGAAGGATTCATTACTCCGAAAATCAAATTTTGTCAAATTGTCAAAAGGAAGACGCACAAAGCACAGTTAACAATTCCACACTCCTTTAAAATGCTTTAAAAAAAGAACTTACTGTTTTGTTTTTATCTGCTATAATTGTTATGGCAATGCTTCATTTATCATCATAAATCATTGTTCCTCTTGTTATATTTAAGGGCATTTGGAGATTTCTTGCAAAACGAAAAATCATTCATGTATAAAGAAAGTTTTCAGAGTCTTAAACATGTTGTATACCTGCCAACCTAAAGGGAAAAATAAGAATCTTATTAGAAAATTAGAAGTACAGTGTATATTATATGCTTTCACACAGAAGTTTTCATAAAAAGAGAGGAATCTAGGCCTCTTCGCATTAATTTAAAGGTGAAATATAGGCATTATTCCTCTAAAATAGCATTTGTGATGTTGGTCATTTGTAATTAAAAGTAAATAAATCAACAAAATTTTGAACCTGTTTTATAAACTGAATTATCTTGATCTTTTTAGGAAGGTCTATATTTTTTACATGATTATTTACCTTTGTTAACTTATAACTGTATGCATGGAATTTTAATATGTTAGTAAACATGACTGTTTTGAACAAAATACTTCCATTCTTGTGGATACCAAGAACATCCAAGTGACGAAAGATTGAAGTAAGAAAGGGACCCATGACATGCTTTACATAAATCCCTATTTCTTCGTGATTATTGGACCAAATTGGATGGGGTCTTCACTGCCTGGTAGAGAAATAGTTATAGTTTCATTATCCAGTATGACTTTTCATATTGCAAATATATTTATTTTGTAATTGATATCCAAATGCCGATTGTAATTCTTTCTGGGACATAATGTAGAAAATATCTTCATCCTGCACCACTGAAAAAAAGAATCGGATATATAGACAAAAAACATAATGTACCGCTACTCACTGTGTCAGCACATCGTGCATAAAAGCATTTATACTTATAAAAATGGTTATTTAAAAATAATAATAAGTACTTTGTTCAGTCGCCATGCGACTTTGCTGCATGTACAATGCTATAGTAGTAAATGATGATCGTTTGAGAAATATATACTGACAGGTGCGGCGATCTCATGACCGGGGGAGGGGAGGGAGGGTCGTAATATTCGAGGAGACCTATACTCTTCCGATTGAAAAGGGATAATTATGCATTTTGCAATATCAAATTACCTTTGGTATTTAATTATTTGTTTATACATAATTTATTTTTTGCAATGTCAAGAGAAAAAATATGCATTTTTTACTTTGAAACTGCATTAAGGGCACTTTTGATCCAACGGGCAGAATCTTTAAAATTATTATGCACACCTTTTCGCTTTCTCAAGCATCATCATTCAGACATATCTGACAATTTTATAAATTCAGGGGGTGGTGGAACAAACCTTAAACAAACATTTATCAAGAAGAGGCGTCCCCTTGTCCCCCTTGAATGGCTGACCAGTCCTTAAGTTAGTCCTTAATTTTCTACCTCTTGTTAACACACAATGAAACATTTGCATGTGTAATACGTAAGAGTATAAACAACATTTTAGACTGCCTTCAACTTTGCCATGTGTGCGATGAAGCACTGAGATAGCAAAACAATTTTCATTTTAGAATAGGGAAATTTTTGCATTCTGTAACCTGAACAATGTAGCCTGTACTCATTATTTACTACACTGTTTTCCCTTTTGCATTTTCATTTCACAAAATTTCCATGATCTTTCCTGAAAAAGAAATCGCGGGAACTTTTCTGCCGTCCCCCAGATTGCTGCCCCTTCCATACATGTGGATGTATATTGGCGATTTTCATCGAAACGTTTCGAAATGACTCAGCAACAAAAATTGTTTAAGCATAGAAAGTCTTACCATTCTTCTTGAATTATATACACAGTATAAAGAAAAGAGAACAGACAAATATCGAGAAATAGTATTGTTGGAATCAGCCTCCGAAGTGAGAATTGTTACTAAAATAACATAATTAGATTATGATAATACATAACATGATCAATAAAGTAACATTAATTTCATGTTGGATGTCGGGAAGCGGGGGTTCCCCTACCACTTTGAGAACTTACGATGTACAAAATTAATGTTCTTGTTATGATATTTAGATATTGATGGACAATACACTCGAAATATAGTTACCAAGGGTGGTTGCCGGAGGGTTGCCCTTCGATCCCGATCATTCAATAGGGTTTTTAAAGTTAGATTTTTTTTTCAGTTCTCCAAGGTGTTTTTAAAGCACGAGTGTTCTTAGTTTCCAATTAAATAAAATGACTGCTAGACACTTCAAACTATATATATATATGAGTGTAGGAAGAGACCCCTTCCCCACTGAGAAAATTGTGCAATTTGAACATGTGAAAATTACGTGTTTTGCAGAGAGGTTATAAAGGCTCTTCTGATTTTAAACTTTGCAAATATATTGAAATTGTTGACAATCATATGGACTTTTCGACAAATGTTAGGAGGGTTGAAGGTCACAACCACTTTAATGAAAAAATGGGGCTAACTAGCTATAGCTTCTCAGGAAACTTTGAAGAGTGAGCCTTTATTTCTCAATATCGTCACAATATAGTCAGTGTCGTAACCAACTCTTCGTTGTGGGGGGGGGGGGGGGGGGCGGGCAAGTAGCAAGTGGTGATATACATGTATGTATTTCATTAAGGGAAAAAATTCTGAGACCTTATTATTTGCAAAGGATTGGGGCAGAGTCTCATAGTCGTCCATGTATGTCCATCCAATCTTTTCTCAGTTGGTAGGTTACTGATGTTGATTGTCATGCGAAATATTTCTAATTCATTTACAGAGTGTTCATGTAAAAAGACATGTATCAATATTTTTATGTAGCTGTGAATCTTACAGATATGATCATGAATTTTAAAAGAGTGTTCCAGCAAGGCTTGACATAAATGGGGGAAAACAGAGGTTCTCAGGCTTCCACCTTATCTAAAAAGCAAGAAAATGAAATGTCGAGGTGTGACACAGAAAGGATAAAACACGACACCCACCCCCTCTCTTCCAGCGAGCGTGTATTCGTTGTTCTAGGACACCTACCCCCGGACAACTACCCCCCAGACAACTACCCCCTAGGACAAACACCCTCTAGGACAACTACCCCCCCCCCCGGACAACTACCCCCGGACAACTACCCCCAGACAACTACCCCCTAGGACACGTGTCCGGGGGTAGTTATCCGGGGGTAGTTGTCCTAGAGGGTGGTTGTCCTAGGGGGTAGTTGTCTGGGGGGTAGTTGTCCGGGGGGTAGTTGTCGTAGAGGGTGTTTGTCCCCCTAGGACAAGTCCGGGGGTGTTTGTCCCCCTAGGACTAGTCCGGGGGTAGTTGTTCTAAGGCTTGACATATATAGGTGAAAAGAGAAATTCTCTGGCTCTCACCTCATGTAATAAACTAAGAAATTGAAAAGTCGAGGTGTGGTACAGCTAGAGTTATAAAAAATCGTGTTTTTGGACCAAATTCAGCAAATTTAAGAGTAATCTTTCTCAGATCCTGAGATAAATAGAAGAAATTTAAAAGAGTGTTCCAAGGCTTGACATATATGGGTGAAAAGAGAAACTCTCAAGCTTTTACCTCATGCAAACAGCTAAGAATTTGAAATGTCGAGGTGTGACACACAAAGGATTAAACACGACCCCCCCCCCCCCTCTCTCTCCCCGCATCCAGTGCGCACATTCTTTATACTGACTGAACCCGTGGCAATAGGTCGCGCGTATGCGAACTTTTAAATTGGTTGCAGAAATTGAACAGGGTTTCTCCCCAAATAAAAATTTAATAAAAGAGTGTTCCAAGACTTGACATATATAGGTGAAAAAAGAAATCCTCTGGCTCTCACATCATGTAACAAACTAAGAAATCGAAATGTCGATGTGTGGTATAGCTAGAGTTATAAAAAAAGGATGTTTTTGGACCAAATTCAGCAAATTTAAGATTAATCTTTCTCAAATCCTGAGATAAATAGAATAAATTAAAAATAGTGTTGCAAGGCCTGACATTATATAGGCGAAAAGAAAAAATCCCTGGCTCTCACCTCATGTAACACACTAAGAATTTGAAATGTCGAGGTGTGGTACAGCTCGAGTTATAAAAAATATGTTGTTTGACCAAAATTCAGCAAATTTATCAGTAATATTTCTCAAATCCTGCGATAAATAGAAGAATTTCAAAAGAGTGTTCCAAGGCTTGACACATACGGGTGAAAAGAGGAACTCTCGAGTTTTCACCTCAGCTAAACAGCTAAGAAATTGAAATGTCGAGGTGTGACACAGAAAGGATTAAACACGACCCCCCCCCCCCCCCCTCTTCACGCATCCAGTGCATGAATTCTTATACATGTATACTACCTGTATCCGTGGCAATAGGTCACGCGCATGCGAACTTTTGAATTGGTCGCAGAAATTGAACAGGGTTTCTCAACAAATAAAAATTTAATGAGTGTTCCAAGGCTTGACATATATAGGTGAAAAGAGAAATTCCCTGGCTCTCACCTCATGTAACAAACTAAGAAATTGAAATGTGGAGGTGTGGTACAGCTAGAGTTATAAAAAAGCATGTTTTTGGACCAAATTCAGCAAATTTAACATTAATCTTTTTCAAATACTGAGATAAATAGAAAAAAATTAAAAGAGTGTTCCAAGGCTTGACATATATGGGTAAAAAGAGAAACTCTCAAGTTTCCACCTCAAATAAACAGCTGAGAAATTGAAATGTCGAGGCGTGGTACAGAGCGGGATGAATGCGGACTACCCCCGCCGCCCCCCCCCCGCCCCTGCATCCCGCATTTTGTTGTTGTTGAGTTGAAGAATATAATTTTAAACCCCATCCCCCCGTTTTTCTGCAGATTTTCTGTCATTTCATATTTCAATTTTAAGACTAATGAAACTATTGTACATACATTTTAACATTTTAAAAAATTTCTATGGGGGGGGGGGGGGATCATATCCAGAGGCATAGCCAGTGCGATTTAGGAAAATGCCATTCATAGCAACGAAAATGAATAAAAACATGTTTAAAAAATAACACATGAATAAAAAGAAAAAAAAAATGTTTTCACTGCATTGCCCAGTAACACATACTCATGGTTAGTTTCGATGCACAAAGATTTATAAGCATGCAATGTCAATAAAATTACATTTTATGGTTTAGTGTTATGTAGCTCTACCAATGATAGCAAAATTATACGTTGTAAGAAAATTTTCATTTTTCCTTTTGATGTTGGCATTTTTTAAGATACCGTAATTGGTCGCGTAAGTTGTGGTCGCCAAAGGCAATTGCGCCGAATGCATGGGCGAAGTCGACGTCGACAGTAGAAAAGTGCACACATATATACGTGCAGTGCAGTGCAGTGCAGCCTAGCCAAAGACAAATTACTCGCACGTACTTCCGTAGCAGATTCGGCAGGCATAAATTGCTGTGAAGATACGTTCGCCATAGGTATAACACATGAAAAGATGTCTCATTTTTTCGTGAATTGAATTGAATTTTATTAATTTACTTCAACGTTCTGTTCATAAACATATAACAGAGTGTATCATACATATAACAAAATGTAGATACAAAATATTTGGAGTGAATATCAGAAGGATAACATAAGTCAAATGGACTTCTAGGTAAATACATAAATAATATGTATGCAAAATATGGGCAGTGAATTCATAATAATTTAGGATAGTAACCAGGGGCCTGTTTCTCGAAACCGTCATATGTCTAAGTTCTTGACTATAGTCAGCGCTAGTTCTCTGGATATTTTTGGCAAGCCATCGGGGTCTACCTACGTCTACTAGTACGCGTACCCAGTAGACGTCACGTAAATATGGCAAGCCATCGGGGTCTACCTACGTCTGCTAGTACGCGTACCCAGTAGACGTCACGTAAAACCAAACTGTACGTCACGTCTACTCGTTACGTGACGTGTACCCAATTTCGTGTACTCTGTCGTGACCTTACGTCACGTCACGTCTGTTCAATTACGTGTGCTTTGTTCAATACGTCACGTCTTCTTTGAAATGGTCTAATTCCAGGCGTTTTTTTTTTTTTTTTTTTTTTTTTTTTTAATGAGACCGCTTTTATTTCTCTACATAGATGTGGGATATGAGAGTTTGGGATATCCAATCCCGATTATCAGGATTCCCCTCTTTGTTATGAAAATGGATGGCTCTATCATGATCAAGTTCGGGGGTCGCTGAACGGGGGGGGGGGGGGGGGTAATCTAGCTAGGGAGTGCAGGCTTCCCCTCAACACACATACACACACACACACACACACACACTCCCCTTTGCTTATATTAATAATAACATATTATGCTCTTACTCATGCTCAACCTCCTGCCCCACTTTTCAAACGCTCTGTGGCCCGTGAACTAATAATTGTTGTCTTTCCACGTATACCAACATCGTTTTCAGGCCTAGCCAACTTGATATTAGGGTGCCCTATTTCATTTCAAGCCTTTTTTTCAAGACATGTATACTGCGGTTTGTGGTCAGTTTTCTTCACTTTTGCATAAACTGAAAATGAGGTAAAGGTAACCGTTTCCTTTATTTTCATAATAGAAGATCGGACAGGCAATCACTAAAAAAGAAGAAAATGAAAAAAGAAAATTACATTTTGTACTTGCATGATAGCCCTCATGCCCTTGTTAACAATTAACAGTTTGGGGCAAAAAACTCTCAAGAAAACAGAAAAAAAAATTACATGTAATAATAATTTTCCATTACAACGATGTATAGGCTTAATAAGCTTATTAGTGCTCTAAAATGCAAACTTTCATCATTTAAAACCATAATTTTCTCACACGGTCGCCATCCTCCCTCGTGTATTGATAGACACAATGTAGCAGATGCTTGCTTCCATTTATCGGGGGAAGTATTTTTGCCCCCACTCCACGACAATCAAATTTACCATTGCGATCAGCTTTCTAGTACTCTAAAAGGTGAGGCTTCATCATTTTAACCCCCCCCCTTTTTTTTTTTTTGTTTTACTTCCGGCGCTACGCTCCAGGTGCCCCGGAAGGGTTCTAGCTTATTTTATTTATTTATTTATTATATTTATTTTTCTTTTGGGGGTGGGGGAAACACTCTGAAGGCCCACATCAAAACCTTACTACTTGGTCACAGCCCTACCCCTACCCCCTAATCCCCCCCCCCCCCTCCCGAAGAAGCCCATTCCCCTATTTTTTCATACATATATATTTCATGTTATTTTGAAAGTGGAATATTTAGAAATTTTATCCCCCAAAATTGCAAAACGTGAAGCACGCTTATCATCCCTTGTTTTCCGTGGGGACACTCGTTTTTCCGTAGGTTCGTTTTTTCCCGTAGGTTCGTTTTTCCGAAGGTTCGGGTTATTTTAAAACTTGAAAACTGAATCTACACAGTATCCCCCTCTTTGACGGGGATCCGGGCCTCTATTTTTTTTTTGTTTTTTTTTTGTCAGGACTTGCGGGGCCGGCCTTATAATGAACAAATTCGGAGGCCACAGAACGGGAAGGGGGGGGGGGGGGGGGTAGGGGGGGGGGCTGCAGCCCTCCATGTTTACACACTTGAGATTCGTTTCATTATGCTTATTAATACCGTGGTATTCCAATAAAACTCTGAATCCCCCTCCATTAAAAAAAAAATCATGCATTATATTTTCCACTTATAGAAACATCATTTACAGTGTTAACAAACTTGAAATTAGTGCGCCCTTAGAAAGGTTTATGACAGGACTATATTTCTGAAAGCATGTCTGTTTCTGGTTTATATATGTTCATTGTTTTACTTGGTTTCCATAAGGGAATAAATAACAAGTAATCACAAGAAAAAAATAATCACATTTTGTATGTGCATTTGTACGTCGGTGCAGCCCTGTATTTTCCCCTCTGCCACTTTTTGTATCGTCCTATTAAAATATTCTCTTCGTCTATTGTTTTCCTTGTTCATTTATTCCCTTCCCGTCTTCTTCTGATTTCTCTTGCTTTGTTCATGTAAGGAAACGGACGTGTGACTCGAACAGTGTGGTGGGGGTAATCAGAAGGACCCTTTCGATGGACAATCAAAATTGAGCTGGATTAGCGGGGGGGGGGGGGGGGAATAACTGGATGAAACCTAAAGGAAAAAGTTCAGCAAAGCTCCCGCTATCATGAATGGTCATGCACTGTCAGACATTTTAAATTGCGGCAGATGGGCGGATGCCCGCCAGACGCCCCCACCCCCTTCCTCATTGAGCGAGGTAGGCCTAGGTTGGAAAGGTATCAAACCCAATGCACTCCAGCAGAATAATATAGCCACGACTGTATAATGCCACACGTCATCTTAAATGGTTGCTCGTACCTGCCAATTACTCCCCCCCCCCCAAAAAAAAAGGGGGGGGGTGAATGGAGGAGGGCAGAATTGAATGGATCCGTAGGAGAACCTCAATATTTAAAAAAAGTCAGGGGATAAATATCAAGCATGATTGCACGTATTACAAGTGACATCTGAATGACAGTATTGGGCTACAACAGTGATAAAACCCAACCCCATGCCCGCCCGCCCCCCTCTCGATAAGAATGATAATAATGATCGGCAGGGAAGGGCTGCCTGGTGAATTCCAGTCGTAAATGTTCATGATGTCCGTCAGACGCCCCCGAATAAATGACCTAATCCCCATTCACTGAGATACGTCAGCTGGAGAGGTATCAGGATGGGATAGAAAGTATTCAAAAGAAATTTACGTAATGTATGATGTTCGTATGGTGTATGTCATATGAAGTGGCTTCTTATGCATATTATATTATACTGCCCCTGCACAAAAAAGAAGAGAGAAAAAAAAGCAAGTATTAGCTGTATTAGCAAGAGCAGTAATAAATTTATATAAAGAAAAGCCTTGATCAGGGGCGGCGCGCCCGCGGGGGGAGGGAGGCAGGGGGCACAATGCCCCCAGTTTTTCAAGTACCCCAAAAGTGCCCTTTTTATTTCTGAAAAATGCCCCCTTTCCCTCCGATAAGTGCCCCTTTTTACTACTAAATGTGCCCTTTTTCCTTTCTAATAAGTGCCTTTCCCCTTCTGATAAGCGCCCCTTTTTCGCCTTCTGAATAGTGCCCCTTTTCAAATCTGATAACTGCCACCTTACCTCTCTGATAACTATCCTTTTCTCCTTCTGATAAGAGCCCCTTTTCGAATCTAAATATTGCCCCGTTTTCTCTCATATATAGGCCTTTTTCTCCTTGGATAAGTGCATGTTTACTTCTGATAGGTGCCCCTTTTACCTTCTAATATGTGCCCTTTTCCTCTTCTCATAAGCGCCCTTTTCACCTATTATAAGTGCTCCTTTCCATCTCTGATAAGAACTCTTTCCTCTTCTTATAAGTGCCCCCTTTTACCTATATTTCCACCTTTACTTTCTTTCTTTTTTTTTTGGACAAAAAGAGCCATATCTAGATACAAAGAATCAGTGCGGCTTTACAGGTACCCATATTACTACAACTACAATGCAAGGCAGCGGAGCTGGAGGCAAAAGGGGCACAATTCCCCCCCCCCCCCCCAGCAAATGATTTCTCATTCCGCTCGCTCAAATGTGCCAATAATTTACACCAAGTAAGTGCAGTATTTTCTGAAAATGTCCCCATAACTCGCTCGCTACGCTCGCTAGCTCTTACAGTATATAATGAAATCAAGCAGATCGCATAAAGTATGTATATCGGTGTAATCCTAAAGAAAACGACAGGGTTATAATGTACAGATTAAAAGATCATTCGACATTCCCCCAATTAGATTTGCTATTGTCATTTTCATTGTACATGTATATCGCTGTAAATAATGTATAACTCAAGGACTCCAGGAATAGAAAAAAAAGTCCGAAAATTTTTGCTCGCTCGCTTCGCTTTCTCGCACATGAATCGTTAGACCATTACACACAACTGCGTATCAGGAAAGCTGAAGTAGTGACCAGAGCAGCGTTTCATCAAACGGTCATAAGTACAAGTTCGCAGACATCCCATTGAAACGCCTGTATCAAAATTAACATGCGTTTCAACAATGAGGTGTCGGCGAACTTGTACTTATGACGGTTTGATGAAACGATGCCCAGAACCACAATAAAAAGGAAGAAGGTGATGCTTGATAATAACTATACTAATTAGACTGTAGGGTGATACCAGTGTCACAAAGTGGTCCTTTTTTCGCTTTATGTTCACCCCTTGTAGGTGTCCCCTTTCCCTAAATAAGTGCCCTTTTTTTCTGCCCCCCCCCCACCCCCACTTTGAAAGACGCTCAGCCGCCCCTGGCCTTGATACTATGACCCCACATATTAAAAAGAGCCACTGGCTAGCATCAAGTCTTGGGTTGTGCCCTACGAGTCGCCCCCGTGCTCCATCCTACCCTACCCACCTCCGAGTGAGCTGAACCGGTGAATTCAGTTGATAGATACATATACTCAGCAAGACATTTCAAGTCGTAGGTGGAAAGAAAATGACGGAGTGAGACCAAGTTACGGGGAAATATCTGCCCAACGCCCATGAATATGAATTGCACAAAAAAGTAGCTGGATTAACCAGAAACGTAATAGTGGAGCAGCATATCGTAATAGTCCGAAAATGGGGGGGGGGGGGGGGGAAGGGGCCTTTCGCGGGCGCAGCATACTATAGGCATCCAGTGACCATTCATTATACACGGATTCTAACATTACCGGTATGTACGCCCTGACTTCCTCTAGTACTGCACTTTTCTTACTGATCCAGTCAATTCTCCCGTCCTATTTTTTTTTTTGGGGGGGGGGAGGGGCCGGTGGGGGTGGGCATTCTATGACGTTTGATAGGCACTTAACTTGTGGTATAGGAATGTCATAAACAGTGCTCATCTAGGGAATTATGTTGCCCGGGACAAACTATTAAAAAACAAAACAAAACTGATATTAACCTCAAACACTTTGTGGAAATGAATTTGAGGCACTTTACCTTGGATAGTTACAGGAAGTTTTTAAAAACTTTCAAGATCCTAACGAAACATTTTTCTGCGAGTGAGCAAAGGGACCAAGCCAAACTTGAATCTTTATTCATAATAAAAATTTAATTTTGTCATGAAAATATACTAAACATGGAATAAAATTAACAGACTACCTCGCTGCAGGAATAGGAGGTGAAAATCGCCCCAAAATTGGTCTTTCCTAGTTTTTTCCCTTTTCCTCCCCCTTTTCTTTTTTTTCTTAAATAGAGTGGAAAGGCGGGGGGGGGGGGGCGAACGTCAATGTGCTCGGCCATTTGCGATGCTTCAAATTCAAGTCAGTGGCAACTCACTCGTGGTAATGAATGTACCTGATAAGGTCGCTCCCATGTCCTTTACAACATGAACCTGCCGGGGGAGTGGGGGGGGGGGCATAACCTTTACCAGAAGACATGGGAGCCCGTCCGAAGGTACTTGTTTTTGATGCCGTTATGGGATAGAGGGGTCTGGCTACACGCACAGCGGAATGTTAATTCTTGGCCAAACCTGCGCACTCTTTGTCAGAAAATCATGGTTGAAAGGGTCACTCTATGAAATGTCGAAAGGAGTTTTCCTCACCAACCAGCCTAATTTGAAATACATAAAATAAATTACGAAGGGCGCAGGAGCGTCACCAGAGCGGGCAGTGACTTCTCATTTTCCTTAAATCTCTCTTTGCAAATTTAGAAGATTGAAAATACAAAAGCTCCCTACAGTGCGAAGGGACTTCGATATCTTATTTAAAGGGGTAAAGGGGAGGGGCAAGTTGCCCCCTTGAAAATTCTAGAAATAATAGTAACTTTCAGTAAAGTGAGGAAATTATATCGTTTATAGTGAATAATCATCCAGTTAGTCTTTTAAAAGTTTGAATAAGCTTATAGTTATGCAGGGGCCGCGAAGCATTTTTGAAAGTGGGGGGGGGGGGGCTGATTTGATTTCACTTGAATAATGACAATCTCGCACCTTTTTTCGGGGAATTTATGAAACGTGTCTACTCAAACAAGTGTGGGGAGCTGCAGCCCCAGTCCCCCCCCCCCCCCCGGTTCCGCGGGCCATGTTATGGAATACACTCCTCCAACACAACTCGCCACTCCTGTGCTCCACTTCATTGCAACGGAAGCCCCCAAGGCCCCCTCCGGGTCCCCCCTTCCCCCCCCCCCCCCCCCCCCCCTCTACATCTTTCTATAACCCCTTCCTCCCACATCCATTCCGGATGTATATTGCATTGTCTTATCCTCTGATTTTCTTTTTAAAGACGCTCTCGTATGATGACACACATCAGGGATTTCAAAACTATAATTTTTCAGGGTTGGAGGAGAACCCCCTTCCACATCCACACCTAGGTGTATATGCAGTTTCCTACTATCAGTTTTCTTTCCAAACTAGTAAAATTCGTGCATCGTTTACCTCTCTTGGGTAATAATAATAATAAATGACATTGTAAAGCGCAATGAAGTATTCACGGAATACGCTATATAATTGTAACAGATTATTATTATTATTATTATTATTATTATTATTATTATTATTATTATTATTATTATTATTATTATTACTATTATTATTATTATTATTATTATTATTATTATTACTATTATTATCATTATTATTATTATTATTATTATTATTATTATTTATTATCATTATTATTATTATCATTATTATCATTATTATTATTATTTCTAATCTCAAAAATTTCGTGGGAGGTGAGAGATGAATCTATAAAGACAAGGACAATTACCCCCGCCAGAAAGTTACCCCCTAGCACAATTAGCCCTCGGTATCACAACGACAGCCTCCCTCCTCTTCACCCCCCCCCCCTCCCAAGGAGGTTGGGGGCACAATACCCCCACATTTTCAGGTAGATTCTGCCTATGTTTGTCTGATAAGTGACGGTTTTGTTCATAAGTACCCTCCCCCTTTCCCCTTCTTATAAACGCCCCTTATCACTTCCAGTGAGCTGTGCCCACTTCCTCTTTTAATAATGACCCCCTCCTGCCACTATGCAATTTTAAAATCCCAGTGCCGTCACTGAACACTGAATTTCAAACTGAAAAGTGAAAATTCAGATACATTTATACATTTTTCTTTCTTACATTGTTTTAAAAATGTTAAAGGAATGGGGAAAATTGAAATAACAGACCAATAAAAGTTTGAGTAAAATCTGATAAGAAATGAGAATGTTATTATTTTTTAAAAGTTGTAATCAATCAAAACACAACTTGGCAACCGACTCCGTGACGTATCTTGTAAGGGCCCATCCCATTTGCCCTGCAGTACTAAAAAAATATATTTTCTGCTTTTATTTAAATCAGCTAAATACCAGGGTGGAATTCCCCTTTCATGTAACTATTTGTGAGCGACTAAAAAAAAAAATTTTTTTTTTTTTGAAGGTCTACATGACTGTTCTTTACAATAGGGCATAAGCTATTGATTTGTTTGTTTTAATTAAGTTATTATCATAGTTTATCTCAGTGAATAATATAGAAGGACTTTCAAATTAGCCCCTCAGACTGGTGGGCTCGACACGTGCCCAGGCCTGTCATAGAAGCCGAGGAAAGGGGGGGGGGTGGGGGTGGGGGGCAGAGAATGGGGATTTGTAGTTCCTTGGCTTCGCTCCCTTGTAGATTAAAGGGAAATCCTACCTTAATAGCAAGTTGCTTTGAAAGAAAGAGGAAAAATCAGAGAAGCAGATTGGTGAAAGTTTGAACGAAATCGGACAAGCAATAAGAAAGTTATGAATTTTTGAAAGTTGTAATCACTATACATATGGGAATTTCAAATTGGCCGAATAGGTAATGTCATTGTGATGTAGCTGTGGACAACTCCCCCATTCGCTCCAATACACAAAATGACTAAAATGTCACTTTTTTCAAAATGTATTACTCAATAGCATCTTTTTCTTTCATGAGGACCTATAACAATATGCTATCTCCAGTATATTTTGAGTACTGCCCCGAGGGTAAAAGCGCCTCGAAGAAAACCGCAAATTAATGATATTTTTGTGTACGACAAATGGGAGAGTTGTCCACAAAAATGTCACAATCCAATCACCAAATTGCCAATTTGAGATTCGCATAGATGTAGTGATCTCATTTTTCAAACATCCATAGCTTTCTTATTCCTTTTCCGATTTCTTTCAAACTTTCACCATCCTATTTTTCTTATTTTTCTGCTTTCATACAAATCATCTTATTACCAAGGTTGGATCGCCCTTTAATATAGATGCAGTGTTTTTCTACTTATGACTTTTGACAAACATGGCGCGGTATAAATGGTCACTATTATTATTATTTACAAATCCCTTCTACTACAAGGCCCACAAATAGAATGGGTAACACCGTCTTTCCGCCCACTCGCAAGGAAAAATAATGTGACATAAATCATTTTACAATAAAACAATGAAAAATATTTATATTTTCTAGTGCTCTAATTTTTGTTTCTTACTCGGTCTCTTCACCATTCCCTCGCATATTAATGAGGTAGTGTTTCTAAAGACTGTTCTGTAGAAACACGGTTCAAGTCAAGGCCTCGGAAGTAAGGGGCAGGGGCTATACTCAATTTTCCCCCGCCCTTAGCGAAACAAGAACCTATATTGCACTTAATAATTTGCAGTAAACAATGAATAAGCTTTCCATAGTGGTAAAAAGTACAAAGTTTTATGGAGTTCAACAGCCCAAAATATCAATAATCTTACTAGGTATATAGCTATAAACTCCCTCTTATTTTCCTGTATGTCTCCGGGCGGCCGCGTGGGGCTGGGGGCGGGGGGGGGGGCACTTTCCTCTTTTATTGGTCCCCCCCCCCATGACAAGAAATTTTGCTGTTTCGCGATAAAAAATTTTTTAGTGCTCTAAAATAAAGAGGTAAAATTTCATCATATACCAAAATCAAAATTTTCTCACAAGTCATGGTTCACACGCTCCGTTACATAATACCAAGGAGTTGATAATACACTGGTAATGAAACAGCACTGGAAACAGTGCCTTTGTTGATGGAAACCCGGTGGCGTAAAAGGGAGGGGCAGAAAGGTTAACTCTATCAATTAGTGGGCTACAAAATAGTTTTGCCCCCTCCAAAACACACACAAGACCATAATTTTGCAGTATGGCAACATTGAAAAAAAAGTAAATGTTTTCAATAGATGAAGTACTTATCATTGCGTACTATAGATACTCAGTCTACATGCGAGGCCACGATTTTGTGGGACAGAGGCTCGATCTCTTCTATATAAAAAGGGGTAGGGGAGAAGGAGGATCGATGCTGATCATTTGATTGAACATAACATGTACATTACCATGGCAGCGGAGCCGGGGTTCGGCATGAGGCTCGATGGGCTCTCTGCTGAGTTCCGAAATCAAGAAAAGTGTCCTTTGCTGTGACAAAAGAAAATCTTCTGAGGAACAAATTATGCCCCTCCTGTCAATTGCCAATCCTGTGATAAAATTGTCCTTTAATTTATCTGATTTAGACTGCTTCATTGAGAAAATGATCTCTCTTAATTCATAATAGGCATACAATTGTTTGCCTGTGTTCTTGTTCCATCCCAGCAACAGTCACACCCCCCGCCCCCTCCCTGTATAACGTGCGAACATTCAGTCTTTAAAAAAATAATTGTTTTAATGAATACATTGAATTTATCAACAGTCTTTTCACTAACGCCTTTGCGACTAGAATATTCATTAGGCCTGTGTGACATTGACAGCCGATACACCCCGCCCCCGGCCTTAGTAGGCCCTATGACGAAATTTAGTGGAATCTATCTCTGCCTCCACATGGATTACAAATCTTCTATGATTTTTCAAAGTTCAAGTATATAATGCCAAGGATAACAACAGATGAAAAAGATTTTTTTCTTGAAATGTTAAGAAAACAAACCGTTTGTTTTATCATTTACTCATCATTATTTTACACTACTTTTTCTTCTCCTTCTTCTTCTTCTTCTTTTTTTTTTTTGGGGGGGGGGGGGGGGGGGTTAACATTTTTTCGCCGGGGAGGGGGGAGGAGGACAAGGAAGTCTCGTTTCAATTATTATAGCAGATAACTCCTTGGTTATAGCATGGGAATGTATTACTGTAACTAGGATTCCCTGGTTATAGCAAGGAGTTATGGTTATAGCAAGGATAGGTAAGCCATCTCCCCATTCATGTATTAGTACCCCTTATGCACTGGATATCAGCTGGTTAATCCTTGGGTAAACAGGCGGCCTTCCAGTGGTCATGACAACGAGTCCATAGAGGTCATGACCCTTAATTGCACAACAGATGGAGGATAAGAGCGTGAATAGTGTCCATGTAGTAGAAGTTTGTATACTTTGTATGCACTATATAGCTTTGACTATATATAGTAAACATGAGCTGTACATGCGGGGAGTTCTCCTAATCTAAATCATCAACTTGTTTCTCTTTCCTCAGCTCATTACATGGTATTTATGAATAAACTTTATACATTAATTTTATTATGACA
This sequence comes from Heliocidaris tuberculata, assembly GCA_025618425.1. NCBI lineage: Eukaryota > Metazoa > Echinodermata > Echinoidea > Camarodonta > Echinometridae > Heliocidaris > Heliocidaris tuberculata. The sequence goes on from CM046836.1 coordinate 31,665,154, forward strand.
AATTTTTATGACGATAATAATAATAATAATAATTATTATTATTATTATTATTATTATTATTATTATTATTATTATTATTATTATTATTATTATTATTATTATTATTATTATTATTATTATTAATGATAATAATAATAATAATAATAATAATAATAATAATAATAATAATAATGGGGATGATAATTATGATAGTAACAATCATAATAATGAAATAAAAAAACAGTAGTAGTAGTAGTAATGACAATAATAAACCAACTCCGCACGGTTTATACTTTACTTTGATTTTTGTTTGTTTGCTAAAAAGAGTGTGGGCCTACTACTACTACTCTAAAAATTTATAGGACGACTTAATAATCAGTCACTAACAGAAATATGTTAAACACCCTGAGCCCCTGCCAAGCCCTATACTTCCTTTTATTGAACATTATTATCAACGTACATGGTTTGCTTTATTGACAAAAAAACAAAAACAAAAACAAAAACAAAAAATCATCCTGGAAATAGACTAACTCTTAGCTGACGTCACGTAACTGGGCGTTGTGGCGTGCGCCTGTAATCCAGCTAACAGTGGAAGTTATAAACTGATTCAGGGGACCCAGGTTCGAGACTGAGTCACGTCTTTCGGATGGTGACGTTAAAGGTCGGTCCCAGACGTAAATAATCATATCTGATTGATACACGTCTATAAAAACCCAATTACACACACACGTAACGACCAGGGCACACGTAATTGTATAGACGTCACGTAATGACTAGTCAAGGTACACGTTACCTAAATGACAAAGCACACGTTACATTAACTGACGCTTCTGAACCATTTGGCCACCTATGGCCGGAGGGGTCAGGAACGTCTGTAAAAGTAAAGTACACGTACCCTTAAACACACGTGACGTGATGACCAAAAACAGTACGCGTACTGAATACTGGCTTCTGATTGGTCAATATAGGTACGTGTATCGAAAATCAAGTACGCGGGGTGAGTAGACGTAAGTAGACCCCGATGGCTTGCAATATGCATGGTGCCGGGGACAACGCGTAAGTTGAATTTTCTTCAACTTTCACATAGTCGAAAATCGCCTAAGTCGACGCATTTTACCCAGTCCCGTCATAACTTTCCCATAAAATGCTCAGTGAGACAAAATCAGTCCAGACTGTTATGGGGAAACAGTATTAGCGTGAAAGTAATTGCTTAGTAAAATAGTTCTTGAAGAAGCAAATCTTGTAGGAAATTAGTGGAGATTTGAGGTTTAATAATGATAGGACAGGATGGGGGGGGGGGGGGACATGATCATTTTATAGTATGTAAAATTTTGCAGGGTGCTTTCATTACTTTTTCTATCAAGTCTTACGCATCTTTTTTTTTGAAAATTGGGTGTAGTGACTGTTGTAAAGTCATATAAATTTTTATGATCTCATGTCAGCCCGAAAATATACATGTAGAATTTTTAGATATTATGTACAAAATGAATGGTAAAGGTTTGTTTTTTTTAAATGTAAATTGCTTTTCCTTTCCCAATTTGTGGTTGACATTCATGTTGTCGATCCAGATTAAATACTTACTGAAATGGTAAAACTCTTTAAACAAAGAAATAAATAGGACTTAAAAACAATAAAATACATTATAAATTCATAAAACAGTGAAATACATAGGAATTTAAATGGAAATCATTGATTTGTTTCCTCCTAATTGTTCATAATAATTAATAATGATAATTGTAAATTTATATTATGCATTTTCTATACAAATATACTCAAAATGTGCATAACAATAATAATTTATGCAGCAATGAAACTAGTAATAACATGTATTGAATCATACTGATGGAGTTGGATAATCAGACCGGGTTATACAGCAAACATGTCAATGTAACAGTTTCTTGAAACAGGTGTTAATAATTTTGGAGGTTTAGCAGAATTTTGCAATGATAGGTCATGTATGTTATAGAGAGCATGTAACTTCACAATCACAAGCTATTTTATGACCCATTGCAATTAGCTGACACGACTTTTAATAACATAATCATTTGATAGCCTCCAAAGTATTTATGATTATATTTGTATTTTCTGCAGTCAGGGGGGGGTTCCTGGTCATGCAAGTCTTAAATTCCTGTGGGGACCTCATAGATCTCAAAAATGCTGTCATGCCATCTCTGATCCCTGACTGGGACAAGCTCACCAAGCAAGAGTTCCTCAAGTTCATTCGCACATCTGGTCATTGTTCAGCACTTGTCAAGGTAAGTTTACTTGCACCTCTGGAAATTTTCTACAAGTGCTAAGGTTCATTTTCTGTTTACATGTAGCTCCACACCTTAGGTCATTGTTCAGCACTTGTTTGATAAATTTGGTAGACTTCTCCCTTACTTAACCTTCCCCTCTTTGCCCACCTTGTATCTTCTTTCTCTGCCCTTAAATAGTTGTGTTGGTTTTATTTTTTTTCCCCTTTAGTATTTTTTTGTAATTATACCTCTTCTTTCTACTGCAACAGACAATTAAAATGTTGTAAAGATCAGCTGTACATTGGACAGCTAATGATTGCACAATTTAGATTAACCTTTGACTATTTAGTCCATTCATCTTATGCAATATAACCTGTGATGCAACGAACAGAGAATATACCAGGAAATTGTATTGTATTGCACATTTCATTGCACAAGATTAACAACACTTTTAGCGTGGAGTGCATAAGTTGTCTTTGGCTGTATAGCATTGCCTATCCATTTGGCCATTTGGATTTATGCAAATTATGCAAAATGCTTGAAGTTACTTTTTGGGCAACAAAGCTGAAATTCTTTGTAGACAACAGGGGATCACAAATCAAAAAAAGAACTTCAACGGAAAGAACTTTTCTAGGTTTATAAAATGTCAAGTCAACCGATTGTCAAGTACATGTTTTTGTATTAATAAAACTACATGCACTTTAAAATAAAAAACTCTCATTTTGTGACGTGAAATTTCAAAAGTTTGCGAATTGTAAATGATGGATGTTTGATGGCAAGAATCTTATGCTTTTTGCAAAAATGTATTGTTTTTATTCTGTTTCTTAGTGTGTATTTTTGCAAATCTGGACCTTTCGCAAAATATGTGAAGTTTCATGCATGCAAAAAATTCTAGTTTTACAGTAATTTGAAGTTGTTTCTCCTGTTGTTTGTAACAGGTTCTACCAGGCTTTGAAGATGTCTTCATGTCTCATTCAACCTGGTTCACATACAGTGCTACACTCAGGATCTACAAACATTATCATTTCAAGCTTGACTTCGAAGGAAATGCTGCAGAAGTGACCTCATTCTCTAGTTATCCAGGTAGGTATTTTCTTTGATAATAACATCATCATTCACCCCTGGGGCCTCTGCAGGGGTTAAGATAATCTTGATACTATTCTCTGGATCAATTATTCTTCCAACTTCATTGATGCTTTCTATAATCTTTTCTTTCGTTGGCCTCTCATTCTCCTTCCTTCATCCCCATTCCCCTTTTACTCTTCACCCCATCTCATCAACTTTTTCTCCCTTGTTCTTATTTTGGGGAAAGCCTGATGTTTATGTCTCCGCCCTCCGAAGGTGGTGCCGGAGGCATTATGTTTTGGGGTTCTTGTTTTAGCGATAACTCAAGAACCACATGAGGTATGAACTTCAAACTTGGTGCTAGTATGTGTCACCATAGGAAGACGATCTGATAAGATTTCGGGGTTCGTAGGTCAAAGGTCAAGGTCACAGAGGCCAAATTCTGAAATTTCAGGTGTGGCCTCGTTCTAGCGATAACTCAAGAACCATTTGAGGTACATGTATGAACTTCAAACTTGGTGCTAGTATGTATCACCATAGGAAGACGATCTGATTAGATTTTGGGGTATGTTGGTCAAAGGTCAAGGTCACAGAGGCCAATTCCTGATATTTCAGGTGTTAGCCTCGTTCTAGCAATAACTGAAGAACCATATGAGTTATGAACTTCAAATTTGATGCTAGTATGTATCACTATAGTATATAGGAAGATGATCCGATTAGATTTTGGGGTACGTATTGTCAAAGGTCAAGGTCACAGACGCCAATTTCTGTAATTTCAGGTGTTGGCCTCATTCTAGCGATAACTCAAGAACCATTAGAGGTATGAACTTCAAACTTGGTGCTAGTATGTATCACCATAGGAAGACGATCTGAATAGATTTTGGGGTATGTAGGTCAAAGGTCACAGGTCAGTTTCTGAAATTACAGGTGTTAGCCTTGTTAACACGATATCTCAAGAACCATTTGGGGTATGAATTTCAAACTTGGTACTAGTATGTATCACATAGAGAGACGATCTAATTAGATTTTGGGGTACGTAGGTCAAAGGTCAAAGGTCATAGAGGTCAATTCAGAAATTGCCGGTTTTAGCCTTGTTAACGTGATATCTCGAACCATTCCATCCATTAACTTCAAACTTGGAACTGGTATGCATCACCATGGTGAGTCGAACTGATTAGATTTTTGTTCACGTAGGTCAAAGGTGACAGGTCATAGGGGTCATTATACAGGTGTATGTGAAATTAATTTTTTTTTAACTTTGTTATCACCAATCTCAACTTTTGTATTCTTGACTAGGAGGAGATAAAGTGATCAGACTTTCGGGTTATAAAGTGTAAGGTCAAATGTCAAAGAGGTCAATTAACATGTAATTAGAGTCTTTTTATTCTGGTTATGACAATATTTCAAGAACAGTTTGAGCCATCAACTGAATTTAGGCGGAGGCATATAGGAGACGCAGTCGCATTCATCTTGTTTCTCTTCGTCACTCACCTCATCATTCCTTCTACTGTGCTGTCTTCTTACTCCTCTCTCAGCTCTCAGACACCTTATCTCTGCAATTTCCGACTTCTTCTTCTCGTAAACTTTGCTCCCCATTTTTCTTTCGGGTTGTCCCGACTCCTAAAAAATGAACAAAAATGGATTTTTACATTTTCCCATCGATGCACTTATACTCGCACCTCACAAGCGGACTTTTGTTTATTAAAAAAAGGAGGAATATAAATATATGAAAATCAGACTGACTTTCTCCATATGTTATCTATATGATAAGGAAATTAAAGTTTTGGCTCCGTTGGTATCTTTTACGTCAATGTATTACATAAAATAGATTTAGATGCAGTGCTATAAAATATTATATGAAAACAACAAAAAGGCTATTTAAACATTTGGAGATCTATGATACGAAAAAAGGGCATTATGAGACATCTCTCATATTGTATTTATTTTTTGTGATGATATTCATATTTTCATTTTAAACAAATTTGTTTCACTTGGTCACAAATAACCACTCAAAATATTGGCTAGGAAAGTTTGCGGCATACATTTCATTTTTCAATGAATATATCGCATCAAACATTATAGTTATAAAAAGAAAAGTGCCGGGGTTATACTTTTGATTGAGTATATTATATAAAACACAATCGAATATATATCAAATGCATCATGATTTACACCTTCATTGACCTATTTTGAGGAATTCGAATCGTGTGTCTTCAATGTAAAATGACCTTACTTTCAATATGGAGCCTATACTGTGTGTTTATAAAAGTATGCATTGATAAAGGTCGTGGTGATTCTTCTCCCTTTTATTATTTACCAGAGAACGAACTTTGACAATAATCCTTTCATGTTATCAAATTGACCTATTTAGCACATCATTCATGAATGGACCATTGATCTGCTCTTTTCAAAATCTCAGCTGCGTGGACCATGCAGGTCCCACCCTAAGTGAAACAAAAGAATGCCAAAGCAACTATACATGTAGGCCTACTATTAAAAGGAAGATTATCGTTTTCAAAGAAGAAATCAATTTACTGAATACGTGACAATACAAAGAGCCACTCGGGCCTACGTTTATGAGGGCATGTAGCAATTTTAGAGCATATAATTATGTTTGCGTAAGAATAGCTATCAAACCCGAAATGGTCTTGGTTTTAGGCGGCAAATGAAATGTTCATATTTCATGTTCTGAAAATTAACACAGTTTTATAGACAAAATATATTGGCTGAAAGAGACCAAAGATGGAGACAAACACATATGAATTATAATCTCGCGAGGGATAACCAAAATCCACTCTAAATATTCATTTTGAAATTCAGTACAGCCTGTTAAATGTTTATCCTGATGACTGGGATTTGTGTCAAAAGGATAATAAACGTAACACGCATTGCCATTTGAGAGCTTTAATAATTGCATGCGTCTTTATAATTTATTCCCGATTTTGTCCTCCGCTGTAAAGAAGAAAAAAACGGGGTGGAGTGGCTGTTATTGCAGATTCTGCAACATCACATATAACGATATCTTGATTTGGTCACTCAGCTGTAAGCCTACATCAGAATCAACTTACAACTCACACATTTTTTTCTTATAAACAGCCATATTGGCTAGCCATTGCCATTGGTTGCTATACTATCGGGATCGCTGCCCATGGTTTTCATTGTCCCCCCCCCCCCCCCCCCCTTCGCCGTTATTTAAAAAAAAACATTTTTTCATCGTTTTAGTTTAACTATGATTCTCGTCAATATCCAACTCAACTGTTGTGTTTTGGTTTTCACTATTTTCCTCATTATCTCTTAACATACAGCAACTACATAGGAAAATAAGGTTGAAAGAGAGATGGATAGATAAAGAAAATACTGAAGGAATAAAGCAGGAGACAAAAACTAAAGCAAATGATTACGACAAATTATGAGAAATGAAGTCAAAAGTGAATAGGATTATAGCATTTAGAGTGATCATGTCACAATGTTGGTCAGAATGCGTCAGAAACTCATGTAAAATGATGGGCCTATGACTTGAGTGATAATCGGCCGAGCATTAGCAGACGACAATGGGGCCAATGAATGGGGTATCGTTGAATCGTGCGTGCGACGGCGCTTCGCTTACGCAATTTGTATTGAAAAGGAAGGAAGCGAAGCTTCAACAAAATAAAATTGCTTTTCCCCTCTAAAATAACGGACCTTATCTTTTGTGTCGATGAACAAAACTTATATTTTTAGAAAGAGAAAAGTCTGGCCTTTCGTGTTTACATTTACTAAAAATCACGAAAATGACCGAGTGAGGTGCAATGAGCAATCAAAATAGAAAGCATTGCCAAATTCCCCATTACCGGCAATGTAACCGAAATCGCTCCGTCACAGGGAGAACAATTGCTGTGCGCGGGCTTACTCAAAGGGTTAACTGCCCATGTCTATATTGAAATAGTCACGAGGCAAAACATTTGCCTTATATAGTGTTTTTTTTTTCAGCTGCATTGGCATCCTTTTGTTGTGTCTAAAGTATTACAAGATAACACTGAAGGATATACTTACATAATGTCGAATGGTTTTGAGTTACAACATCAGTTCATGACATGGAATCATCATTGGTAGCTATCCTTGTAAATGTTTTAAATCACAAAATTCAGAAAATTTGAGAGGACTGCATGCAGATCTACCAGATGGCACTCAAGGTTGAGTTTTTCTTTCCTTTGAAGGGTTCTTGGAATCTCTGGATGACTTCTATATCATGAGCAGTGGTCTCTCCATGCTGCAGACCACTAACAACATCTTCAATAAAACCCTCTACAAATTCGTCCAGCCGGAATCTCTGTTAGCATGGCAACGGGTACGTGTAGCCAACATGATGGCAAGATGCGGAAAGGATTGGGCAGAGATTGTAGCCAGATACAACTCAGGTAATAGAAAATGATGTGTTTGGATGGAAACAGTCTCTAGATTGGGACCAAAACTGTAAAAGTGAATGGATAAGTTTTTCTTAGATTCATATCAAGTTGCTTTGATTAAAAGCAGAAAATCATGGAAAAGCATCTGAGCCTTGAAACAAAATTTGAGAAATGTTATGAAAGTGTGATATATGAAGGTCTGGATCAGAGACTAGCACATGAGCAATAAACGAGTCAAGATGCACTCGATATTTTGGACCTGAAACTGTGAATTTAATTGTCATTTATTTAGTCGTTATGAACCCAAGAACATAACAAATTTGGCGACGAGGTCGGGATCTTCTAGAGAATGGACTGGATTTGATTATTTTCCTGAGACCCTGGAGAAAAATGGATTTTGATGGATTTGCGTTGGATTGAGCTTTAATAATCCAGATAGTGTTATGACTGTCATGAGTCCCAGCTATGTAAAGTTGTGTATACATTTTTACTATGAACGCTTTGCAGTGTGATAGCTGTGTGAAGTTGTATGGACGCTTTGCAGTGTCACTAGCTATCTAAATAACCTAGTTTTAATTAGCAGCCAGATATAGCCCATCGCAGTAATTAGCCCAAGCTAAAACTAAGCCCAGGTCCTAAAAGTAAAATAACTTGACAAATTAAGTCATTGTTATTGTCAAGGTCAGTGACAGTCCTAATTTGGTCAGTGAGGACCAGCCAGCAAGCCTAACTCCAGCCGAGGCCTTAGGTTAGTCCAGGCCGAGCCGAGCCCAGTCCCGGCCTTAGGTTAGTCCAGGCCCAGCCCAGCCCAGGCCTTGGGTTAGTCCAGGCCCAGCCCAGCCAGCCTGCCCAGCCCAAGCAGCTTAGGTTCAGATCATGCCTGAAGCCAGCCCAGTCAAGACCAAGAACTGTTAATAGAACTCTAGTAAATTGTCAAGAGATTGACTGAAAGTGAAAGATTCAAGGTTCTTCATTATTGATTGAGACATAATAGGCCAGTATAGGCCAGAGAGTTTTCATCCAGCCCTGTACTTTAATTGCTGTGCAGTTGTTTGTAAAGTTACAATATTGAGTTTTGGGTGAATATAAGTTAGTCTACCTAATTTCCAATACATGTATTTTATTGTTTACAGTAGTAGGCCTATATACATGTAGCAAATTCAAGAAGTGTAGACCAAGTCCAGGTTTAGTCATAAGTAGACAAAGTGTAGTACATTGACATTGTATAGTCTACATTGTTATTGCAGTAGTAGAGGTCTATACTAGTAGTCACAAGATGGCTAATCAAATTGTAGGGAATGCCCCCCTACTAGAAGCAGGTTACACCTTTGAAGAATGGACAGAAGTTCTAGAAGCTTGGTTCACTTCGAATGACATTCAGTCAGCAGAGAAACAAAGAGCCTTGTTTCTTACAGGGTTAGGTAGCAAAGGGTATCACACCCTTCGTGCATTGTTGCAGCCAGAAAAGCCTTCAAGTAAAACATACCAACAATGCAAAGATGCTTTGAGTGCACATTACTCGCCAAAACCAACAGAAATAGTGCAACGATATCGATTCTACACATGCACTCAGCAAGCAAATGAAACAATCCCTCGGTTCCTAGCAAAGCTTCGACAATTGAGCGAAGGATGCAAATTCAAAGAACTTGAAAGTATGCTCAAAGACAGATTGGTTGTCGGTTGCTCAGACGTCAACATTCAGAGGAAACTGTTGGGAACATCCCAGTTGACTTTTGAAAATGCAGTCAACATTGCAACAGCAATGGAAGTCGCAAAGAAAGATGTAGAACAGATAAGGAAGATTGGAAAGCCGCAAGATGATCCTGCATCAGTTCATAAGCTTCAGACAAAAGCGCCAGAGCCACAGAAGAGGACTCAGTCTAGAGTATCAAAGCCACAAGACAGAGGTTCAACTCTGAAGAAGTGTTGGAGATGTGGTAGCCATGAGCCGGCTACATGTAAGTTTCGAGATGAACAGTGCTATAAGTGCTCTAAGAAAGGACACACAAAGAGCCAGTGTGATAGAGTTAAGGCCTATCAGCAGAAGTCCTTTCAGCGGAAGAGACAGTCTGAGAAAAAAAGCACATCACTTGGATGATGGAGAATCAGATTCATCAGAACAAAAGATGGATCACTTAGAAGATGAATCGATCAACAGGTTAACAAGCCCTGATACTTATGAAACCACTGTAATAGTGAACGGTAGAGAAGTGCAGCTAGAAATTGATACTGGAAGTCCTTGGACTATTGTGTCAAAAGAAGTGTTTGATGAAATCAGCAAGGATTCCAAACTAACTGCTAGCAATATCAAGCTGAAATCATAAACAGAAGGAAAAGTTGGCATTTACGGAGAAGCCGTGGTTGACGTTCAGTTTGAACCACAGATGAAGCCAGAGAAGCTGTCCTTAGTGATAGTTCAGAAGGGTGCAAGTTTAATGGGAAGAGACTGGTTTCGACGGAAGTATCCACAATTGGTTTCCATGTTAGCCAACCCAAATGCACCAGATGCAAGTCCGAGCCCTCCAAGCAGTTTACATAGTTTGCAAGATGCCATGCATGAAGTTCTTAATAAGCATGCCGAGCTGTTTGATAATAGCACAGTCGGGGAGTACTGAAGGGATATCAAGCCAAGGTATATCCACAAGAAGAGAACAGCAGTGCAAAGTTCTACAAAGCAGCCCCTGTTTCCTATGCTGCCAGGAAGCAGATCGATGCAGCATTAGATAGTTTGCTGGAGAACGGCATCATCAAGCCAGTAAAGATAGCAGATTTTGCATGCCCAATCATTGCAGTGTCAAAACCGGATGGAAAAATGAGAATCTGTTGCAATTTCAAGTTGACAGCAAATAAAGTGTTGAAAGTAGAACAGTATCCCCTTCCAACGTTAGAGGATCTTCTACAGGAACTTGAAGGTGGAGAAAAGTTCTCTAAACTAGATCTCAGTCATGCATATCACCAGATTGAGTTGGATTCCGAGGCCCCGCAAGTTCACAACAATCAACACTCATAGAGGTCTCTTTGAGTACACAAGACTTCCCTTCGGGATAGCAAGTGCACCAGCCATGTTTCAGAGGACAATGGAGAGCCTCTTAGCCGATATTCCCATGTGCAAACCCTATCTTGATGACATTATCATCAGCGGCAAGACTGATGAGGAGCACCTGAGAAACCTGGAAGCAGTTCTCTCGAGATTAGAGGGAAGTGGATTACGCTTGAAGAAGGATAAGTGTGCCCTGCTGAAAGACTCAGTCGACTATCTGGGTCATTGCCTTGATAAGAATGATCTTCGGCCTCTTCAAGACAAGGTAGATGCGGTACGTCAAGCAGAACGTCCCATAAATCAGAGTCAACTCCAGGCATATCTTGGCTTATTAGGGTATTACCGCAAGTTCATACCTAATCTGTCACAGGAGATAGCACCGTTGACTGAAATGTTGAAAGCAGAGTACAGATCAGACTCCAGTGGGAAGAGAAGCAGCAAGCCTGATCCCAAGTTTAAGTGGGGAAAGAAGCAAGAGCAAGCATTCCAGAGATCAAAGTGTCTTATACAGAGTGACAGTGTTTTAACGCATTATGATCCAGCCAAGCCCATCCTGCTCCAAACTGATGCAAGTCCCTATGGTTTAGGTGCTGTCATAAGCCACGTGGACAGTGATGGACAGGAACGCCCTATAGCATTCGCATCACGCACTCTGAAACCAAGTGAGGTGAACTATGCTCAATACGAGAAAGAAACCCTTTCCATCATCTTCGGGCTCAAAAAGTTCCATAAACAATTACATGGGAGACGTTTCACCATCATGACAGATCATAAGCCGCTGGTAGGACTATTTGGGGATAGAAAAACAGCGAGCCCCATGGCCTCTGCACGCCTTGCCAGATGGCATATGATTTTGTCGGCATACAGCTACAAGATAGTTCACCGTGAAGGAAAGAAGCACCAGAACGCTGATGCGTTGTCACGCTTACCAATCCAGGAAAGAGAGTCTCCATGGAATCATCCAGAGTTAGCAGAGCTAGACGAAGCGCCAGAAGCACGCATCAACATGTTGACTGACCTCGACACACGCCCTGTTGATGCACAGGAAGTGAAAAGATCCACCAAGAAGGACAGAGTTTTGTCCAAGGTGAAGAACTACATTCTGGAAGGATGGCCAACAACAAGGAATCTTCCAGAAGAAGTGAAAACCTTTGCTAACAAGAAGGAAGAACTGTCGATAGAGGATGAAGTAATACTGTGGGGATCCAGAGTTGTCATTCCGGATGATGCAGATATGAAGGAGAGAATCCTCAAAGAACTGCATAGTACACACCCAGGCATCGTGAAAATGAAAGCCTTAGCTAGATCATATGTATGGTGGCCAGGAATAAACAAACAGTTGGAACAACAAGTGAGAAGTTGTCCAAGTTTCCAGCAGAGTCAGAACAGCCCTTTAGCCGTACCCATTCATCCATGGGAATTTCCTGAGAAACCGTGGAGTAGGATTCATTGTGATTACGCTACTATTGATGATGAGAACATCCTAATTGTTGTAGATGCTCACAGCAAGTGGCTTGAAGCCATTCATGTGAAACGAGCAACAGCCACAAACACAGTGATTGCCTTGAGACGGTTGTTTGCAACTCACGGAATACCGGAAACCCTGGTGACAGACAATGGTACACAATTTGTATCAGAAGAGTTTGCCACATTGATGAGCAACAACGGTATCTGTCATATTCAAACAGCACCAAAGCACCCATCCAGTAACGGTCTGGCAGAAAGGGGTGTTCAAACGGTGAAGACAGGTATGAAGAAAGGAAAAGGACACGATCTTGAACTAAAGTTACAGAGGTTCTTGTTGACCTATCAAGTCACTCCACAGGAAACAACCAGGAAGACACCAAGTGAACTAATGTTCAAAAGGAAGGTTCGCACTAAACTTGACAACTTGCGTCCAGATCTTGGCCAATCTGTGAGGCGAAAACAATCAGCAATGAAGCAAACAGGAGATCGAGGAAGCAAGGAAAGAGTCTTCGATGTGGATGATCCTGTCATGGTCAAGAACTTCTATGCAGGCCCAACATGGCTTTATGGCAAAGTATCTGAAGTCGTTAACGCAGTCATGTACAACATACTCCTGAACGATGGTCGAGTCGTTCGTCGTCATGTTGACCAGATGAGAAGGTATATGCCAAGAGGTGAACATAGCAACACACATGAAAGAGAAGAGTTTCAGCCAACTGATGAACCACCAATTGTGTTGCCAATTCCAGACACCAATCTAGAGCCAGAGAATAATCGGGAGAGTGAAACAGCTTTCGATAGGAGTGAGGAGACACCCTCTCAAACACCCTCTCAAACATCCTCTCAAACACCATCTTAAACAGAACTTGACATACCAGACAACATGACACCTACCACTCAAACTGAAAGACGTATGTCTAGTAGAAACACCAAGAAACCAAAAAGATATGATGACTATGTGTTGTATAAGTGAAATCACCATGTTGATTATGGTGCCCTATGCATGTTGTCAGTAGTTATATATTGCACAAAGTGTAGCGGGTGAAAGCAAAATTTAATGCCTTATGTTGTCAGTATTTTTTATATTGTAATAAGTGTAACAGTTATTTGCAAGCAAAATTTTAGTCTGAGTGTTGAAATTTTAGCAAAACTATGCCATGTAAAAGTAATTTCAATTACATGTCAATTGCATAACTTTGTGGGAAAGAAAACAATTTTGTTGATAAAGAACCTGAAGTTTATACTATGGATACAAGCATGGATTGTAAGGTTAATTTAAGTGTGATTTAGATTACTTCACTGTTTAAAAAAAAAAAAATGAGTTTAAAAAATGGCATTATATATAATGAAAATTGATATTTCATTTCCAGTCAAGTGAAAAAAAAACAAAAAAAACAGTCATGTTAAAACATGTAGCACATTTTGTTTCAAGTTAAAAAAAAAAAAAATGTAACCAAACAACCCATGTTATATCACTTTTGTTTTGAAAATGTAAGTTGATTGCAAAGTGAAGTTGTTATATTAATTCATAACAAGAAAAGAGTTGTTGCCAAAGTAACAAGTGAATGAGTAAATTACGCAATGCGTAATAAATGTCCCCGCCGGAAGTGCAGATCTGTGGAAATTAACTAGCCTGAACCTTAAAACTTCAGTGAAAAACTTTAGTGAATAAAATAATAATGTTACTGCATGCAAAAGAAGAGAATACCAACAATGCATGTATACAACTGAAATATAAAACATGAAAACATTATGAACCTTCAGCCATTTTGAATAAATTTGCATAAATTTGCATGAATAATGATTTCAAAATTCTGTGTAGAAGTTTGGAAGCCCCCACCCAGCCCTATCAGATAAAACAATCTGAATCAAAATCCGATGTGAAATAGAGGAGAAGTAGCATTTTTCGTCAATTTTGAATAAATTTGCATAAATTTGCATAATTAATGAATTTCAAAATTCTGTGTAGAAGTTTGGAAGCCCCCACCCAGCCCTATCAGATAAAACAATCGGAATCAAAATCCGATGTGAAATAGAGGAGAAGTAGCATTTTTTGTCAATTTTGAATAAATTTGCATAAATTTGCATGATTAATGAATTTCAAAATTCTGTGTAGAAGTTTGGAAGCCCCCACCCAGCCCTATCAGATAAAACAATCGGAATCAAAATCCGATGCGAAATAGAGGAGAAGTAGCATTTTTCGTTAATTTTGAATAAATTTGCATAAATTTGCATAATTAATGAATTTCAAAATTCTGTGTAGAAGTTTGGAAGCCCCCACCCAGCCCTATCAGATAAAACAATCGGAATCAAAATCCGATGTGAAATAGAGGAGAAGTAGCATTTTTCGTCAATTTTGAATAAATTTGCATAAATTTGCATAATTAATGAATTTCAAAATTCTGTGTAGAAGTTTGGAAGCCTCCACCCAGCCCTATCAGATAAAACAATCAGAATCAAAATCGGCCAAGAAATGACGGAAAAGTAGCATTTTCTAACACACGGACAGACGGACGCACGGACGGACACGCACACACGAACGGAGCCCGTTTCATAGTCCCCTCGCGAACTTCGTTCGGCGGGGACAACAATGTACATTTAGTATCAGTTGTTATATTCATGACAAGAAAAGAGTTGTCAAAGTAACAATGTCAGTGATTTATAATCCAGAAACACCAGTTAGATGTTATGATTGATATTGCAAAGTTGATTTCTCAGTCATGTTATTGGTTATAGTGAAGCAAAATTGTTCTAAATCCAGATAATCTTTTGAAACATTGCCAGTTAAGTGTTTGTTTTGACCATTCAAAAGTTTACCGATGTACATTTATGTAAAGGGGAGGAATGTGATATATGAAGGTCTGGATCAGAGACTAGCACATGAGCAATAAACGAGTCAAGATGCACTCAATATTTTGGACCTGAAACTGTGACTTTAATTGTCATTTATTTAGTCGTTATGAACCCAAGAACATAACAGAAAGTTTTTACTTTTTTAGTGTTTTCAAAATAATGAATTATGACTTATTTATGGAGAATTGATATGGACATAGTTTCTTGTCTAAAAAGCAAAGTTTATTTCAAAATATTTTTTCTTGATTTATCATCCATTTTAGGAACCTACAACAATCAGTACATGGTCATTGACAGAACCAAGATCAAACCTAAGGTGGCCATCTTGGATGATGCATTGTGGGTTATTGAACAGGTGCCAACACTTGTAGCCTCCGGAGATCAAACCAACATTTTGAGAGCAGGTACATGGGATGTTTCATAATTTATTTTTAGTGTAAACAATGCTGAGTAGTTGTCTGCTCCTGGACATTTTTTTCTTCAGTCAACCTCTGAAATGGAAGTAAAATTACCCAGAATGTTCACATGTATATGTATGGTATACTTAATAATTTTATGCAGAAGCATTCAAAATGGAAATGTAAATACATAGGAATTTTACACAAGATGATAAATCTGTTGTAGGGTATGATACGAAGGTGTCTTCAGCAGACACCTTCATTATACTAGAAATTGTCAATTTTTACCACTGAAATCTGTATTGTACAGTATTTGTACAACTACCCCCTGGATTATCACCTCTGACAAACCTCTCAACATCACCCCCCACGCACACACACACACATTGTCCAAGAGGTAGTTGTCTGGGCTGATAGTCTGTGGGTAGTTGACTAGTGGAAGCATGACAGACAATTGCCGTGCAAAGTTCCCATCATTTGAAAGAGTAATTTAATTCATCTCCAATACGACTTCTCCTGTCTTCATCTCTCATTTTTCCTCTCTTAATTTTGTCTTTCTCTCGTCTTCTCACTGTGACTATCTCCCTCTGTCCCTTCTCTCTCTCTTTCTATCTCGCTGTTAATTTCTGCCTGTTTTGTACTCAGGTTACTGGCCATCCTACAATGTACCGTTCTATGAAGAGATCTATAACATCAGTGGTTACCCTCAGTATGTCAAGAAGGTTGGAGAAGACATGTCATACCAGCTGGCCCCTAGAGCCAAGATTTTCAGAAGAGACCAGGGAAAAGTTGTTGATATGGAGTCTTTCAAGAAAATTATGAGGTTCAATGGTAAGTCTGAACAAAGAATTACTTTTGAAGGTACAATTTAATTTTTGGATAATTAAGTTGAGATGTGGTTATAGTTCTCTTAAACTGCTTGAAAAGCCATATTGGAAAGATTGAAGTCAAGTGCCTGGTCAAGTGTGAGAATGGTCAGATGTGTTGAAAATGTGCACTCCCTCGATCAGAACATGTGAAAGCAAGACATGATTTTTTTTTTCACTGTTGCAAAATAAACATACATGCATGTTTAAATGCTTGAATATTACAGTTGTTTCTATTATGAATTTGAGTGTAAAATTAATCAGAAGGTACATGTAGATTATATGTCGCAGATGCCAAATATGACAAAGCCTTGAAATACACATCTCTATCATCAAACACCAGTTTTACCATTGTTACTGATATCTGGAACAGCAACTTTTTACTTTGTCCAGGTTTCATGGTGACAAGTCACATAATAATTGCAATGTTATAAAATGGAATGTACATGTATTCAACTTGTAAAACTGATTGAGATATTATATCAACTGTAAACCATGTTTCTCTGCTAGATTACAAGAATGATCCTTACTCAGAGGGAGATCCATCAAAATCAATCTGTATGCGAGGTGACCTTATGACCTCTCCTACGCCAGATGGTTGCTATGACACCAAGGTAAACATTTGATTGATTGATTGATTTTATTTTTCCATGCATCAAATACAAAATAACATTTCAACATAATAAACAGTTGTCGCATGGGAGGGGTTAGTCATAAGCCTAAGGCTTGAAAGTAACGCCCCTCTAGAAATGAAAAAGCCCCATTTTAAAATGTAAAAATTGTATACATGTGTTTATTATTTATAACAATTTCTTAAATGGGGTTCACAAATAGTAAAGAGCGTGTCATGATTACATACTTATCAAATGTCAGTCGTACATCGAGATAAATACAGCACAATAAAATAAAATTGTACATTGTAAATTCTACTGTATTGTAAATACAATAAGCGGAGTTCAAATGGGAAGAGGACAGAGACGAGACCAAAATAACGGAATTAATATGCATACCGGCTTATAATATATTTCTTAAATTCATTTTTAAACCTGGTTATTGTAGGATAACATCGTATATTTAAAGGTATATCATTCCATATGTCAGGACCAACATGTTTTATCGATTTATGAGCAAGTGAAGTTAATGGGTTTATAAGATGAATATTTGAAGAAATTCTTGTAGGATACTTATGTATTGCAGAGTTTAAGCTAAACATATAATCAAACGTGCTTGGAAGTTGACGTATGTGGAACCAATACATGAATAAAGCAATTTGAAAAGTATGAATATCGTCAATTTTCAATGTATTGAACCGATAAAACAATGGGTCTGTATGATCATAAAATCTACCCCCTGCACACAAGCGAATAGCTTTCTTTTGCAATAAAAGGATGTAATTATTTTTTGATTTAAATGATCCCCAAACAATATTACAATATGTAATATGTGGCAGCAATATAGTGTTATATATAATAGTCAGTACTTGTTAGGGAAGATATTGTTTAAGTTTAAAAAGAATTCCTACACAAGGTGAAATAGATGTTAAAACCTTTGATATATGATCGTCCCAAGTTAAGTATCCATCCAATACTACCCCTAAGAATTTAAAATTTTTCTTTTGTTCAATAATTCTACCATCAATTTTAATATCATCAACAAATTCAAAATGCAACTTCCATCTCTTAAAATGAATATAATGAGTTTTTTGTACATAAAGTGACAATCTATTACATTTAAACCAAGATGATATTTTAGGTAATTCATTATTTAATGTGTCAAAAAGCGATTTCATATTAGAATGTGAATAAGTAATTGTAGTATCATCAGCAAAAAGAATGAACTGTAATAAAGGTGATGCATTAACAATATCATTGATATACATTAAAAACAGTAGCGGACCTAAAATAGAACCTTGTGGTACTCCATAATTAATATGTAGCACTTGAGAACAAGCTGAATGAACACAAATAAACTGCTGCCTATGGGAAACATAACTTTTAAACCAACTGAGGGCGCTGTCCCTTACACCAAAATGTTCTAATTTGGAAAATAAAATGGCATGATCCAGCGTGTCGAATGCTTTACTCAAATCCATAAAAACAGAAATGACATGGTTTTTTTTTTGACAGGGAATCGGATATCTTATCAAACAAATCAATCAATGCTAAATCAGTAGAGAAATGTTTGCGAAACCCATACTGAGAATAATTCAACAAATTATGCAATGATAGAAATAATGATAATCTATTACAAACTAAACATTCTAGTATTTTCGAAAGTGATGAAAAAATAGAAATTGGAGGATAATTAGAAATTATTGTATGTTCATCTTTTTTAAATACTGGAATAACTTTCGCAATTTTCATGTCTGACGGAAATATACCAGTCGACAATGACAAGTTACATATATATAAACAATCGGGTCTACAATGAATGGTGTAATTATTTTAAGAAGCCAATTACTAATTTCATCCTTTCCATACAATGTTTTATTTTTTAAACAATTTACAATTTTAAATACTTCTTCTCGTTCAGTTGGATTGAAAAATAGAGAACTTGTACATGAACTGCCCAAAAAGTCTTTGGTTTTATCTTTTGGAATGAAGGAAGTTGTAAGCAGTTTTTAGAATAACTCTCTTGGAGAATAAAAGCATACATGTAAAGATCCCCCACCCCTAAAGAAGTCTCATTGTTTGAAGGATGTCAAACCCAACTGCTCTCATGAATAAAGAAAGTGATTTTATTGTGTCTTGGTAAGGTTGTATTTTTAGCTTCCTTATTATATACATGTACATGAATTGTGTGAATGCCACATACAGGGAATTTTGATTTTGGGAGAGTATAGATATCTAAAAGTACCTTTACAATTTTACACTTTGATATCCTGATCTAAACACAACACAAAAAGTAATATCCTCCCTGAGCAACTCCTCATAATTCTGAACCTTAAAGGTTTGAACAAATTTAACTAGAAGGGACTGTGCCTGTGGTTCTTATGTAGTTTTTGTGTGACAAATCAGAGGTATCCATCAAGTCATCCGTGAATGAGCATGCTTCAAAGACAAAATGACCACATTTCAAAATTCACAAGAAGGTCATTTCTCTAGTGTACTGTGAGACAGTCAAATTCATGACCGTCGTCGCTGTTTGTATGCATTGGAATGATTAATGATCTCCTGACACCCTGCTGACCTTGAATCCATTATTTCACGGTTGACTGAGCACAAGTCGAAAGAAAACATAAACAAGACTCAAATGTTTCTGAAGTAGTGTCATTTTGCAAGGTTATGGAACCCATTTCTCAATAAAACTGTAGGGGAACTTACTTTGTGTGTTGTGTTTATTTTCATCTGTTTATCTTAAAGATATTAGTTACACATAGTTATTGACTTTTGGGGGGAAATTCAGTTGCAATCTTTCAGTTATTCCTTCAATTTTGATAAGTCAATGTTTAAAGCTGTATGGAACTCATCTTTGTCTTGAATACATGTAGGTGACTAACCTAGTAATGGCAGCCAAAAAGTCACGTTATGTCATCAGTGGACCTACCCTTGGCGATGGAAGCCTGCCCCCATTCAAATGGGTTGCTCCATTCACAAGCTGGACCCATGATGGACTTCCTATGCTTTATAACTTTAGCTTTGTGGAAATATGTCCCAAGGAGCTGTAGCCATGTGTGATAAAGAGTTTCGTTGACCTGTGGATCATTAGTGGAGGTTTGAAACTCATTGGTTTAATGAAAAGGATATCGGGGAGGGGGGATGTCTCTGTCTTTCAATTTAATGAAATGCTTGGCTGCGCTAGGTGTCGTCTTTGGCAATCATACTATTAAAGGTACTATTTGACATTTTGATATCGTTTAGTTTTATAACAATTTTTTTGATATTTAGTATTGATAAGAAGAAAGAAAATTTGATATTCAATTTCAATATGAATGCCACTTTTACTACATTATAAACAGCTCCAAGATTGAAGATAGCATCATAGTTACATGTAGAGGACTGATTTCTAAAGAATTTCATACCATTGCCTTTACTCATGTGATCAATTTAGACTGGTCTTCAACATGTATTTTTAAAGTTAAGTAGTAGCTTTAAATCCCCCCCCCCCTATATAAGAATAGAAAAACCATTGGAAAATGAATTCCCGATAAAGCTCATTGAAAGAAATCATCTTAATCATATTGATTTATTGAGGAGCTGGAAATGTTGTGGAGATCTAAAAAACAAGAAATGGTCCCAGAACAGGTACTTTAAAGGGTACCAATCACCAAAATATATTTTGCTCTGTATGTTAGGGGATCCATGTCGTTATAGGGCTTCAAATATTAATTCCATAAAGAGATATTGCAATTTCAATTACACTCTCTATAGCGTAGAACCGACTCATGATTAGACTACTCGACGCACCCATACATGCTCGCCAAGAAAAGGGCTCGCGCGGAACTAAACTTCGAGTTCGGTTCCGCATGAGCATTTTTATGTTATCCTTTTTTCCTTTATACTTCTTAACTGTTAGAAGTATAAAGATAGAACGCCAGATAAAGTTCTTCAAGATTGATTTTATACTTTCTAGCTGTACACAAATTATTTTTTCATGTGATTAGTACACTTTAAGTTTAATGCCTTCACAATAGCAGTTATCATATCTTAGTGTTGTCAATCTGTCTTTGAATTTCATTGTGGTGATATCTCAGGAACCACTTGAGTCATGAATATCCTTTTTGTAATGGCATTTTACTCTTTAAATTTGATGTTAATGGAGATTAGTTTGAAATAAATCATAGGTTTATTCAAGAAATCCAAATTATGAATTTTCCTTGTTCCTAGTTAAACATGGTAAATTGTGACTTTATGTGTACCACTATTTACTCTGAGGTGTTCTGTTGTTTTTTCACACCAGATTTATGCAATTATTACAGTATAGTTTCTTTACTACCCAGATTTAAAAATCATATTTCCCAGATTAATATCGCGGTGGAATGAATTGTACAAGTATTACTATTTTGAGCACTTAAATGAATGAGAAACAGTATTGGGTTAGAAATAACAGAATTTCTCTGTAAGTTGAGGAATGATTTTTATTGTAAGTATGTACTGCAGTGATTAATCTTGCATGCATTCTTGAAAATATATATTTTTTTAAATTATTATTTCTCTTTCACATAACATTTGTACCCTAAAAGATATAGTCATTGCTATGTCAGTAAGGGTAATCTATTCAAGAGGAAACAGTATTATGTTCAATTCAAGAACTTTATTGTCTGATTAAAAACACAGAAATTCATCCTCCACTGCCATAAATTTAACAAGACAAGCATAAAAAGTTACATAAATAAATAGATGATACAAGAAATATACAAGAGAGAATCAAATAGGATTGGAAAGAACTAGATATTGCAACATATTAATAATTTCAATTACTCTACAATTGTAATCTCATGATTGCTGCATATATCACATGTTATATGTATTATCACATCTTATATATCACACGATACTTTAACCTTATTATATTTTAACCACTTTTTGCAATGTCTTGTTAGTAGAGAAAGTTAGGACCAGATATTATGGAAAATACAAACTAATTTGCCTTCAAAACTGAAATACATGAAATAGAAAGTGGGAAGAGGTTGCATGTGATTGAAATGAACAGTATATATATATGATAATGGGTGGCCATCATGGTATTGTACAGTGGCTTGTAAGAGCATGGCATAGAATCCAACTTCTCAGGTAAATTTATGAGTGCATAAATAGTAGTCAAGCTTTCATCACATCAGTCATTACTGATATAAATAGTACTCATTTTGAAAGCTGTTGCATGTGTCAAGATTTATTGTCAAATAAGTCCCCTTAGATTCATGAAAATTTGCCATTCTTTAAAAGGAGATTTGTATCATGAAAGAAAATTCTGAATTGTATTTACAATATTTTCATGTCATGTCCATACAGAAAATGATTGCAGTGCTTGGCTCATGTGAAATATACACTGTCAGTAATATGAAGTTGATTAGCATATTTTTTATTTGTATGTATCCTATGAATACAGTCAATAAGATTTATATTGGTAGATCTATAATGAGGGTATATAATTTTCATTAAAAAATAAAATATAGAAGGTAGAAAAACCGTTTGTTACAAACTCACTCTTGTTACTATTGTATGCAATACAGTATATACTGTATGTTTTGCATTTGTTGTGGGGAAATTTGACACTAGACTGCTTTGCATTGAATCTATTCCGGTATAAGAATTGTAAATTGATAAGATGTCTTTCAAATTGTACTTAGCATGGCTAATTATTACATGTATTTTTTTGGGGGGGTTCCGTTTTTTTCGTCCATCTACATTGTATGTTGTGTTTGTGCGATAAGGTAATTTACTCATGGATAAATCTTATAAAATGAAAGAGTTCATCCTTTTGTCAGGTACTGTCAGGTACATGTACAAACTTTAGTTCATAAAGTCTGTAAGCAAAATCTAGACTGGCAGCACAATGTAAATGTGCCATAGAGGTCTGTGAAATGTCACTTGCATACAATGCAGTAATCATGTCTTGGAATATGAAGTACTTTTGTTATAATGTTCTGTGTAATGAAACTGCTTCCTTTTATCATGTCGTTCTCATAATTAAATGTATTGATTATTTTCATACCAGTGTACATGTATACCACAATCCATTTATGTCTCTCGAAAGTAGACTAAAGTTTAAACCTTACTTAAATTTGTCTTCTGATTTATAGAGTGCCATGTGCCGACCTCTCTGTACAGTATTGATTACTGTAATTCTGTTATGAAATGAAATGAATTGAGAATTAATTTTTTTTTTAATGACAAATTTCTTTTGTCTCTACCTCTCAGTCTCTTACCCTCCCTCTTCCTCTCTCACCTCTCTCTCTTCTTCATTTTTTAGACAACATTTGATTTCTCTTATATCAAACAACCATGGGCAAAAATAATCACAGAAGTCCTGCAATATGTCCAAGTCTAGTGGTTTATTTCAGCCGCTAGATATATAATTCTATTCACAGATACTTTTTTTAAAGTAATGTAGCACACAAACAGCAACTGAGTTACAGCAACAAATCAATGCTCTACCAAAGAAAATCTTTGTACTTCAAAAATGTAATTGACTACTTCACATGTAACAGTAAACACTTCAATCATTTGTTGAATGGAATACAATCGCCTAAAGCACTCAATTTCTTAAAATTTTACACAAGTGACTCCACTTCTGCTTGCTATGAAAGCAACTGTTACAAAAGTAAAGAGACAAATTTTGGAAATTGATTGTAATTGACAAATGGTTGAAGACACACACACACATACACATACACAGAGTAAAGATGATATCAGGGATAAATGGCAAGTGAATGAAAAGAACTCTTTAATTGGTACAATAATTACTTCATGTGATCTGCAGGGGCCTCACACATACTGAGTTGCATTTAAAGGCATTGATTAACTTTGCCCAGGATTGAAAAAAAAAATCACTGTTCCAGCTAATGCTGTAATCATAACTGCAAACCTTTAGCTCAGACAGGAATCGCCTGAGTTTTATAAGCTGATCGGTCGTTTATATATCAAGATATTTACGATTGAACATTGATGTCGGGATAGAGTACTACCGAACCCTAAAGAAGTCTTACGGTTGGCATACCTCGCTCTATCACAGAATACCGTACGGGCTGGAAACCCGCTCTGAAATCGCCAAGCGCTGGTGCTTGGTTTTTGTGACTGCAGCGCAGCGAAGAAGCTGAGCGACTTGCGATTGATCGCGATTTTCTCTATTTTAGGATAGTAAACGGGTTCCATTTTTTCTCATACTTTCACATATCCTTAATTATATATGTAGTTAGAGGACTGCACACAATTCACTGGCATTTGAGCTGATTTTACAATTTTTCACAAAGTTAATCAATCACTTTAAGCTTGATCTTTTACGAATGAAGATTGGCTATGCTTGTATTTGATTTTTTTGAGCTGTGAGTAAATGCAACTTTTTAAGCACAAAGACCTCTGCACATAGAGGTTATGCACTTTCATTCCATGATCTGTATTAATCATCAATACGACTGAACAAACCTGAAGCAACATTCAGTCATAAAACCATTTTTAAAGATGCAGAGAATATTGCAGCACAAACTGACTTTCGTGGAAAAGCCTTGACAAATATATTCCATTAAGAAGAAGGTTTTGTTAATTACGGTATACATCAAACTTCAAGATGACTTTAGCAAAGCCTAGCCAATTTGAGGAAATTACATAGCATTTTCAAAACATATCCACAATTCAAATCACCGCAGAAGACAGTTCATCTCCATGATAAACTCAAGTATGTGGAGGCAAGCTCTAAATGTACTAAAATGTCTGTAACACATAATCCACTTATCAATTATATTTTATACTGAAATCAATTACATGTACAATAAATAAAATTGACACATTTCATGGCAATTAAAGTCAATGAATACAAGATGAATACCAAATTAGGCTATGGTCACAAATCAGGGCGGCGACCGACCGATTTGTAGCCTGCTCGGGCGCCGCTGGAATTTAGGCATCACCCAACAATTTTTTGAGAAGTCAAGTGGGCTGTAAAGCCCCAGCGATGCCCTGTCGATTTCCCGTTGGTCGCCGGTCGATTTTAGGTAAAAACTCGGCGAAATCGGGGATCTTCTCCACACGGCGTCCGAGCAGTGACCGAATGAAGACCCACTGATCCTGGATGATCTTCCACCGGCCACCGATTTTTAAGAAATCGCCCGGCGGCAGGCCGGTGATCGGTGGGGCATCTGCAGGTGTCTCAGTGATCTCCCAGCGGTGACCAGGCAGCAACTGCTCGACAGCCTTTGATCTAGCGGCTTCGATTTTTGACCTAAATCGCTTAACGGCGACCGCTCAATTAGGTCGGTGTCCGGGCGGTGACCACCCAGGCACCGAGCGTATTTTGGGCAGCGAATGAAGAGTGGCCAGGCACCTCCGAAATTTTAACTCTGCACTAAAACTTCCGCGGCGACCGAGCAATGCCCTAAACAGCGGTGCCCAGGCGGCCGCTGCTCGGTGCACGGGCGAAATTCACTAAAAACTCGCCGCCCAGCCGCTGAGCAGGCTGATTTTCTTGGATGTGACCATTACTTTACCCATACAAGGTAACTCATTTTACACACATGTACATGTCTTATGACATGGTACTATTTACATCGTTCTAAAAACAATTCTGCACACACAAAAACAATTCATTCTACTCAACGATAACAGATATTCCTTAGAAGACTCACCACATGCCAAACTGATTGTGCAATCAAAAGATATACCGGTAATTGTCTTTTCTTTATATAACAGCTCATATAAAACATCTACACAAGCAAAATGATAAAATATCTAACCACTGGCAGTCAGATAAACTAGAACATGAAATTACATGTTAACAAAAACAAAAATCAAGAAAATAACCTCAGAGACATATATATATATACAAAGATTTCAGGCTACATTTTTCATGTCAGTTTGCCAAGTAGATGTAGAATCCCAAGGGAAAAGAAACAAACACAGAATAATAATGTTTTTACAACTGTTCTATACATTTTTACAGTTCTTTGTTTTATAAAAAATTAGATTTTTCTGAAGGTTCTGCAACAAAACTTTCAATATACAGATATAATTCAGATTTTTATATTTCCAGCCTTCAGTTATGTTACAACTTTAAGAAATTCATCTAAGAAAAAAGTAAATTTAGTCCAAGGAAACACGACAGATTATGCACAACTCTGTAGCTACGAATTTTTGATAACACAGTGTAGTATTACCTCTTCTATTTAATTCCAGATTCAGATTTTTAACTTATTGTCTGTTGAGAGCAGGAAGGTTGTTAACTCAAGGGGGGGGGGGGCAGTTGTTAGTTGTCCAAACTTATTAATCCAGCATTTTAAAAGTTATGCAATCCATTTTACTTACAATTCTTGCTTTCATTACCAACATCAATTCATCATCATACTCAATTTTCGCAAGTATGGTAGTCAATCACAAGGAAACCTAAAAAGATTAGTATTTCCTTGAAAATATGAATAGGAATTCTTTTTTTTCATAGTACCATCAAGAGGAAGATTTCTTCTGAAATGCACCTTTTATAGTAAATTCACAATGGAAGTGGCACTAAAATCTTTCTTGCATTATGATCGTTAAAAAACACTAAAAGCATTATTTCTGTTTCAGTTTCAAAAGGCTACACATATAACAGTTTCCATCTACTATCTCAAGACTCAAAAGATTACAAAAACCTCTTGAAGACTTGATATAAAGTCATATTCACACAAAAAAGTAAAAGGAAGAAACAAAATTTGTTTGAAATAAGTCAAATAGCTGTACATCTAGAATGTAATTCTACAGATTTGTCACAATGTATCTACTTTATACTATTGAACTGGAAGGTGTGAATTTTTATGTATGGAAAGGGAATTTTTTTTAAAACTCCATACAAAATGTAATATTTATTCCTATTTTGAAGGAAACCTCAGTAGGACCAAGGGAGAACACATATAGATATTTGTCTCCTCTATCCTTGCCTTTTAACCCTAAAAGGGCCAGGGGGGGGGGGGTGGAATCCACCCCCCTAGACATTTCTCGCGATATGTCCGCAACGCGCAAAGCAGTCGCTGAGGCGTTTCATGACTTTTTTCTTTCGAATCTCACGCATCTTTTGAGACCATATTCGCGATGTCCGGGCATGCGGTTCCGAAGTTACTCAACACTTCGTACTTGCACGTCGGACCAAAAATTGCTCAAAAACGTGATTTCATGTATAATTTCAATACAAAATGTGTTTTCAGCCAAAATTTAGAAATCTATGAATATTTTTACATTTACTGATTAAAATTAATTTATTTTATGCTGTTTATGATCGTAAAAGTGTCCCCGACAAATTTCATCCAAAAAACAATAAAAAAACAAAAGGTAAAAAAAACAAAGAAATACATAAGAAATTTAAAATACAATAAAATACATAAGAAATGAAATTTGATACAGAATTTTTTTCAAGTATATTTGCTAAGAATACTGGAAAGAGTGTCTAGACCAAAAATTAGAATTTTTTGAGCTTTATTTAATGATTTAGAGCAAAATCTTGATTTCATGCATAAATTAGCATAATTAATTAATGTGAAATAATTTCGGAGCATTTAACTATACAGTTTTGTAGATTACGTTGTGGACGACGTGCGTGCCGATTTTCGGCGTGATTGCGCGGTCGACGGTCGAGATCTCAGGGGGGGGGTGGATTCCATCCCCCCCCCCCCCCCCCCCCCCCCCCCGGCTGTGGCATAGCCAAAATATCCCGGCCCTTTTAGGGTTAAAGGTATTATGTTATTTGTGGTAACAGCTGCAGGGAAAGGAGGCGGGGGAGGGGGTTTATTTTATGTTGCTTAAGTTAGCAGGATGATGGATCAATGACTGTACTATACTCCTGCATTGAGTCAGATTCCCCATTTCTGACATTACG
This sequence comes from Heliocidaris tuberculata, assembly GCA_025618425.1. Lineage (NCBI taxonomy): Eukaryota > Metazoa > Echinodermata > Echinoidea > Camarodonta > Echinometridae > Heliocidaris > Heliocidaris tuberculata. Next base: position 31,692,940 of record CM046836.1, read on the forward strand.
ATACAGGGTTTCAAAGTATGAATATGCAAATAAAAGCAATCTTGAAATATGCAAATAAAAGCAATTTTGAAATATTCTAATCTTTCTTAAGCTTAGCAAATTAATAATCACCTAAAACTAATACAAGTGACAACTTGATGCCAATGACACTATTAAACACTTGACAAATACAAAGGGTCCACTAAAGAAACATGACCCTGTAGTGTGGCCATGTTTATGACAACCTGATGTTTGCCAAACTAGAAGGAATCCTTATTGCTTGTTTTCTAATACTGTACAGGTGATACATAGCTTACTCTACCTTGGAAGGATCTGAGTATACTTCAATTCACTTCTCTGTATTTCAATCTCATCTACATTCAAAGAGCAAGGGGCTCTTACACTCCATGTATCTAGGTTTTTCTCCTATGCATAACACACATGGTACTTGTACCAAGCATGGGAAGAATTCAGAGAGAGAAATACCAATGGCAAATTCTCCCCCACAAGAGCAATTACAGTATGTCAATGACAAAATTAAGTCCATAAAATCAAGACTATCTCAGGGGAGTGAGACATCAGGGCTAACCAAGACAACTGAGACTTCAAGCAGCAAACTTGATACAGCCATCGTCACAGGAAATGGTGAGGCATTTATCAAAGAAGAAAAACTGAGACAAAAACAATTTGAGCTCAGTGAGAGATTGAAACTTAAAAAGGTAAATCTTCAGGCAGATAACTTGAAATCCACCTTATGGCAGGAAGAGGTTAACATAGTAGAGATAGATAGTATCACCGTAACTTATTTCTCTCTTTAACTGAAGGCAAAGTGGATGTTGCTACGAGAATAGAGCAGTTGTTTTCCAGTCAGATATGGGTAATGTTAGATCCCCATATTATGACCAAGTAAAAACTGTAAAGGTAGATAAGAAGGCAGCTTAGGACCCTACAGAGAAGTTTGATGTAGACTGTAGAGTTTGATGTAATGTAGGTATTACAGACAATTTAAGACCAGGAGAAATACACAGACAGGGAATTATTTAACACGAAGACTACTCAATGTTTACCCAAGTGTTGACATTGTTCATATATGTTTTTAATGTTTCTGGATGGAATTGTCTATCGCCATCCCTTTTTACGATTATCTTGGGGTAGTTCTATCCTCAAAAGTACAATTGAATAATCATGTTGACTCTATTGTTTCTCAAACAAACTGTGGAACTGAATTCATCGGAACAATTACCCCAAAGAGTCTTTCCGAACATAACATATGCTTCATACCAATCGTTAGTCCTTCCAATACTCGAATACTCAAGAAGGGACTATACTCTTTGTTTTGACTATGAAGTGTTTGTCTGGGGAAATACATGTACAATGTGAAGCATTCACTGACAACACACATAACTGTAGTCTGGGAGACACGCCCACACACATGCTCATGAATTATGCGGCCTTAATAATTTGCATAATTCTTGAGCCCCTGCGCGCAAACAAGAGTTTGCGTGCCATATTACCACTCTTGTGCTGTGCAACACACGGTCAAGGGCTTAATTTTTGCCGTGGAGGAGAAAATTTTGAATTTGGAGGAAAAAGTGGAAGAATTGACTAAATTGTTGAGTAATTTGCAAGGGGAAAGAGTGTTGCCAGACCAGGCACAAGTTGAAGACCCATCCAGTCCTCAATTGTCAAATATTCCTGATAATTCGACTGCTGGACAAAGTACTTCAAGAAAGTTAGCAGCGAGCGATAGGGCCGTTAGCTTGAACGACTTGCAAGCCGAATTCGCTGCCATAAAAGACTCTTTCCAATCTGTCAAGCTACCGGCTGACCTCAGACTAAATGAGAACTGATCTGGAATCAGACAACAAGACCAGAGTGAGTTTAATTTGATAGCCAAATCGGCCAGATACATTGAGACTTTGTTTAAGGTGCTATCTCAAGTGAATTGGGCGAGAATTCGGAATCGGCTGACATTTCTTGTCTTTTGGACAATATTTTCTTGATCAATTTGGCCCATATGCAGTATTTGCAGGAGCAATATTCTAACTTCGTTGTCCAGGGGACATTTGATGCTACGACCAGCAGACTTTTTCGTCAGTTACAGAGACAATCTTCAGGGCTGACCGGTGACGCTACTGATAATCTTCGTAAGGTGGCTGGTCTCGCAGCGGCGATCAACAGAGCTCAGCCTGCCCGACCACAGCAACCCTGGCGGTACCGTTGGGTGGCATGTCCCGCGGTAGGGGCAGGGGGTGCCAGGACTATTAGATCTGCTTATACCCCCGTTCCACTATGCCGATCTGGGCCCCGATCTATCCCGATCTAGCAGATCGGGATAGATCGGGGAAAGCGTACAGGGATCATTTGCAATCGGCGGCATCGTAAAAACAGCATTGTGAGAACGGGGTAGGAGCGGGCATTTCTTCAGATCGGTGAGATAATTTGAACATGTTCAAAATTTCTCCCTGATCTCCCCGATCAGAAGTTCATCGTAAGGCAAGTGGGAAGATCGTAATGACAGCATAAAGAAAGCAGGATGAGCGTAGTAAGGTCTTCCTAAGCGTAGCAACAGTGGCACCGGAACAGCGCTTTAAGTAAACACCGACGTAGTCAAGCTGCCGCCCCACTCCACGCGGATCAAATCACAGCTTTCCCGCTGTAATGCCGCTATCCCTACATGCCCGGCTTCTTTATCCAGTTCCCAATACGCTCTCGGCACGTTGCTCTCCCACTTTAACAACGCTGTTCCCGCTTTTACGCTGTTCCTGCTTTAGCTACGCTATTCTTGCACTGTTTGCGATCGGATACCGCTCTCACGGGTATAAAAGGAAATGGAAACTTTCTGCATTTATAGATTTAATGTAATGCAACATAAGATTAATTTCATAACATTTTATTCGTAAACCAATTTCACCATGCCGAAAAGAAAAACTGCGGAAGTGACGGAGGCACCTGTCGATGTGGTAAATGATGCGAGATCAGAATATGAATGGGGATCAGCAGTGAAATATATAGGAATATGCTTGCCCGGCACTTTTTATAAATCATGCGAGAACGGGGGAACAGCGTGATTAGGTCGTATAGAGCGCACATAGATCGGATCACATCGGCAACATCGTGCAAACAGCGTAGTTATATCATTCTGGAAGCGTAACTTGAGCGCCAGATGTCATACTCATGATCCCGATAATCGTATTCAGAGCGTATCGAGCACGTGCTAGTCATAGATACAGCGTTCTTAAAGCGTCGCTACATCGTATTTGCTCCAGATCGGCTCAATTTTTGCCCGATCCTGCTGACCTAAAGAAATTGACAAATTGTTGCGAGAACGGCATAGTGGAACAGGGGCTTTACATTTAAACATCTTTCTCCTTGAACCAGATGGTAAGAGAAGGTAACTGCTGCTAACCTCCTGATCAGATGTTTACAGTCCATTGATGAGATTTCTTCATTATTTTCAGAAGTTTGAACAATGATTGGAGTCCATGATAGTCAAAAGAACAGATGATCTATCACTGAAAGTTGCAAATAATGATGAAAAAATTACAGCATGCAACTTGCTGATATGGAATTGAAGGCAAAGATATTGAATTCAGAGAGGAAGGAGCTTGTATCCAAGACAGAAAACAGAAGTCACCTCAACAACATTTACAGGATACCTGATACAATCAGAGAAAGCTGTCCAGATATAGTGAAGGAGGAACTTCAAGATTTTGTTGGGATCCTAACAGATGATCTGCATATTAAGAGATGCCATCGCATGCTTACTACCTTGAGGAATGATCAGAAGAAGTCTAGGACTGGTCATGTAGCATTTGCCTCATTCATAGTCAAGGAAAGGGTATACGCAAAATGTGTCTCAAAAAGTTCAAGGATTGCTAGTTTTAAAAGACAGAAGCTTTTTGATGAACAAGATTACTCTAACAAAGTCCTGCAGTTATCACGGAACAAAATCGACCACCTAAAGAAGCTGAAAGAGCAAGGAAAGAAGCCCTTTTTTACCCAGACAGATGGCTTTTGTACAGAAATGGAGCAGGAAAGTTGCACTTTTCCCTCGAAGTAAAATTAGCATCCAAATTAACATTAAGTTCGTTCAAAAAGCGTTTTTTCTTGTTCAGTTAAGTTTTAGGTGCATGCGATTTCTTACTTATGTCATACAATTGTGTATAATGAGCATTCACTTTCAAAAAAACATGTAAGGAGCATTCAAATTAGTGCCGAACAGACCGCAGTAGGACTTTAGGCATTCAATTTTAGTGAATAGGCATGCACTTGTGAAATTTGTGCAATATTATTCATCTAATGTTACGTTGGTCATTTTGTGTCTTTCTGCTTGTCTGAAAATTCTCTGCATAGTTTTGCATTGAGAAATGAATGTGTGATATGGTTTATTAGCTTTTAGCTCTCATTACACAGAGTTGTCAGTGAAGGATACACTGTGCTATTTGTGACTTTTCATGTAAGTTTGAACAACAATCGACACAAGCAGTACCTGCACGTACCATGGCAGCTCATGTATGATTCATGAGGATTTCCGACGTCGTTAGACATCGATTGATTGATTGAAGCATTCGAAGGGAAAGGTCAAGATTACTTTGAATTGGCTGATAATCTTGACATTCAGAGATCGACAGCCTGTTCCATTGTAGCAACCTATCTGGATACAGGCAGAGTGGAAATGCTGCCGAGGGGTGGGGCACAAACTACTGGTACTGGATTTGGCCCTGGCCCTGATACCAATACCACCATAACAGCTTGTCAACATCCAGTTCATGTTGGATTTTCTTTGTTCACTGAAAAAGAAAAATGTAAGAAGGCCTTAGCGAGATATTTCAAAGAGATTGGTTGTTGGTGTCAGGAATACAAGGTATTTTGTGTCAGATGACTACTCACGGCAAGTTCAGCAGTTGAGAAAAGAGAAGCTGCCTGAATTGCGCTGCCTGAATTGCTCTGTCTGAGAAAGGAAGGGAAGTTTACATTTTTTGTCTATCCCGTCAATATATGAGTCCGAGATAGTGTACAGTAAAGAAGTATAATACTTTGAGTTAAAAAAAAAATCAGTTCAATTCAGTGACTCCTGTGTTTGGGAAATTATGCATACACCTCATAAAAGAAACAAAACAGAGAAAGTAATAACAATATGCAACTAATACTGAGAAAAAAACAGGAAAATTTGATTTCTGTTGAATTTGTGAAAAATCCCCAGGATTGCAAACAGTTGTGATTTGATAGTACACACGCTGATACTAACATAGATTCAAATTTCTCATGATAACTTTAGAGTACATTACAGAAGTTGACCACTGAAGAAGCTTACAATAGCATAATTCATGCCAGTAACACCAAATTATGAGTAAACTCTCCTAAAATAGGATATAATTTATCTAATTCACTTCTCTATTGTCCCACCAACGCTAACTTCTTATTGTAACGACTCGAAAGGGGGGGGGGGGTGGGGAAGGAGTAGCCTGAGACAGCAGACTCTGTGTGATGTCCATGCCTATCTCTCCTAGAAATACCTGTTTATGTCAAACTCCCTGCTAAAAGTAGGAATAACTTGCTTTACGATGAAAGGATACAGATGTGATTCACTTCTCTTTAATCCCATTTATGCTATCTCCTTGGTGTCACAGCTGGAGAGCGGGGTGCATTGAGATAGCTTGAGATGGCAGACTGAAGTGCACTTGCTCTCTGGTTCTCTTCTTCCTGGTAACGTGCTATGTCCATGTCTCTGACTCTCAGCTGTTCCTGTAATGAATCCACCTCCTCCTGCTTGCTGGCCAATTCAGACCTGTGCCTCCTGGTTTGATCTGAGAAAGGAGAATCAAAACACCATATATACTGGCAGATTGAGATAATGGGCTACAATAGCTACAGAAGCTACAGGCTCTGTTTCTATCTTGATATCTTTGATATCTGACTGCATTGCATGACCTTCCTGTCACAATAACAATCATGTCAGATGTTTGCGCATGTGAATTCCATGAAATTTCTTTTGAATAATTTCTGTTTTCTTTCATTTTCATGGTCTTTCTAAAATTCATAAATTGTGGATTTGAAACAAGTGAAATTGTATTGTTACTTTGAATCTAAAGCAAATGACCAAATAAAAAAACCTAGCCAAGGAAAGTTCTTCATTGCTATAATGCGTAAATCCTTCCGTGCCACTGAGTTTTTAGGGAAATGTCATATATGAACCTTCAAAAGTTAAATTTTTAATTAAAATGCTTCGTTTCATAGCTGAACTGGGTTTAAAATGTCTTTTTTTTGTATGCATAAACTTTACAATAAAGGTACCTATTTCTGTTTCAGGAAGATATGAATAGACATTCTTAGAGTCTGAACTAATTGTTCAGTACTCAAGTTGTTGGGCAGGATTTGCAGCATGGGAGTGGTTAAAGTGAACACTCGATGAGAATCCTAAATATTGACATATTATAACCTTTTCTGAAAACTAAGAACACATCGAACATGAATAATGTACTCCTGTGGCAGTTCCTCAGCCTAGAAAGCAAATTTATACACTCGGTTTGCATCCCCACATCACCAGATTTACGGCGATATCGGACCCCCAGATTTGATGACGTCACAGTTTGAACAATGGCCAGCAGCAGCAGCAAGCCTGGGCCAGGATGAACGCTCGCTTTTGCCACTAGCAGGCCCCCAAGTCTACCTGCGCCATATTCTAGTGCGTGCTTGAGCTACATGGCCGCCGATCAAAAAAGTTGTTCGAGTGAACTGATTTTAATATTTAAAAAAAATATACTGGTACCATTAATATTGCCTGAAGACAGACCAGTGACTGAAGATAATCACAGCTCAGCGCAAGCACTAAAGTTATCATGATTCTAGTGGTAATCAGTTAACTCGAACATGCAATTTTACTTTGTTTAGCGTATCGAAATATTTGGAAAAGCCACTTTCCTTTTTTTATATGGTGTATGGGGGGGGGGGGATTTAGGGGGTGAAATTGCATTTGAACGAATAGTGTCTCTGTTGTTCTTGCATTTTTATGTGATGCCATAATGGTCAAAATTGTTTTCGGAGGATTAATTCCATTATCATGGAGGTCTTTATCAATTGTACATTATTCAATGGCAAAAGGCCTTAGAGAAATTCAACGCATTTAAATTTTTATTGAGTTGCAACAAAATTTGCAAATTTTCAGGGAGCCTCCATAAGAATAGGGAGGGTTGATATCTGTGCTTTCAAAATCTTTAGTGCTCTCACGTAACATGTGACTGTTCTGCACAACAGAAATGAACCACCGTGAATAGACATACACTCACAGTACAGGCGCAAACTTTCACACAAGATCAGAAGAGGCTTATTCTACACACATACACAAAGTGCACCACACATGCACTCATACACAAAAACATACCTATCATAAAAGCATTATTTTGACATTTCAAAAATATGGGCACATTGATCTGTTGGATGCAGTATACTAGAACTTTTTTTCCAGAACTAAGAAAGAATGAGTAAAAAAGACATAAGGCCTGTGAATGTCAAGTACATAACTAAAGCATTTATTTACAATATTTACAACATAGTACTGCAGAAGAGACCTATTACAAGGCCAGTAGAACAGAAAAGTCCACCTGTCCATACTCCGTATCATGGAGCAATGAAAATGTTCTAATTAACTTCCAGTCTGTGAAGAATTGTCCCATTGTACACGTGAGCACCATCAGGGTATGTGTCCTTTATATCTGCTTAAACACACGCAGGGAGTTGCACACGTATGTCCTTCCAAAGGAATCCCCAGATCCAGCGTACAAATGGACGATAGACCACGTAGCGATATTTTCTGTAATAGATACAAAGGAAAAAAATACAGAAAAAGAAATAATCATGCACATGGTGCAAGTTTTTGTTGAATTATTTTACTTGCACCATTATGTCGGTCTTTTAGTTCTATGACGCATGTCAGACTTTGTCAAGTTACAAGCACATATCAAATGATGCCTAAGAAAACAATGTTTTGCTGGAATATTGTTACAATGTTACAATAAGTCAAAAAATTATTTTCACGACTTTCATGACCACACTTCATAAGAATAATAATTCTGAACAGAATAATTACATTTTTCCTGCATGATATTTGAAAACAAAAAGGCATATAATTATACTTTAACGAAATTGCTAATGCTATGATGAGATTTCAGTAATCACTAAAATATAGGTAAAAAACTTACTCGTTATTCCTTGTTCCAAAGGATCTGGCCTGTCTACGCCACTTCTCGGTGAAATGTTGCCATGCGAGTGATGGGGTCGAGGACTGCTGCGTTGAATGATGGGGCTTGTGTGATGCAACCATCAAGTTCCAGTCTCCTGATTTCAGCATCGACCTCGTGGATTTCTTTGCAGCATATACAGTACAATCCCCAACTTGGAAGGAGGGAAGCACTCTGCAATGGCCACACGGACACTTAGATTTCAAGAATCAATTTTTTTTTAAAGTTACACCTGTACCACAGTACAATAAAATGATCAAAATAAATATCTATCATTCCTAGTCGGTTATTTGAAAGGTCAAATTCCTAGAGCCTGATAGCTTGCACACTGGGTGAGGCCACCGCCAAGGATTGATTTGCAAAATCCAAAACCAAATTTGGCCAGCTGACCAGACTGAGCTCACCAAAACATTTTCAGACATATTTTTGAAAAAATAATGGCAAACCCAGAGAATAGGGAACCAGGCAGGGCAGTGACAGCCAACCAAAATCCGAGGTATGGACAAGGCCATAAGTGAGTTCAAAATGACTTTCAATATGTTTTGTCAGGTAAATATATTTCACATTATTCTCTCAGCTCTCAGATTCCCGGTTATTTGATGAAAATAATTTTGATTTTGGCCTGATTGATCTTGTGCACTTCTTCCCTGCATCCCTGACTGCCTGCTGCCGCCATGGCTTCAGCTACATAAATTTGCTCTCACACAATTACAGCACGCACATCTTGTCCCCTATTCTCCAAGATTATCACTTGGTAGAAAAATAAATGAATAAAATGTGTAAGCGAAGAAATGTTCATTTCTTCTCTGTTCATAATCGTCGTCATCACCATCCAGCTCATCCAGCTGCCTCGATAGGGAACAGGAACTCGATCAGCCACAGAGGCGTCTTGGTTTCTGTCGACTTCAGCCTCAGGGTCAAAATCTCCCAAATCCCCATCGTCATTATCACTGTCTAAAGAATGAACCTCCTCACTGCTTTCTTTCTCCACTTTGAAACTTAGATCGAAGTTGATTTCTTCCATTATGTCGAATTAATGCCAAATTATGAGTGCAATCTCAATGCTTTCAACGGACTATTTCACTTCGATGAGTACGCTACGTAATGTATACAAAGCTTGCATAACATGCATGCGAGGCCAGTTGTTCACGCAATGACGTCACACATATCAGCCCCATATTCTTAATAGCGAATTTCGATCATCTGATACACATCAATTTTGGTTACTTTTTTTCAATTTTTCTCCCTCTAGATCCAAATTTGTGATAAACAAGATGAATGTGACTGCGTCTCCTATATGCCTCCGCCTAAATTCAGTTGATGGCCCAAACTGTTCTTGAAATATTGTGATAACCAGAATAAAAAGCCTCTAATTACATGCTAATTGACCTCTTTGACATTTGACCTTACACCTTATAACCCAAAAGTCTGATCATTTTATCTCCTTTTAATCATGAATATAAAATAGTTGAGATATGGTGATAACAAAGGTAAAAAAAACATTAATTTCACATACACCTGTATAATGACCTCTAATATACGTTTCACCTTTGACCTACGTGAACAAAAATCTAATCAGTTCATCTCATTATGGTGGTGCATACTAATTCAAATTTGAAGTTAATGGATCAAATGGTTCTTGAGATATCACGTTAAGGCTAAAACCTGCAATTTCAGAATTGACCTTTGACCTTTGATCTACATTATTATATTCTTATAGAAGACCAGTTAGAGAGGCTTGATTGAACTTATAAGATGGTATAGCTTTATTAAGGTACTGTCAGGCAGACATCTTTGTAGTCAAGTATTCATGTGCAGGTATCATACAAGTACTCATTGTTTCATAACTGACCTGTCATGAGTCATGGGTTACAGGTCATTCTATATTTAGCTATACATGCTAGTCTGTATTTGCAGACTCTGTTAACTAGCTATCACTACACCTCCCTTTCTTTAAAAGAGGTTTACATATACATATATATAAAACTTCTTAAACTCTACAGAGTGACAGGGTAGACTACCTGTACACTCGCGACTGTACTAGGGGATTATTCTGCCCCTTAAAGCTGGAGTACTGTCGCTTTCAAATATATAACTTATTATACGCGACAGTCCATATGTTTCATGTTGCAATTTGCGATACTGGAATTCTGCATTGAGGTTGAGTGATATCTGTTGATTCTTGAAATCAAAGTGATTGATTAAATCCGGTTATACTGATAAACTATAACATGCAAATACATATCATGCTCATGCAATCCTGCAGTTATGTTTTTAGAGTCCAAGTTTAACTCTATAAACTATTAACTATTTACAAAACGCGAAAGTCTTTCTCAGTTGTTCGCTTTTATAGTTATTTACAAGTTCAAGCGATCTGGCGGTTTAACAACTTGTCCGCTTCTGATTGTTCTGGTTGATGACGTAGTTGCGCTTTCATCTGATGCTGGTTGCTCTGTATCTTCTGCGCTGTCATCTAGCTCGAAGTCATCCTGCGTTGATAGTGGAATAGACTCAGCTTGTTGTTGACGTGGGACTGGCCTGAGGTGATGTCTGTTTCTGCAACGTATCTCGCCTGTTTCTGTCTCAACCTGGTATGATCTGTTTCGATTCTGGACAGACCTGATGATACCACGTTTCGACCAGGTGTTGGTTTTCATGTCTTGGAGTATGACATGATCTCCAGGCTTCAGCTTTGACAAGTCTCGAGCATGTTTGTCAAATCGCTCTTTTTGCTTCACCTTATGCTCCTCCTTTCTTCCCCTCACTGATCGAGTATCGATCCGTTGGTTGTCGAGTAAACTGTCAAGCATGGGGAGATTGGATCTAAGTCGACGATTGTACAGGAGTTCTGCGGGAGATTTTCCACATGCTAGTGGTGAACTTCCATAGACTTGTAGAGCCCTGTGGATATCTTGTCCACTGTGCTGTGACTTCTTTATGAGATTTTTGACAATCTTCACAGCATTCTCTGCGAGGCCATTGGATTGTGGATAATGTTGACTCGACGTCGTGTGGTGAAAATCCCATTCTTTTGCAAAGCTCTGGAACTCTTGGCTTGCAAATTGAGGACCATTATCCGACATCAGTTCACATGGTGTTCCATGACAAGTGGTTAATCACGGCCTTGCTACTAGTTGCAGTCATAGTACATACTTCAATGAACTGGGAATAGTAGTCGACGATGACCATGTACTCTCTATTGTTCAGTGTGGACAAATCAACAGCAACTTTTTCCCATGGGCGGTCCGGCACGGCATGAGGATGTAGACTTTCAGCCTGCTGTTTTGGTTTGTACATCAGGCATGAAGTACAACTCTGGACCATTTCAGCTTTGTCTATGTTGATTCTAGGCCAATAGATGACTTCTCTAGCACGTTTTCTTACACTTCTCGATGCCTAAGTGTCCTTCATGGATTTTGTATAGCATGAACTGTCTCATAGCAGTGGGAACAACTATTTTGCTGCCTTTGAAGATGATGCCATCTGCTTCAGAGAGTTCACCTCTTGATGTTCCAGTATTCTCTGACTCTAACTGGACATTGCTGCTTCGTTTCTGGCCACCCATCTCTGATGATGCCTAGCAGCTCTTGCAGTTGATCATCTTTCTTTGTCTCTTCGACAATCTGATTTCGTTTGTTTGATGTAACTGGCATGCTCTTGACAATAGCATCTACATAGACTCTGATATCTTCCTCTGTTGTGGTATTCAACTCAGCATTTGGATCTACTGCTCTGGACAATGTATCAGCAGTATACATGTACTTTCCAGGCGTATACGAGACTTTGAGATCATATCTCTGTACCCGGATAAGTAAACTTTGAATGCGTAGGGGACAGTCACCCAGTGACTTGACAAACAGTGGAATAAGTGGCTTGTGATCAGTCTCCACTTCTACTTGTTGTTCATAGATGTATTGATGGAATCTTTCACATGCATATGTGATTGCCAGTAGTTCCTTTTCGATCTGTGCATATCTAGTCTCTGCATCAGTCATTGATCTAGATGAATATGCGATCGGAACCCAATTTTGATCATGTTGCTGTAGTAGCACTGCACCAATACCATTCTTTGATGCATCTGCTGACAGCTTGGTTGGTTTCTTGCAGTCATAGAAATGTAGGACTGGCTCTTGGATCAGAGCTTGTTTCAGCTGATTCCATGCATCTTCTTGTGCACGATCCCATGTCCACACATTCTTTTTGTCTAGTAGACTTCTCAGTGCTACAAATACCAAAAGGTAGTCTCAAGAACTTGTACCTTCCGTATGGAGTGATAAACGTACAAAGTTTGGAGCTTTCGTCATCTAGTTGGATCTGCCAAAAACCACTAGATGCATCCAATTTGTCTCCTGCAAAGTGTGCAGTTATTTCAGCTCTAGATGGCAATTGATAGTGTTCTCTTTTGACTGCTCGGTTCAGGTCTCTTGGATCTAGACAGATTCTGAGTTGACCATTCTTTTTCATCACCACCACGAGAGAAGAAACCCAATCAGTTGGCTCATCCACTAGTGTGATTACATCCATCCGTTCCATCTTATCTAATTCGGCTTTGAGTTTACTTTGAAGTGGACATGGAACTTTGCGACATGCATGTTGAACAGGTTGTGCATTCTCTTTCAATGTGATGTGGTGTTTACCAGGAAGACAACCTAGACCTACAAACACATCTTGATAGTCTTGCACTACACTTTTGCCTGTTCCTTGTTCAGTTTGTTTTTCAACATGATACATTCGTTTCACCAGACACAAGTCTTCACTTGTCCGTAATCCTAACAAAGGCTGACGATTTCCAGGAATGACTAGACACCGCACACTGTGTTTGATTCCTTTGTACTCAACTTGTACAAAACAACGACCTTTGACTGGGATAGCTGTTTCATAGTAGCCTGTCAACATCACTTTGGCTTTTTGCAGCTTTGGTTTTGGTTTCAATTTGTGAAAGACTGTCTCAGGAAGAAGATTTGCCTGGGCACCAGTATCAATCTTGAATTCAACTGGCTGGTCATTGACTAGTAGATTGACTTTCCATTCTTCTGTGGATTCTTTTGATTCGACAGAGCAAATGGTGAAACCTTCTGAATCTACCTCCAAGTGCTGCAGTTCATTGACCTTGGCTACTGGGGTTCTATAACGTTTAACAAAATGGTTTTGCTTACCGCACTTCTTGCATGTTTTACCTTGTGCGGGACATTTGTCTTTGCTATGTCGGTTTCCACACCTACTACATGCTTCACTATTGGTACGACCTTGAGGTTTCAACTGTTTTGACTTTGAACCAGATTTCTTCTTAGTCTTGCTGAAATAATCTACCGGAATCGAGGCGTTTTTCCCCTGCGGAACTCAACGCTTGTGCCTGCGTTCGAGTTTGTTCAGCCGCACAACATACTTGCAACGTTTTATCCAATGTGAAATCATCTTGCCTCAACAAACGTTCTCTTAGACCATCGTCTAAAATACCACAGATAATTCTGTCCCGGATAAGACTCTCTTTCAACATGGAAAACTCACACGACTGAGCACGACTCCGCAATTCTGTTGTGTACTGATCAACACTCTCATGCACTAACTGAGATCTTGTGAAAAATCTATGTCTCTCATACGTCAAATTACGTTTCGGCATGCAATATTCCTCATATTTGTCCAACACTTTCTCAAGCTTCATGCTCCCACCCTCAGCAAATACAAACGTATTATATAATTCCAAGGCAGCATCGCCAATGACGTGTAGAAGCATTGATGTTTGTGACTTTTCATCTTTTTCAGACATTCCTGAGGCAACATTGTACAGAGTGAATTTCTGTTTAAACCTTTTCCAGTTCTCGAAAATATTTCCCTTTACGTCGAGTGGAGGAGGTTGACTGAGATTTGCCATTTTGTTTCTTTTTGTTTCTTAACCTAGTGTACTGACTCACATGAACAGAGTAACAATTAGCTTTTTCTTTTTGTATCTTTGCAACAATTACTTTAAGCTCAATTATTAAACTTTCATACTTATTCTGTATGTTCATGTCCCATATATGTCACGCTTACTGCCCGTCATACTGGAAATGGCCTGGCACAGAAGAGCTATGCACTCCAATCCATACAACGACAGAGCTAACTATTATGGACATAACTACATTCACTTAGACTCTAAGCCCTCTCATCAGCTCTCACATCACAAAAAAGAATTGGACTGAACTGGCCTGATTTCAATGAATCCTCCATATAGCTGGGTTGCTCAGCAAAAACACTTGCTATTGAATCCTGACACCATATTATATTCTTATAGAAGACCAGTTAGAGAGCTTGATTGAACTTATAAGATGGCATAGCTTTATTAAGGTACTGTCAGGCAGACATCTTTGTAGTCAAGTATCCATGTGCAGGTATCATACAAGTACTCATTGTTTCATAACTGACCTGTCATGAGTCATGGGTTACAGATCATTCTATATTTAGCTATACATGCTAGTCTGTATTTGCAGACTCTGTTAACTAGCTATCACTACATACGTATCCGAAAATCTAATCAGATCGCCTTTCTATGGTGATACATACTAGTACCAAGTTTGAAGTTCATACCTCAAATGGTTCTTGAGATACATGTAACATGTTAACAAGGCTAACACCTGCAATTTCAGAAATTGACCTGTGACCTTTGATCTTTGACCTACATACCCCAAAATCTAATCAGATCGTCTTCCTATGGTGATACATACTAGCACCAAGTTTGAAGTTCATACCTCATGTGGTTCTTGAGTTATCGCTAGAACGAGAAAGCGAGACGGACAGACAGACGGACAACCCGAAAACATAATGGCCGGTATTCTGATAGCAGGTTTAATTTAACCCCAGACTAAAGTTAACCCTAGGTTAACTAAACTACACTTAGACCTCACCTCCAGTCTAAGTGTAGTTTAACTCTATTTGGTATTCTGATAGCCAGGTTTAGTTAACCCTAGGTTAAATGCCCCGCCCAGGTTTAAAGTGATTGATTAACTTTGCCCAGGATTGAAAAAAAAAAATCACTGTTCCAGCTAATGCTGTAATCATGATTGCAAACCTTTAGGTCAGACAGGAATCGCCTGAGTTTTATAAGCTGATCGGTCGTTCATATATCAAGATATTTACGATTGAACATTGATGTCGGGATAGAGTACCACCGAACCCTGAAGAACTCTTACGGTTGGCATACCTCGCTCTATCACAGAATACCGTACGGGCTGAAAACCCGCTCTGAAATCGCCAAACGCCGGAGCTTGGTTTTTGTGACTGCAGCGCAGCGAAGAAGCCGAGCGACTTGCGCTAGCGATCGATCACGATTTTCTCTTTTTTAGGATAGTAAACGGGTTCCATTTTCTCTCATACTTTCACATATCCTTAATCATATATGTAGTTAGAGGATTGCACACAATTCACTTGCATTTGAGCTGATTTCACAATTTTTCACAAAGTTAATCAATCCCTTTAATTACCATGGAGAATCTACTGCACATGCTCAGTAGAGCTCATTTGCTCATGAATATTCACAACGCGTGTAATGGGTATAGAAGATCCGCGACTTGTCAATTCAAGGCCAAGGGGATTACCCGGTGGATTACATTGTGCATTAATTTATTGTTGGATATAGCGGCAATCCGGAAATTTATGTATCGATATGTAGGCTACGTTCTTTTGAAATGTTACATGCTCTTTTTATTTTGTTTTGTTTGTTTGTTTTTTTTTCCTGCATAACTTTTATAATTCTTTATAAATGCTGTGATTAGGTTTGATTCAATGAAACAAATAACCTATTTCCTAATGAAAAACAGGGGAAGTGGCGGAATTGTACATTTTGTAGGTGTTTCTAGAAATTGAAAAAAATAAATCTAGGATGGAATTTCTTTCTAATTGATTAAATATGCCTATTTTATTTATTTTTTCTTGGCTTTCAAACTGGGGGGGGGGGGGGGGTGACAAGGGGTGACATACGCCGGCGCCGTTTATATCCTAGCTATTTGCCCTTTGCAGTAGTATACGACACTTTTTATGTTCACACATCATCACCGGAGACGGTTACTAGTATAGTATTTCTTCGCCCCGGTACGCATTTTCACTACGCGCTATACGTATGTAACGCTTGTTCAATGCGCGCATCTGCGCAGCGCAAGCGCATTTTCGGTGGCTTATTTATTGTAGACTATTTGATTTGCATATGCATACTAAATAACACAAGCTAACTAGCTAATCCCATAGATAGGCTATAGATGACAGTCTACGAGTTTCAAATTTTTACTAGCAAGATCTACACTGTATTTTTAGATCATCTGGAGATTATAGATCTAAGTCAACGGATAATGCCTCAAAAAATTGGTGGGTAGAAAACCGTTTATCACTTCATGATAAATTCGAGCTTAAATTTTTAGTAAAAAAGTTAGGTCTAACAAGTTAACAAACGTTTACTTTGTTGGTCAACATGGTCAAATCTGTCAGCTGTTTTTATGCTAAATAATCAGCACAAAACATGGACGCATTTTTTAAATGCACAGGTTATTTTCAAACCAACTAAAAAATGTGATCCATTAGCAGTTTGAAATGAATTTGGTATCACATGATAGGAAATTTTGTGCCCTTTTTTTTTTGGTGCTAAGCTAAAGAGAAGTTAGGTCTACTTGTAAATCTACTTAGGCTGTGTTTAATCCCTTAATTAAGACAAATTGAAAAGGAATGGATCATGTACTCTAACTAAGTCAAGACAACGTTAACTTAGAATGAGTTAGATCTATGTTTGATGTGACATCTCGGGAAATTCTCAAGCTATAATACTAGTATAAACTTGTCCATCACTAACTAGATCGTTAGTACCGTATCTATTGTTAAATCTAACTTTAACAAGTTAGACCTAACTAGTAACTTAGACATAGGACCCAACTTTTAACGTTAGATCTAACGTTAACTGTTACATGTGTAGATCTAAGATTGATTTTCGGTCTAGTCTACTGGACAGGTCTACCGACACTCAGTCTTACTCTCTTAGACCTAACGTTAAAACATCACTGGGAAATCGATCAAACATTAGATCTACGGTAACGTTTGAAGTAGAAACTAGGCTGGTAGTTAACTGTTACTAGATCTAGACTAGGTATAACGTTAACAGTTAGATCTAACTTTAGTTAAAATCTAGATAGAAATCTCCTAAAAGAAACAAACAAAAACTCTAATCTAAGTTTGTTTAGAATAATCTACTGTAGATCTATGTATCTGTTTTTCAACATTTTGTTAATTGCCTCCTTTTTGAAGATCTGGACTCAAATGCAGGCAACTTAGCTGCAAAAAATAAAAGTAATTTAGGGTCCAACGTTAGACTACAACTGTATGTCCGGTAAACGACCTTTTCGTGCCAGGTCTGCGAGAATTTCGTTTCGCTACACTAACCGAGATCACCGGTAGTATAGAGCCTATTATGCCTACAGCATTCTGGCTACGCGACACAGTTAAACCCGACTTAAACTACCCCCTGCGCGAGTCTAAATTTCGAGGGAGTTATTACCACACTTAGACTGAGGTTAAACTAAACCTCGCTATCGGAATACCAAATTTTAGCCTGGGGTTAAATATGGCGACTTAGACCAAGGTTATTACCATACTTAGACTGGGGTTAAGTTAAACTCGGAATACGGGCCAATGCCTCCGGCACCACCTTCGGTGGGCGGAGGCATAAAAAGGAGGATGTATGAAAAATATATAACATGTGCTGTGTAAGCATACCAAAATCGGCAAAATTGAAAATCAATATATCTGCAGTTTAAAGATAACACCATGGATATGATTTTTAATTTATTTTTATCATTTCCTACCCAAGAGTTTTGACTCCAAATCCGCAGCTTGCTCCTTGACCTCTTGTAACTGTACCAGCTTGGTCTCCATTCTCTGAAACTCCTTCTGGTGTTGGAGCTGTGCATGATGCACAGCTGATAGCTTCTCATTATTCTTCCCTGCTAGCTCCTGGTCACATGAAAAGCAAGTCCAACATTAAGATGAGACATGTGAATGTTTGTGACATTTCTCTCGTGATTGTCTAATACTAAAACTTCAATATAATGAAAGGCAAAGAAAGAATGTGTTAACCTAGAAATGATTCTTACAAGACATATGATTCTTTCCAGGACATCAATACAGAAAGATGAGCATACATAAAATCATGTTTAAACAAGAAAAAAGACCCCCTAAAATAAATAAGAACTTGACAGGGAAAGAAACTAGTCTACTTCCCAAGTCATCTCTCAATGTATCTCTTTGAATATTCTATTTCTAGGGTTGGGTTATTGATACCCTTTCTATTTGTGGGCCAAGGGCTACAATTTAGTGCTAAAGAGGGCCTTAACCCCACTAACACAGACAAATAAGAGTTGTCTATTCACCTGTGTCATCTCCTGTAGATGTCTCTTAAGGGACTCTACCTCCAAGGTCAGGTTGTTATTACGAGCCTGTACCTCAGCCATCACTTGACTTTGGTTGCTAGCATGCTGCTGAATGTCATCCTTGGCATTTTGCAGCACTCTAATCTTGTCTTCCAACAGCTTGCTTCTTTGATGCTGTTATAAAACAATAAGAAACAAACACATCATCGATAAATTTGAAAATACAATGTTGCTGAAGCATTCTTATCTTGTCTTTCACCTCCTTGTGTCTTTAATGCTGTCGCAAAACAAACACACAAACAAATAAACAAACATCATGGTTAAAGATAGAAATACCCTATTGCTGAATCACTCAGATCTCAATGTAGTCTCCTAACCACTTCCTTCTTTAATTCTGTGTAAAAATAAGAAGAAACAAATATATCTTTTATACATACATGGTTAAAGTTAGAAATACAAAACGTAGCTTGAGTTCTACAACTCACATACAGATTGATAAAAATCTCAGAGAACTTTGCAACTTCCTCATATAACCAATTCAGTGTTCTCTTTTCCAACTGCTCCATGTAAAGTTCATGTACTCGATAATTCAAATAACAAATTCTTACAATATTAACATTAAATCACCTTCTTGACAAATTTGCGCTCATTGTACCCATGTGGAATTACCAACATGCCTACTTTCATTTGTAGTGTCACAGGGAAAATAGACACAAAAAATGTCAAAGAACTTTTACCTCCTCATCCCTGACTAGTTTCTTGGTGGCTAGGATCTGTTCCTCCAGTGAGAGTCTCTCAGTAAGCTGTTGAGCCTTGATCCTGCTCAGCTCTTCTTCAATATCCCTCCTATGATCCTCCAGTCGATCTATGCGGTCCTTGTATGCCCTCTCACTCTCCTCAAACCCTTGACGGAGGTGCTGGACTTCAGAGCGATGTCTCCGATCAATATCAGCAATGTCATCCCTGTGCTTGATTCGCTCTACCTGCAGCAGTTCTGGGAAATGGTTACAAATATAATGTGATGGCTGAACTTAGCATTTTAAGAAGCAAAGAGCACAAAGAAATAAAAACTTGCATTTTTAGATCACATAAAGATCACATCACGTCGATTTTGTTCTCATTAATACTTGTTCTTTGTTTTTGTATATGTTTTTTGTATTTTGTGACCATGCCTCTTGCCAGTTGAGGAGGAAATATTCCTCTTCTTCTGGCAGAGGATCTGGGTATATCAATGTAACTTCTTTGATTTTCTTTTACTGAAATAAAGATGACTTATATATATAAATATATATTCTTTATTAACTTAACTCCTATTACTTTGCATCTTGCACATTTTTTGTATCTCTCTGCCTCTGTCTGTCTATCCATCTCTCTCCCTTCCTCTCTTTCCTACCTTCAGTTCGGGTAGCTTGCATCTTGACCTCAGCCTGAGCTGTCATGAGTTCTTCCTTCAGCTCATATATCTGTTCTTGCTGTTGCTGTACTTTCCTTTCCAGCTCTTCATTCTTTGTTTCATACTCTCTGTATCTCTCCTTGACTGATGATAGCTCTGTGATCAGCTTTGTCTCACAAGCCACTTTCTCCTGTTAAATTACAAACAGACAAATTGCGTTTAAATTATATGGATTAACTAGTTGAAAAAATCATACAATTTGTGTTATTCTCTCACATAATTTCTCTTTCTTCTCCTTCTTCCTTTCCACACACATTTTTTTTTTCAATGATCTTTATTTTGATTCCACTCAATAATTATACATAAATCATAAATCAACATTTCAATGAAAGTATATAACAAATAAAGCAGATTATCATGTAACATCTTCTTTAAATAGAAAGTCAAAACTATGAAGAGAGCATTAACCCTTTCGAGACAACTGACCACATTTTGTGGTTTAGCTCAATATTTTTTTATTCACAGCTCTAAAAAATGTACCAGATGCATGAGTACAAAGAACAAAAATTTCTGTACACACTATGTCCATTTTTGTTGCTTGACCATATTGCATTTTATTTCAGGAATTTTAAAAATGAGAATAAGCTATGAAATCCTTAAATTGGCAACACAATGAGAGTTTCAAAATCATTGTTTTTCATCAAAATTGGCAATTTTTTCAACTTTTCGACAAAATTTCTAATCATGTATATTGTTCTGAAAGACATTACACCTTATTAGAACCATGTAGCACTAAAAGAAAAATATCAATGTTGCCAATTTGAAGAATAAAATGTGATCAATTTAGCCCTTAAATAATTCCTGTCCTGAAAGGGTTAAATGAAATATTTTCATAAAATAGCCCCCCCCCCCCTCCATGAACATGGGAAACAATATATATTTATATCATATAACTGCATATACAATGTACTGGCCTCCCTACACTCCTCCCTACCCCCCTCCCCCTTTACTCACACACACACACCCCCACACACACACACACCAACTTTCTCTCTCTCTCTCTCACTCACTCACTCATGGATACCGCCCTCAGTCCTGTTTTCATACAACTTCTCCCACTTTAACAAATGCTTGTCTAACTTGTTCCTTTTCTTAGCTATTGCCTTTTCTTCCTCTCGATGTTCTACTATTCTCTGAAAATTTTCCTCCTGAGTAGGAGCTACACCCTTTGACCTTGACCTGAAAATAATGTATTTCATTAAAAAGATTTACTGTATTACAAATTTTGATTTCAAAGTCTTTTCCAGTAATCACCACATATATATCTTTCCACTCTGCATTCTGAAGCTTAACTAAACTAAATTTTCAATCACCCTCTGCCATAAGGCTTTCACATCATCGCAATATTTAGTCTCCTTTCTTTAGATTTCTACTTCGAAAAGTTCATTGCGTACTTTCTCATTTTCATTTTAAGAAAGTCCCAAAAAGAAGATTTAGTATCGAATTCCTTCAACCACTTTATTTCTACTGCTTTGATTTCCTCACACATTCCCTGTACAAAATCTTTATCTAAGCTCAAACTGTTGTTAAATTTCCAATAAGATTTTCCATACGTTTCATTACCTCGAATAGGTTTCCATTCTAAAAGTATACCTGAATGATCAGGAGCAATTGATGTGATAATATCACACGTAAGGATCTTGCTTTCCAAACTTTTTGAGATAAACCAATAGTCTAAACGATTTTAAACAAGTGGAATATTCTGTCGAAAGGTAAATTGCTTTAACGTTGGGTTCTGTTTCCTCCAAATATCCAATAAATCAAGTTTCTTTATAAACATCTCTAACTGATTCACAAATTTGTTCTAACATTCGTACTAGTCCCCATGTAATCCAGGTCTCTGTTCATTACTAAGTTAAAATCTCCCCCTAAAATGAGCAAGTAATTTGAAGAGTACAAGCTTGAAAGACACTTGTCAAAATTTTCCAGAAAATTCATTTGTTGATACACTCTTTCCCTCATTGGAAAATAGACATTTCCTATCAACAGTTTATACCCTAATAAGTCTCCTTTCAAAAGCACAAAACATCCATCATCATCTTTCACTATCTGATCAATTTTTAAATTTAATCCTGATTTTAATAGAACAAGAACTCCTTTGCTATATCATGCGTACTATAAGTTTCCTGTAACATAACTACGTCCCCTCTCCTCATTTTGACCCAATCCAAAATTGCTTTCCTCTTGGTTCTATCCCTTATACCCCTAACATTGAGTGAAATGAAATTTAAGCCTTCCATATTATATGTAGAGTTTTATACAAACAGCCTAAACGACGGTTACCAAACATGCACACTTGTAGAAAGATGAGAAATACACCATTGATTGTGACCAATGACCCGTGCCAACTACAGCTGCAGCAACAGCTTTATTCTAAGAATAAACCTCAAGCTAATTACAGAATAGCAGGAATGAAGGCAGTAACCAACACACTCAACACACATCCAACACCATCCCCACGCTAAACCACCTCAGAGTTGCTGTACCACACCCATTGAAAACAAGTGAATGAGTAAATTACGCAATGCGTAATAAATGTCCCCGCCGGAAGTGCAGATCTGTGGAAATTAACTAGCCTGAACCTTAAAACTTCAGTGAAAAACTTTAGTGAATAAAATAATAATGTTACTGCATGCAAAAGAAGAGAATACCAACAATGCATGTATACAACTGAAATATAAAACATGAAAACATTATGAACCTTCAGCCATTTTGAATAAATTTGCATAAATTTGCATGAATAATGAATTTCAAAATGCTGTGTAGAAGTTTGGAAGCCCCCACCCAGCCCTATCAGATAAAACAATCGGAATCAAAATCCGATGTGAAATAGAGAAGTAGCATTTTTCGTCAATTTTGAATAAATTTGCATAAATTTGCATTATTAATGAATTTCAAAATTCTGTGTAGAAGTTTGGAAGCCCCCACCCAGCCCTATCAGATAAAACAATCGGAATCAAAATCCGATGTGAAATAGAGGAGAAGTAGCATTTTTCGTCAATTTTGCATAAATTTGCATAAATTTGCATAATTAATGAATTTCAAAATTCTGTGTAGAAGTTTGGAAGCCCCCACCCAGCCCTATCAGATAAAACAATCGGAATCAAAATCCGATGTGAAATAGAGGAGTAGCATTTTTCGTCAATTTTGAATAAATTTGCATAAATTTGCATAATTAATGAATTTTAAAATTCTGTGTAGAAGTTTGGAAGCCCCCACCCAGCCCTATCAGATAAAACAATCGGAATCAAAATCCGATGTGAAATAGAGGAGAAGTAGCATTTTTGGTCACTTTTGAATAAATTTGCATAAATTTGCATAATTAATGAATTTCAAAATTCTGTGTAGAAGTTTGGAAGCCCCCACCCAGCCCTATTAGATAAAACAATCGGAATCAAAATCGGCCAAGAAATGACGGAGAAGTAGCATTTTCTAACATTTGAGCACACACGGACAGGCACACACGGACAGACCCACACACACACACACGCACACACGAACGGAGCCCGTTTCATAGTCCCCTCGCGAACTTCGTTCGGCGGGGACAAAAAAACAAAAACAACCTGTATCATTGGAGCCCCTCCCCCCCCCCCCCCCCCCCCCTCATACAACTCGGTATCTGCATCGCTACATAACATTACCCCAACATTCAAACTATAAACCTTTCATATAGAAGCGAATAGATTGTTTGGAAAACCGTACATTGGGAACCCCACATATATCTCATGCATCTCAAACTACGCACCCAGTGTGATTAAAATAATAATAATAATAATCACCGTCCCCTGTAATCATTAAGAACAAATTACTAATTTCATAATAACCACACGTGCGAATACATGTAACCATGACCAATCAAGTAAAATAAACTGATATACTTTCCCCCATAAAACCTTGATATAATATATATTGGTGCTTTCTTCATACCAAAAATGCACGTTAAAGGGGAAAGTCCACCCTGATTACAAGTCGGTTCTAAAAGAAGCAGAAAAACTCAACAGATCAGCGAAGGCCCAAGTAAAAAAAAAAGAAG
The DNA here is from genome assembly GCA_025618425.1 of Heliocidaris tuberculata. Classification (NCBI taxonomy): domain Eukaryota; kingdom Metazoa; phylum Echinodermata; class Echinoidea; order Camarodonta; family Echinometridae; genus Heliocidaris; species Heliocidaris tuberculata. The sequence continues at coordinate 31,717,027 of CM046836.1, forward strand.
AAGAAGAAGAAGAAGAAGAAGAAGAAGAAGAAGAAAAAAAAAAAAAACCCTACTAATCCGCTTCTCCCCTATTTCCGCCTTTATTCAAACCAGCCAATACCAGGGTGGACCCTCCCTTTAAAGGAAAACATAATTGTATTTCTTTTAACTAACCAGGTGAATCTTACAAAGCTGCTAGTATTAATCAAAAAAAAAAAATAGTTCTTCCTATTACCAAACCACCATCAACAAAGTCCCTTGGGGCGATATGGAGATGAAGCATCTTCTTAAACAAGCTTCAGCTTTCACATGCCCCAAGACTGAACTTAGAGGTTGATGCAAGATCTGAGTAAGAATAGGCCCACTCTATACTTTTACGCCAAGAATTAAACCAAAACTGTTTTTCATAACCATTCTTGAACTCCATATCAACACCTTTTTTTTTCTTCAAATTTACGCATAAATTGTTAACAGTGCAATAAGAACAAATCATGATCATCTTAACTTAGCAGCTGATTCAAGATCCCTCTGAGTAAGAATACTCTATATGACTTTACACAAAAAAAGAAAAACAACACCAAGACTACTCCCATATCAGTTCTTGAACTGTGTGTTGATACTTCTCCAAATTTACACATTTGTAAGCAGTGCCATAAAAATTAATTATCTTACCCCTATGTTTAACTTTGAATTCCCAACAGGGTAAATGGATAGCAAGCTTGCTATTAAAGCAATGTTAACTCTTGAAATGTATACACTGATGCACTTTGTAATTACTGGACAAATTCACAATTATCATACAGAAACATTCTGAAGTTTAAATAGATTTTCGTTTAATTCAGAGGTTCAAGTGTCAAAGTTTCGTTATTCATTCATACTGGGGGGGGGGGGGGGGGGGAAGGTGAGTAGCTGGTGTCTGCAATTATATAAACACCTGTTCTTCCTACCAACCACCAGCAGCAAAGTCCTTTGAGGCAATATGGAGATGAAGTATTTTCTTAAACAAGCTTCAGCTTTCACATGCCCCAAGACTGAACTTGGAGGTTGATGCAAGATGCAAGAATAGGCCTACTATATACTTTTACACCAAAATTAAACCAAGACTGTTTTTCATAATAATTCTGGAACTCCTTATCGACACTTTTTTTTCCTTTAAATTAATGCATAATTGTTAAATAGTGCAATAAGAACAAATCATGATCATCTTATACCCCCTATGTTTAACTTTGAATTCCCAATATGGTAAATGGATAGAAAACTGTCTAAGCAGTGCTAATTCTTGAAATGTGTACATTGATACACTCTGTAACTACTGGATAATTCACAATATTATAATACAGAAGCATTCTGAAGTTTAAAAAGATTTTTTTTTTTTTTTTTGTTATACTGAAAATGTTTATTTCCAGAGTTCAGACTCCTTTTTCCAAATAGCTAGTAGCACAGTTATATGAAGAACAGTTCTTCACATTACCATCCAGCAACAGCAAAGTCCCTTGGGGCAATATGAAGATGAAGTATTTTCTTAAACAAACTTCAGCTTTCACATGCCCCATGACTGAACTTAGCGTCTAATTCAAGATCTTTCTGAGTAAGAATACTCTATATGATTTTACGCAAAAAGAAAAAACAACAAAACAACAACAACAACAACAAAAAACAAACAAACAAACAAACAACACCAAGACTATTCCCATACCAATTCCTGAACTGCGTGTTGATACTTCTCCAAATTTACACATAACTGTAAGCAGTGCCATAAGAATTAATTATCTTACCCCTATATTTAACTTTGAATTCCCAGTAGGGTGAATGGATAGCAAGCTCGCTATTAAAGCAATGTTAACTCTTGAAATGTATACACTGATACACTTTGTAATTACTGGACAAATTCACAATTATCATACGAAAACATTCTGAAGTTTAAATAGATTTTTGTTTAATTCAGAGGTTCAAGTGTCAAGGTTTCGTTATTCATTCATACTGGGGGGGGGGGGGGGGGGAAGTAGCTGGTGTCTGAAATTATATAAACAGCTTTTCTTCCACCAACTACCAGCAGCAAAGTCCTTTGAGGCAATATGGAGATGAAGTATTTTCCAAAACAAAACTTCAGCTTTCACATGCCCCAAGACTAAACTTAGAGGTTGATGCAAGATCCCTCTGAGTAATCTGAGAATACTCTCTACTCCTTAACCCAAAATTAAACCAAGACGTTTTTTTTTCTATCGATTCTTGAACTATATGTCATCACTTTCTTCAAATTTACCCATACCTACATGTCTAACTGTCAACAGTACCATATTTATTATAGAGAAGCATTCTGAAGTTTAAAAGATTTTTTTTTTTACCGTAATTCAAAGATTTCAGTGTCAAGCTACAGGTGTCATTATTCATTCATAGTGAGAAAAACATATACATGTATATATATGAAAAGTAGTGAGGTTCACTCTTTTTTTTTTCCTTTTTGCCAAGTGACTGAAGTTTTATAAACAGCTGTTCTTCCTCCCAACCACCAGCAGCAAAGTCATTTGGGGCAATATGGAGATGAAGCATTTTCTAAAACAAACTTCAACTTTCACATGCTCAAGGACTAAACTTAGAGGTTGATGAAAGATCTTCTTTGATTGAGTAATCTGAGAGTACTCTCTACTCTTTACCCCCAAATCAAACCAATACCCTTTTCTTTTTCTTTTTCTCTTCCCCCTCTCTCCATTCTTGAACTGCATGTCATGACTTTTTTTCAAACTTACACATACATGAAACTGACAACAGTAGCATAATTAAAAAAAAAACAACAACGAAGTACCTTACCCTTATCTTTAAAGTTTAACTTTGAATTCTCAAAAGTGTAATTGGAAAGCAAGCTTATTAAACAGTGATGATTCTTCAAATGCAATCGGTGATGAACATTAGGATTACTGGATAAATTCACCATTATTAACGAGAATGTTCCATTATTCATTCTTGGTTTTTATATAATCAAGTTTATATTTCACCATCATGCTCCCTGGATTAACAACCGATATCCGAGAATCCTTATAGGCCATGCATATTCACATCGACACAAACATAATTATATCAAGTATATCCTGGCCTTCATGTTTAACCAATATAACAACTGCTCACTATTAGTACACCTGGAGATTGTCATAGGCCTCAAGCACAAAATGGCTGCTTCCTTGTATGCACCTTCCTTCCAAATCAATTTTCCATATTCAAAACTTGCTATTCTTGTTTGCTTTATTCTGGATGATCTCCTAAAACAATTCACAGTATTCAAAATTTCCTGATGTAATGGTAAAACTCGTTGAAGTAATCCAATGCATAAATTCAATAACGCCCACATCCCGTTTTGATTCTTCAACGCTGTATTATACGTATATTTCAATTGCCTTGCGTCGTATCACAGGTAACTGAAAATCAAAACCCCGTCACCTCCCGTTCTGTTGCGTCGATGCATGATGCTAATGGCCTGTTTGGTATCCCCCGAGGCAATATGTCTATATGCCCCACAGACATCCCACTGCATTATTACAAGCTTTAATCATCGTGCCCTCATAGGGTAAAATTTTGCATCGTAACGTTGTAACATTGAATCATTGATGCGCTAAAAAGTAGCGATATCATCATTGCAGAAACAAAGAAAATAAATTATCGTCTCGAAGGGACATTTATAGCCTCACATAGCTTCATGACAATTCCACTTAAACTGAAGGCTTAAAGATTAAACTGAAATTGCAGACATCCAAACAGAGTCTTGAACAGCATTAGACTCCATTTTATTAATTGAACTTAGTGTTTTCGGCTTTACACATAAAGGAAACGTTTTCAAAACTCACCCTCGTTTCCATAGCCGTTTCGCTTCTAACTTTATTCAGCTCCAGCCTGTTGGCCTGGCAGATTTTCTACAAACGCTTTCTGTTTATCTGCAGGTGACCATACCCTATCAATGAAGAGTTTCGCTGGCTCCGACCTCGAGAAGTAGGCAAGTTTGCCTGCATTCCTTGCTGTTATCAGAGTAGGTATCTGGGCCCGCCGCACCTCCCTGAACCGCAGCGGTATGTCTTCCCAGATGAAAAGCTAAATGTTCCCTTCAGATTCTTGGCGTTCCGCATGATTTTTTCTCGGTCGCCGTACCTAACAAAGCGTGCCTTTATTGGGCGTGGCCCGGATGATTTGGCGTTTAGTCTTTGTACGCATTGATACTCTATGCCGTCAACCTCCTGTTCTGATAACTTCAGGTTGTTGATGTAGAAATCCTTCAAGATTTCTCGCACATCTTCTTGCTCCCTTTCCGGTATCCCTATAAATACCAAATTCTCCCTCGCTATGTACATAGCCATCTTGTCAACTTCTTCCTGCAACGCTGTTTCCTTTTCTTCCACTCTCCGTTCTAATTTTTTCACTCTTTCTTTCAGTTCCTCAGTCTCTTGAACTTGAAAGGCAATGGAAGCTTTAATTTCGCTCAACGATGTTTGAAGTTCCTTCACCTGCTTATTCATATTATGCTCGAGTATCGAAAATCTCTCTTCTATTCTGTCCATTTGCTGATCCATCAACAAGCGAAAGGTACACACACACACACACTCACACTCACACTCTCTCTATCTCTCTTTCTCATTTTTTTCTTTCTCTTTATCTCCCTCTATCTCTAGAGTTCCCTTCATATTTCTTTCTTTTATTATTTTCTCTCTTATCTCCCTCTTTCTTGAGAGCTCCCTTCAGATTTCTTTTTTCTACATGTATCTCTCTTTTGCTTTTACTTTCTTCCTTTCTCTCTCCCCTATCTCTCTAGCTCACTCTCTAACCATTTACTCATACATGTACATGTAACTGCACAGTTGATGCACGAACATTATTCTTTTCAATCTTGTAGGGTTTTCTGTCAATCTTTCTCTCTCCCTCCCTCTGACATACTCTGTCTCTCTCTTTCTCTCTACGTTTCTTTATACAGTGTGTATCCAAAAAAAAGTACACCCTTTGAAATTATTCTCCAAAATCAAAATTTTCCATAATCAATATGATTTTTTCTTATACTGTAATGGGTGAGGTCCGTTTCATTGGATGACACTATGAGTATTGACAATATTTTATACTTGAGTGAGTACTGGTTACTTTGGTAAAACGTGCAAAAATGCCTCAGTCTTGAATTTGATTGAAGTGCGTATCAGGCAGTAACTGAATATTCTCTGTCAACTATCAATAATTGATTTGAACAATCATTTAATCCTTAGTCCTATACCTAGCCACACATCCCCACCCCTCACTTCCACACACACAACGCCCCATACAAAACATTGCAGATTATGTCTTTCTCCATGCAAATCCATTTTTGACTTGAGCATGTCAAAAGGATGCAAGGCCTAAAATATTCAGTTTTCACAAAGAGAGGTTTTAAAAAAATCCAGTTTCTTTGCCCCATCTCTTCAAGCCAGATGAGGATGCATTACTATCTGGGGCATGTGGATATGATACACTGTAATGCATGATGATATCTTTCACGTAATTCCAGCGTGACAGACGGGACATCCAACCCTCACATTTTTATGTTTTTACTTGATATCTCATATTTCATTTAAAAGTGATGCTTAATTTGATGTAGAGATGCGATCTATAGGGTTTGGTCAACAAAATGGGGGGAAATTTTTTTTTCAAGCCCTGCCCACAAATTGTGGGTGGGGCTTCCAGTTCAGCGTGACAGACGGGACATGAATTTACCAAGCCATTTTTGCTTCAATACTTTTCGACTAAGCTCTCCTCACTGGAAAATCTTGAAACAAAATATGTGTATTCATGTTATCACTTGTTGGTACCTTTTTGAAATCTGCTAGTATACATTTGAAATTTCATTTTACTTTTGGAGGAAATGCCAAAAAGTGAGCGTGACAGACGGGACACATTGTGATTGTACACAAAATAGAATTTTTAAAGACAATCAAATTTCCAGCATTAAATACCTTGTTCTCATGTTCTAAAGGGGTTAAAGGGTCATCTTTAATATCATGAAACATAATAGCAAAAGGATTTTAATTTTCATCCATTGGAAAATTTTCATGTAGTCCCATCCGTACATATTTTTGCTGTAGATGCCAAACGTGACAGACGGGACATTACTTTATGATTGATAATTATCTTCATAATATCGAATTCTGCCCAGTTAGCAGCAGAAATGAATTTCCCCCCTACCAAAGAGCAAGACTGCAAAATTTTATTCAAAAACAATAGTCTAATTTATTGTAAATGCAAAAAATACCTTAAAAAACGTGACAGACGGGACAAAAATCCATTTGACCTTTGACCTCCATTAAATCACAAGAATATTAATATTTTTAAATTTTTTGTATAAAATTCCCCTTAGTACTAACTAGATTTGGTTGTCTTCATTATTATAACAGATGAAATTTCTAAAAATGACTCAATATGTAATTAACCATTTTGCCATAAAAATGTGTAATTTCATTTTTGGGTTAACAAATGGCCATTTTGGGTCAAAATATTCAAAAATTTAAAAAACTGAATATTGTTCCATAAAGTTCAAATCATGCATATTTAAGTGACATGAAGGAAAATGTTCAAAATAAACTTTGTTTTTTCACCAAAAGTGGACATTTTCATGGAATTACGTAATTAAAGAAGCGTTAAAACATTACTTTTATCAATAAATTTGCTTCTCTTTTAAATCCTTATTCATCATACAAGACGTTGTTTATGGGATGTCTTGTAACTTTTAGGAGGAATAAGAAATTCGAAGAAGAAAATATGTAAATGTTAGGGTTCTCCTCCCGTTATGGTATTCAATCCTTCCAACACTCTTCTGGCGAAAGTGGGTATTGATGCAGTTGATTTGTGCTGGAAAGACACCATCTGCAATGGTGGTGACAGTTGTAGGTTGGTTGGCAGTGGCATATCCAGCAATGGGTGAAGCTGGAGTAGCTCCTTCTTAAAGTAGAACTCTATTGATTTTAAATATTTATTTAATTCTTATTATTGCACAGGTGAAGCTTAGATTAAACAAAGTTATCCAAATTCAACGCATGGAAACATTTGAAATAATGATTATCTACCAATTATAAAGTGGTAAAATACAGCCCGCTATAGCACCTGAATAGCTCTTCGAAACGCTGCTGAGATATGTGATGTCACACTGGAGACCAATCCTGCTTAAACAGATGATGTCCCATAACATCTTACACATTTTCAGTGCCTGTTTTGTCATCTCCTCTTCATTTATTTCTCTTACTTCACTAGCGTCAGTCCAAATGTTAATCTGTTGCCTCACTCCAAATTTCCTGTCTGGTATTATTTTGACGAAAAATACAGCGTTAAAAAAATTAAGGAATCAGCCGCTTGTAAACGAAATAAGACGCCATTGTTTTTTCAGCTGCATGCACCGCTGTATTTTCGGCGTTTTAAGAGGGAATGTATACCATCCATTCTATTATTCGGCGGGCTTTTCAATTCAAAAGTGTGGTTTCTTTGATTAATCATTGATCCTTCTGTATATTTACAAACAAAAAATTTTAGTTATCAGAATTGGTTTCACTCCCCTTTTAGAATGGTGTGAAATACGGTCATGTTTAAATACACCAAACTCTTTATAATTTGAGGAATAATTGCATTGCAATTACATTGTTTCGTTATAGGAAGTCATCTGCTTAGGCAGGATTGATCACCGGTGTGACGTCATCAAAACATTGCTATATTTCTGGCGAATCGCTCGGATATCCCCGATGCTGAGAAGTGCTTTTATTTGTGTTTTTTTTTATTATCAAGTGACATAAAACTTATACAATTGCCATCTGTAAGCTTCACAGTTTCTAGTGATTCATTATATTTGCCATATTTGTGATTTTCTTTGAATAGGAAAAAAACAAAAACAAAAACAGTACAACTTGCAATGCTCAGTATGCTTGTACAAGAATGGAGCTGTCCAGATGCACTTAACTCATGTCTTGGGAGTATCCCCCTCCTTTTTATCAATTTCTGGATATGCCACTGTGGGTGTGCACTGCTAGGTATAGGGTTAAGGATTAAATGATTGTTCATATCTTTAATAAGCACAGTAAGAGTTGATCATAAACTTTACATACATGATTACCTGCTGAGAAATATATAATCCCGTACTAAAACTTGGAGCTCAACAGAAATCAGTTAAAGTTAAAGTTAAAACCATCTTTACGGGGTACAAGTATATTATGTCCTTCAAACCTCCTATATAGCCTGCATCTCCTTCTGTTGTGAGGTCATGATCAATATCATCTGTAATTGTTTTGTATCCTCAAGGTCAGTGTCAAGGTCATGTAAATAGATTTTTATCTATGTTTACATACCTCCCTCATTGCCTGCATCTCTCTTTGGTGTGAGGTCATGATCGAGGTCATCTCCTGTCTTGTATCCTCAAGGACACTGTCAAGATTATGGGACCTCTGGGACACCAGTGACAGCTCAGCTTCTGTCTTGGATAATCTTAGCAAAAAGAAGCAAAAGGAGCAACAAAAAAATTAAAGAATAATAACACAGTCAACCTATAAATAGAGATTTAAAACAAGATGAATGCGATTGCGTCTCCTATATGTCTCCACCTAAATCCAGTTGATGGCTCAAACTGTTCTTGAAATATTGTGATAACCAGAATAAAAAGCCTACCATTACATGTTAATTGACCTCTTGACATTTGATCGTACAGTTACACCTTATAACCCAAAAGTCTGATCACTTTATCTCCTCCTAGTCATGAATACAAAATAGTTGAGGTATGGTGATAACAAAGCTAAAACACATTAATTTCACATATAATGACCTCTATGACATGTCACCTTTGACCTAGACGTGAACAAAAATATACTTGGTTCATCTCACTATGGTGATGTATACTACATGTATTTCCAAGTTTGAATTTAATGGCTCAAATGGCTCAAATTGAGCTCAAGAGAGTGTTAACCAGGCAAAAACCTGAAATTTCATGGTAAATGACTGCCATGACCTTTGATCTTTGACCTACATACCCTAAAATATAATCAGATCGTCTTCCTTAAAGGTGATACACACCAGCACCAAGTTTGAAGTTCATACCTCAAATAGTTCTTGAGATATCATATCGCATTAACGAGGCTAACACCTGCAATTTCAGAAATTGACCTTTGTGACCTTTCACCTTTCACCTACATACCCCAAAATCTAATCAAATTTGTCTTCCTATGCTGATACATATTAGCACCAAGTTTAAAGTACATACTTCAAATGGTTCTTGAGTTATCACGAGAACGAGGCTAACACCTGAAATTTCAGAAATTGACCTCTGTGACCTTTGACCTTTGACCTACATACCCCAAAATCTACTCAGATATTCATATGGTGATACATGCTACTACCAAGTTTGATGTTCATACCTCAAATGGTTCTTGAGTTACCGCGAGAACAAGGCCAACACCTGAAATTTCAGAAATTGACCTCTGTGACCTTGACCTTTGACCTACATACCCCAAAATCTAATCAGATTGTCTTCCTATGGTAATACATACTAGTACTAAGTTTGAAGTCCATACCTCATGTGGTCCTTGAGTTATTGCAAGAACGAGCAAGCAGGACGGACGGACCCGAAAACGAAAACAACCTGAAAACATAATGGCCCGAATTCACAAAGGAGGTTTAAACCATGGGTAAGGTTTAAACCTCCGTAAGTGTACTTAAATAAGCGTAAATAAGCGTACATTGCCCATGCGCACTCAAAGAATATGTATGATTGGATCAGATTCCGTGCACATGTATGCTTAAAAAACCCAAGAGAGGGTTTATACCATGGTTTAAACCAAACCTCCTTTGTGAATTCGGGCCAATGCCTCCAGCACCACCTTTGGTGGGCAGAGGCATAAAGAGAAAAGCAGTCTTTCAACACAGGTTTCCTTCAGTATGCATGTAGGATTCAACAGAAAGGTAATTAGGAATTAAAATTCCTAATTACCAAGCCCTATATAGTATGTTTTCATAATAGTCAGGTAGAATAAACATCAACACATTAACTACAATATTGTCTTCTAATATGTGTTAACATATTCCATCAAATGGTTTGCATTACATAAATTGCCTCTCTGAAACCAACCTCTACAAATGATTACAAAATTAATCCAAGAAATTTATATGATCAGGGCCCGTTTCATAAAACTTTTGCCGCAGCGGCAACTCCCATTTGATTCTTTGTCACTTCAGTCAATATTAGCAAAATACTACTTGAACCCTGAATACCATCCTAGCATTTTTAGAAGTAAAGGGGAACTCACTTTGCTGCCACTGCATTGAAGGCTGACTTTCTCTCAGACAATGCCTCTTCCAGAAGGCGTATCTTCTTGCTAGTCTCTCGTTTATTTCTTCCACTCTGATCATTCTGCTGATCAATTCTCCTCAGCAGATCCCTGGCCTAGAGTGGACATGAAGGATACTGCGACTATAAGATAGATGTGTTTACATTGAAGTAATAAAACTTGACTTATTATGGAGTGAAATGCTTTTATTGCTCTATCTCTCTTTTTAATACACTCTTTCATCTCTTTCTTTACAGCTTGTTTCTATCCCTTTCTAGACATCAATTTTTTTTCAGTTTTAGGGGCTGGCCACTTTTGCCATTCAGAATGCACAAAAGCCAAAATGAATTACACATGAATGTGATAGTAAAGAGCATGGGAAAAGTTACTTTAAGCTTTGTCAATTTGGGGGGTGTCATTGTGGCCAGTGAGCAAGGCATATTAAACAGCAAGATGCAGTGTAGCCACTAGCCACTGGGTATTTTCAGATGCCCTTTCTCTTCCCATTCATAAGATAATCTCCACCTTCCTCTTTCCCCTCCACCTCTTCTTCTTTCTTATTCTTCCTACATATGATCTATTCCCAATCTTTGTTAACTCAACATATTATCATACTGATGACTCATACACATCATGGGTAATTACTACTGCTAGTCAATCTAAGGCAAATAATCACATATGGCCTAATTTTATTGGGCCATGGTACTGCCCTTTATAACTGACAACAAGCAACACAATAAAAATTGAGATTTGCCTACACGTAGTTTCAACAGCATCACAATCATTTATCAATTGTTTCTATCATGAAACTTACATTTACATTGTACATCAGTATTATGTAAATGATCTCGTATATATTGTAACATTACCAGCCTTAGAAAAAACTCAACCTTTTGACCAAGTTTGCCAACCCATTTTACCTGTTGATGTTTCTCATTCTTGAGCTGTTTGATTTCTCTTGTCATGATATCCTGCCTTGTCTGATGTGAAGCTGAGAGGCTGGCTCGCTCTTTGTTTCTCTCCAATAACAGACCTGTTGATTCAATATGAAATAAAATGAGATGAGGATATTACAATGCTAACTGTGCCTCTCATCATTCCCTCCATATTGGTTGCCATCTTTCTCAAGCTACTTAACATTTATTTTCAGCTTTTGATCGAGATTGCTTTTAATGAAAGACATGCCTGCTAGTATTACCTCTAGAGTACTATATACATACATGTACATGTATGAACACAAACAATTATTCATGTACACCAGCAGTCAGTTGGCAGGTCTGTATGCTAATGAGCAAACAAGCAGGATTCATCCAGATCCTCTCGTGGCCAAATCTTTCATCCTGTAAAATCTCATGAATCGTGAGATTTTCTTTCTGGACCAAATTAACCACTTTATAATCAAGTGAAGTTCTTGATTATTATACAATTGGAAAGAGCAAATGTCACACTTTTATATTTGTTCATTCTTTTTTATAACAGACTGGGAGAAATAAGTGAAATTTAGGGAGAAAAAGTTGCTTCAAAACACATTTTTTGTTCTCTCACTTCTTTTGATCATTGTGAAAACTTTTTATTTTGAGCCCAAATAAAATTTATACCATAGTAAAGCTGAAAATCTTCACTTTCTCAAAATGTCATTCATAATATGGGGCACCTTTTAATCGGGTCAAGAACACACTTTGAAGCACCAAGGTACAGGACGAGATTTCTTGATTTTCTGAAAAACTCCAAATCCAGTCTTCTGATTCGCTGAATAAGGCCCCAAAAACAAGCCAGCGCGGTTGTTTTGAACAGAATACCACATGGGGAGAGTGACCTTCGAGTGACCCAGGGGGCAAACAGCTGTGGAATGTTGAGATTCCTTGGTGGGTGGGCAGTCTATCAGGCCAATCACAGTGCAGTATTCTTGGTTTTAGGCAGATAATTTGCACTTGTCCTTCATTATAAATGATATTTTCATGAATAATAGATCTTCAGCTTTGATATTTTGTAAAAAATTATTTGGGCTCAAAAGAAAAAGACTTGCAAAATAACAATTTTTTCAAAGGTGAAAATTTTATTTTTTTATCACATTTGAAACCTGAAATTTCACCAACTTTACACATTTTTTCATTAAAGTGATTGATTAACTTTGTGAAAAATTGTAAAATCAGCTCAAATGCCAGTAAATTGTGTGCAGTCCTCTAACTACATATATAATTAAGGATATGTGAAAGTATGAGAGAAAATGGAACCCGTTTACTATCCTAAACAAGTGAATGAGTAAATTACGCAATGCGTAATAAATGTCCCCGCCGGAAGTGCAGATCTGTGGAAATTAACTAGCCTGAACCTTAAAACTTCAGTGAAAAACTTTAGTGAATAAAATAATAATGTTACTGCATGCAAAAGAAGAGAATACCAACAATGCATGTATACAACTGAAATATAAAACATGAAAACATTATGAACCTTCAGCCATTTTGAATAAATTTGCATAAATTTGCATGAATAATGAATTTCAAAATTCTGTGTAGAAGTTTGGAAGCCCCCACCCAGCCCTATCAGATAAAACAATCGGAATCAAAATCCGATGTGAAATAGAGGAGAAGTAGCATTTTTTGTCAATTTTGAATAAATTTGCATAAATTTGCATAATTAATGAATTTCAAAATTCTGTGTAGAAGTTTGGAAGCCCCCACCCAGCCCTATCAGATAAAACAATCGGAATCAAAATCCGATGTGAAATAGAGGAGAAGTAGCATTTTTCGTCAATTTTGAATAAATTTGCATAAATTTGCATAATTAATGAATTTCAAAATTCTGTGTAGAAGTTTGGAAGCCCCCACCCAGCCCTATCAGATAAAACAATCAGAATCAAAATCAGCCAAGAAATGACGGAGAAGTAGCATTTTCTAACATTTGAGCACACACGGACAGACGGACGGACGGACGGACACACACACACACACACACACACACACACACGCACACACGAACGGAGCCCGTTTCATAGTCCCCTCGCGAACTTCGTTCGGCGGGGACAAAAAGAGAAAATCGCTAGCGCAAGTCGCTCGGCTTCTTCGCTGCGCTGCAGTCACAAAAACCAAGCACCAGCGCTTGGCGAGTTCAGAGCGGGTTTCCAGCCCGTACGGTATTCTGTGATAGAGCGAGGTATGCCAACCGTAAGAGTTCTTTAGGGTTCGGTGGTACTCTATCCCGACATCAATGTTCAATCGTAAATATCTTGATATATAAACGACCGATCAGCTTATAAAACTCAGGCGATTCCTGTCTGAGCTAAAGGTTTGCAATTATGATTACAGCATTAGCTGGAACAGTGATTTTTTTTTTTCAATCCTGGGCAAAGTTAATCAATGCCTTTAAAATGAAAAACAGAACATAAAAGTTTGGTTCTTATCCTTTACTTTGATACTAAAAACGTCTGATTTGATGCAGATTTAGAGCAACTAGAGCCTGAACAAAAGAGGTGTTTCGAACTGATCTTCCTCATTATGTATTCAGACACCGCTAAGGTCATGCTTATGACTTGGATGAAAGGAGCCACTTTTTGTGGACCTGCCGACTGACTGTCAGGGAGGATTTTCTGATGGTACATGTATTTCTCTTTTGGAAGCCCCCTAACAATTGGGATGATCACGAATCATGCAAATACAATCACAATCACAAATTATGCAATGAATTACATATAATGAAATACAAATCTTATACATATAAGATTTGCATTTCATTATATGTAATTCATTCCTCAGCTCTAACTGTACAATGAGTTAGTGGATTGTGAGTGACTTACCAATAGCCTTCATGATGTCCTGTGGTATATCATTGCCTGCAAGATCCATCTGAGTTATGGCTTGGTTATGCTGCAGGCCAGCCAATAGAGATCTCCCACCTACAATACCAATATTATTCCATCTTAGATCTGTAGGATGAAAGCAAATGAAATAAATCATGTGTGAAGTGAAGTATCAGCGATACTTTTCATGGTGGAGAAACTGAATTGTAGGTTTAGTTTTTGAGGGTTACACCATGTAATCTTTCAAGGAATAAGAGCCCTAAAAAGTGCTGGTGAGCTCCGCTAAGAGCTCTGTGGTTCCCGACGTTTCAATCAGTATGCTCTGATCATCATCAGGAGAATGACTAGAACACTGCCTGGTGTAGCTTATTTATCGCCGACGAAGGGATCCGATTTACAGCCTGCTCATTTCTGATTGGCACCAATTGGAAATGCCTGCGACTTTTATGAACAGATGCATTCTCATTCTGGTCACCGGTGGCGCTATAATTCTTCTAAATAGAGAAAGCACTGGACGGTGCTATTGTTTTCTCTGAATAAAGAGCAAGCGCCATTTTTTCGCTGAATGATAGCTCCTCTTAGAGCCAGTATTTAGTGAAGTATCAGCGATACTTTTTTCATGGTGGAAAAACTGAATTGTAGGTTTAGTTTTTCAGGGATACACCATGTAATCTATCAAGGAATAAGAGCTCTTTCAAGGAATAAGAGCTCTTAAAAGGGCTGGTGAGCTCAGCTAAGAGCTCTGTGGTTCTTGATGTTTCAATCAGTATGCTTTGAATTATCTGATCATCATCAAAGCATCTTTCCTTGAAAGATTACATGGTGTAACTCAGCAAAACTAGACCTACAAATCATGTGTTGTTTCAATGCTTTAATTACGAAAAGTTCGAACTTTTTAAATTCCTATATACTAAGAAACATATCATCTGCTCCAAGCTAGAAAGGCACTAACTCTACATAAAATGACTAGAGTAAATGCCCTTCTAGCTCTCAGCAGATGACACACACAGAAAAGTGTACAGAATTACAGATGGCATCATGGTATTACTAGTTTGATTAACCCTTTCAGGACGGGAATTATTTAAGGGCTAATTTGATCACATTTTGTTCTTTAAATTGGCAACAATAATATTTTTCTTTTAGTTCTACATTGTTCTAATAAGGTGTAATATTTTTGAAAACAATGTACATGGTTAAAAATCTGTCGAAAAGTTGAAAAAAATTGCCAATTTTGATAAAAATCAATGATTTTGAATTTCTCAATGTGTTGCCAATTTTGATAAAAATCAATGATTTTGAATTTCTCAATGTGTTGCCAATTTAAGGATTTTAAAGCTTATTTTCCTTTTTAAACTTCCTGGCATCAAACGCAATATGGTCATGCAACAAAAATGGACACAGTGTGTGCAGAATTTTTTGCTCTTTCTACTCATGTATCTGGTATATTTTTTAGGGCTCTGAATAAATAGTTATTGAGCCAAACCACAAAATGTGGTTAATCGTCCTGAAAGGGTTAAAATAACAGAACAATGCATCATTCAATTTGTATAGAATCTCATTTATTACTTCAAGTGAACAAATATTTGTATCAAAAGTGTTTTGAAGTCTTATCAAGGAATATATGTACAAAGAACATAATTATGTGTAACCTTTACACTTCAATGTGAGTTTACTGAGATTTTACTCACACATGTACTTTAGATTATCAGTGTTTAACAAATTCACATAAGTACCGCTCCTTCAAGCAGTTATTAGCCTGTTGCAAACTATGTCTGAGTAACTTAGTATTAACCCAATTGGGAATGCATGTTCGGTGAAAATTAAGCTCTCAAACAAGATATTACAGCGATGAGAGGAACACTTGAAATCAAATAATGCCTTCATTACCATCTTCAACAATAAAGGCATACAAGATCTGAGGACCAACCTATAGTTTGAAGTGAGCTGTTTCTAGTGATAGCCGTAGCAAGCTGGCTGGCTCCATCATGGCCAATCTGATTGTTTCTCAGATCAAGGACCTCAAGACTGCTGTTTGCTGATACTCCTTCAGCTAGGCTGGTGAATCGGGTACCCTCAACCCCTACAGAGTTCCATTCAAGACATATCCTACAGAGCAAGTTTAAGAAAATGGAAAATGAAAAAAAGACAGATAAATACTACTAAAGAATAATATAGGCTTCTTATATAGCACTCATATCAACCAGGCAATGAGCGAAAAGCACTCCAAGTGTTACCAATTTTAGTGCTCAAAGCATTCATAGATTTCTTCCAACCAGATACCCATTTACTGGAGGCCAAAAATATCATTAAAAAAGGATTATGTAATAAGTATGGTGCATAACCCATAGTAGCTTATGAAATAAGATTGTATTTAGCATTCCTAAAGCCCGAAATTCATGGTAGACACGAGTAGTGAAAGTACAGGATTAGTGTATATAGGTGGCAACTGTAGATTTTACTGGACATGAGTGCAGTGTCTGGGTTCAAAACCATAACCTTCACATCCCCAGTCAAGTGTTCAGACCACTTGAATATAGATCCATTTCTAGAGACAGGTGCTCAAATGAGACAACTGTTCAATAATCTTGTCTTATCCATCCATGCTGTACACATAACTTACCTTTTGATTGTATGGTTCTGTCTAAATAATTTTCCTAAGGCCTCAGCACTGGTCCCTCTCATGTTGTTCCCTTTGAGATCTACCACCCTGATAGAGGTATTGGAACACAGATCATGGAGCAGGTGTTTGGCACCTACAAAAGAAAACATTTTTTTTTCCCCACATCAATATCAAAACAAGCTGTAGAATGTTTCATGAACTAAATAAAATTTTGTGTCTAGTCTAGTGTCATTGGGTATACTGTATCTTAGCAAACTCAGAAGTTTGCTTGCTAACAAAAAGTACAGAATGTACAGAAAACATGCTGTTGACAATCTTTATTTCATATTGGGTAAAACTAACATATCTAAAATTTTGTGGAGAAAGCTACACTGTTGTCAACATTGATTGACTGATACAATTGGTCAGAGAATTGCTATATCACTAAAAAAATATTTTGATGAAAATGTTTGCTCCTTTAACTTAATACTTGTTTCTACAAATTTCACGACTTGGTTAATATTGCTTACTATACACTACCATTCAAGTGCACAATTGAAGTGAAAATGAGTTTTCCAATTCAAACTGTAACATAACATACTTTATACTAATAACAGATTGTACAAGATGAAATTAGTTGATTCAGAGACTTGTACCTTTTGTAAATCAACTCTAGAAACACCTGTTCATATATTTCATGACTGTGATGTTGCTTCTAAGCTTAGACAGGAATTTGTTGATGACATTGGCAAGAAATTTAATGTTAAGTTTGAAGATTTCAGATGAAAAGAATGTTTGGTTTCATCAAAAACTGGCCAACAAAATGTTACTAAATCATTTGGTACTAATGTTTTAGATATATACATATCCAAAAATGCAAAAACACAAAACCATGTTTAAGTGGGCTAGGTATTATCTTTTATTCGTAATACGAAATACATAGAACTTAACATTACAAAACAGAAGACTGAAGGAATGCACTATAAGAAATGGTCCTCTGTGGAAAAATTATTTTGCTTACATCCTTTGATATAGATAAGAAGTGTTACCCACTATTTATGCATTGTTTGACAATTTTCATGTATTCTTACCATTTGTAATTATTGTGAATTGATTATGTGATTGTTGTTTCGATGTACGTATGAATTATTTGATCAATAAAAGTTTTTAAAGATAAAAAAAATAAATAAATATTGCTTTATACTATTATGACAAACTGACGTTCATTGTCCTGCCTTCTCTAATGTTTAGAGTCATCAACTAATGGTATGAAAAAGCAAATTATGTATATAAAACTACTTTATATATAAACAACAGTAGAAATAGAGTATACAGTTCTTTTAGACAGGGAGTTTAGGTCTAATCTTTAAATCATAAATTATTCTATCACTCCGAAACAAGATCTTGGATAGAAAGCAACATTGATTTATACCTTCATCTCCAATCATGCAATCTGTCAACCTGAGCTCCTGAACTATATGATTGGTTGCAAGAGCCCTTCCTAGCACCAAGCATGTCTGTACATTCAGTGATGTCGTAGACAGGTCTAGGGTGGTCAGGGAAGACAGGAACTTGGTCTTACTTCTGGACCCACTTCTATGGAGGGAGGACTTGGAATCAGGATCTAGCTGGTCTAGGACGCTTTGCTGAGGAGAGACCCCATTTTCCCTGCAGACCTGGAGGTAGACAACCTTGAAGGAGTCCATGTTGCCTACTTGATGTCAACCTATGACCTGCATTTAAAAAAAGTCTGAATAAATGATTGTCTGGTGCTAAAAATACTGAATTTTGAAATAGATTTGCTATTTTACAAATCGATCGAATTTTGTTCAGCAAATACATGTACATGTATGAGGTTTCAACACCAATTTGATGATGGTTTACCCTGCAATAATTTCCTCACTTTACTCAAGTCACTAGCCCAGGTCCTCCTCCTCTTCCTTCATTAGTCTTTTTTTTTTCTCTCTGTAAATGCGTGTCATTATTCCCTTTCACTTTACGTGACCTTTGCTACATGTATTTGTTATTGTTTCCTCTTTCTTTCTCTCTCTTTCTCTATCTATCTCCCCATCTTCTACTTCTCCATACGAATGTTTCTCTCTCCTCTTCTTTCTTTATTTCTTGTTTTTATCTTTCCTCTTCTTCCTTCTCTTCACATTTTCTTATTGCTTCCAGCCCTCTGACACATCACAAAATCCCCCCAAAATATGATCACAAATTCATCACATCGGATGTCGCTTTTTATTCAATTTTATATCAGATTTTCTCCTTTTCTTTAATGTAGTCTGAAATGAGTATATGAACATTTACATGTACTGTATAAGTGGTCATTTTCGCGGTGGTTTTATTTTCGCGATTTTCGCGAGTCGGTCCTCGCGAAAATTTCCACTTCAATATATGGCTATTTATAGTAACAAAAACATCACAAAAATCGCGAAATTAAACCCTCGCGAATTTCCCTACCTAGTCCAAAATCGCGAAAATATCTGTACGCGCAAAAAACAGCTTATACAGTATCCATTTTTAATGTAATTTACACTTTGATTATGCATGTATAAATGAACAGTATATAGCTTATGAACTTTTAAACATATATATTTTTTTGTAAATTGTTCATTTATAAAATGTATATATGTATATATACATCAGTGTTGGGTCCAAGACCAGAGGGTCCGAGATCAAGATCAAGATCAAGATCAGACAGTTCGAGATCCAGACCAAGATCAAGATCCGCAGCTCAAGATCGAGATTAGAACATCTGAGATCAAGATCAGATATGTCCAAGATCAAGGTTACTGATGCCGATCTCGAGACTGGTCTCGAGATCAAGATCGATCTCGAGGTACCCAACACTGAGTCGTGTTTTCGCCGATTGGTCAACGATTTTAAAAGCTTTTTCGTTTGGTAATTTACGTAATAACAATGTTGATCTCGAGCGATCTCGAGCAAAAATTCTGAGAACAGAAGCTCCGAGATCAAGATCAAGATCAAGACCAACACCTTCGAGATCAAGAACAAGAATGAGGTTACTGATGCCGATCTAGAGACTGGTCTTGATATCAAGATCGATCTCGAGGTACCCAACACTGAGATACATATATATATGTATATACAAACACACACATACACACACACACACACATACACACACATATATATATACACACATACATGTATATATGTTTTGTCGTTTTCTTGTAAACAGGCATCCCCAATCACAAGCATTCCTTTATGCTTTTCAGGGACCTCCTTCAATTGTATCCAAACATTTTTTGCTTATAATCTCATGTGCCTAACAAAGAAGAAGGAAATAACTGTTATTTTGAATTGAATTGAATTGATGTATATGAACAGCTGGAACATGAACAAAGGAAAGTGAAAGGCCATAAATATATTCATACTTCATGTACATTCATCTTTTACATTTTTCTTATAGAAGCCTCCATATAATATGTGTAAATATTCACTGTCAAATGTCACATAATCATTATACATATGTAATATCCGCCAGTTTTGCATACAACATACTGCAAATTAATCTCTTTTTAAACCAATTCTTATTCAAATTTGTTTTAACCAAGTAGCAAAACAATAACAAAGAATTGTTCCTAATTGACTGCAGATCTTTCTGTACATAGTATTTAAGTAACAGAAACAGTATACATTTAGTATCTATATTTACTATCAATATCATACACAAATGTATAATGTTTATTCAATGTTTCCATACAAAACTCCTCATACAAGTAAGAGCATGCCTAATTAATTATGCCTCTAAGGCTTCCATTTCAGGAACGTGTAAAAAAATTATGCTACATGTACATCATAATGATTTCCAATATTATACACCATTAAAAGCAGTTTTCATTGACTTTGTACAGCTCATTATAACCCAGCACAGCATGTAACAAAGCAATGCAATAACAATCAAGTTTGTTTTACTGAAAAGACAGTATACCATTAAAGTAGAATTTCATTGATTTTGAATATTGATTTAATTTTTATTATTGCATAGGTGAAGCTTAGATTGAACAAGGTTATCAAAATTCAACGCTTGGAAACATTTGAAGTAATGATTATTATCAATTATAAAATGATATAACACAGCCCCGCTATAGCACCTATAGAGCTCTTTGAACGCTGCTGAGATATGTGACGTCATACCGGGGAGCAATCCTTCCTAAGCAGACGATGCCCCATAACATCTTATACATTTTCAGTGCCTGTTTTGTCATCTCATCTTCACTTATTTCTCTTACTTCACTAGCGTCAGTATAAATGCTTATTTGTTGCCTCACTCTAAATTTCCTGCATGGTATTATTTTGATGAAAAATGCAGCGTTAAAAAAATAAAGGAATCAATCGCTTGTAAACAAAAAAAGATGCCATTGTATTTTCAGCTGCATGCACCGCGGCATGTCGGCGTTTCAAGAGGGAACGAATACCATCCATGCTATAATTCAGCGGGCTTTACAATTCGAAAGTGTGATTTCTTTGATTGATCATTGACCCTTATCATGACTTTTTACAAACAAAAGATTTTAGTAACTAGAAAAGGACGTCGTCTGCTTAGGCAGGATTGGCACCTGATGTGACGTCACGAAAACATCGGTATATTTCTGGCGAATCGCTCGGATATCCCAGATGCTGAGAAGTGTTTTTATTTGTGTTATTTTTTAATCATCAAACACGCAGTTAACGTAAAACTTATACGATTACCATCTGCAATCTTTCTAGTTTCTAGAGATACGTTATTGAGCATATTTGTGATTTGCTTTGAATATCTACTTTAACATTTGTCCTTTGTTGATAAACAAGTGAATGAGTAAATTACGCAATTACTGTGGAAATTAACTAGCCTGAACCTTAAAACTTCAGTGAAAAACTTTAGTGAATAAAATAATAATGTTACTGCATGCAAAAGAAGAGAATACCAACAATGCATGTATACAACTGAAATATAAAACATGAAAACATTATGAACCTTCAGCTATTTTGAATAAATTTGCACAAGTTTGCATGAATAATGAATTTCAAAATTCTGTGTAGAAGTTTGGAAGCCCCCATCCAGCCCTATCAGATAAAACAATCGGAATCAAAATCCGATGTGAATTCGAGAAGTAGCATTTTTCGTCAATTTTGAATAAATTTGCATAAATTTGCAATGAATAAATTTGAATTTCAATGAATTATGTGTAGAAGTTTGGAAGCCCCCACCCAGCCCTATCAGATAAAACAATCGGAATCAAAATCCGATGTGAAATAGAGGAGAAGTAGCATTTTTCGTCAAGTTTGAATAAATTTGCATAAATTTGAATAATTAATGAATTTCAAAATTCTGTGTAGAAGTTTGTAAGCCCCCACCCAGCCCTATCAGATAAAACAATCGGAATCAAAATCCGATGTGAAATAGAGGAGAAGTAGCATTTTTCGTCAATTTTGAATAAATTTGCATAAATTTGCATAATTAATGAATTTCAAAATTCTGTGTAGAAGTTTGGAAGCCCCCACCCTGCCCTATCAGATAAAACAATCGGAATCAAAATCCGATGTGAAATAGAGGAGAAGTAGCATTTTTCGTCAATTTTGAATAAATTTGCATAAATTTGCATAATTAATGAATTTCAAAATTCTGTGTAGAAGTTTGGAAGCCCCCACCCAGCCCTATCAGATAAAACAATCAGAATCAAAATCAGCCAAGAAATGACGGAGAAGTAGCATTTTCTAACATTTGAGCACACACGGACAGACGGACGGACGGACGGACGGACACACCCACACACACACACACACGAACAGAGCCCATTTCATAGTCCCCTCGCGAACTTCGTTCGGCGGGGACAATTACTTGATAATTTTTTCTCTAATAATCAAATTACCAGAGACTAAATAATACACACTCGCTGCACTTTCTATGTCTTCATCAAGTGCTCATACTCTAATTTAGATGTTTCCCAAAGAAATTCTAAGTAATTGAAAACAGGCCATACAGTAGCAAGCATTGCCATACACTACCATATTTAATGAAAGAATGAAGTAGGTTTTGGAATTATTATTCTTATTATCAAAAATAATTATTCAAGCACAACCTCCCTTCACTAACATTAACATAGGGTCTTACTGAAGCAGGATGAGTGGGTATCGATGCCAGGTCTCAGATTATATGAAGCTCTGCATCAAATTAACAATTGCACACAGAGTAATTAAAGTATACCCAACAATAAGCCATGGATGAATAAAGAGCTTTTTTTAGAGAGAAGGGTGTGATACTCACTGCTTGAGATTCTGCTTAACAAAGGGAAATTCAAAGAAAAATCAAGCAACATACAGAAAAATGTATGTTCATACAGGGAAATGATCAAACAGAACTTTCGCAAAAATAACCCTAGAAACGTGTGGAAAACTATGCATAAAGATAGGTTATGATAAAGATGAGTAAAAAAAAATCAATGTTAATTGACCCCCAAGATGAAATTGCTGACGAAAGTAATAACTTCTATTGTAGATATGCATAAAAGATGGTAACTTTGCCATCAATGGTAACTACCATGGTAACAATGCTCAACAGCCAATCAAAAGCAAGGTTTCCATGGAAGTTACCATTGATGGCAAAGTTACCATAATAGTAACTTTTATATGATGAAGAGGACTTCTCTTGTGAAAACAAAAAAGTCATCCTTAACCCTTTCAAGACAATTGACCACATTTTGTGGTTTGGCTCAATAACTTTTGATTCAGAGCTCTAAAAAATATACCAGGGGCCTGTTTCTCGAAACCAACGACAAGACAGTCATAACTTTATCCGCCAACTACGGAGATGTCCATGATCTTCCTAAACTGTTTCACGAAGAGCTAACTAGCTAGACATCTCGTAATATCGATACTATCGGCGAGAATAGGAGCCGACACGTAGCCTTGGTTGCAATTACACTATATTTTTAAAAGCTAAATTTAACTCAACTGTAAATATTTGAATGAATTAGGGAATAAAAGAAAACAGAAAATGTAGAAGGGTATAACAGATGCCAAATAATTTATAAATTATGTAAATTACATGATGGATTCGCTTGTAAAATGAAAAATATGAGTGATTTATTTCATGATCGGTGAGCCAGTTTTACGTTGGATAGGTACCCCCCGGATGTCGTGATTTGATAGTTTATAAAAATAAACCCATATATTTTCATTGTAATAATGATATGCTTTGAATTTTTTATATGTTTTTGGGCTTGAGTATGATATGGAAATTACAAAAATATTCATATTATAAGTTTAAACACGTATATTTCAAAGTATTCATTTTAAAAATCGTTGATATAATCTATGTTTAACTGATATGGGTCTGAAAACCAGAGAATATGCCGTTGACTATGGCTGGCCTACCGTGTCATATTACAGTTCCCTCGTCGGATTTTAGTTCACCAAAGAGATCTTTATAGAAATCATTTACGAAGATCGCCCAATTATTTGTTTTCACACAAAAAGCACTCTTGTAATTATTATATAAGACGTAACATGTGATTTTCAAGTTTATTATGGTAGCAAGTCATTTTTCATGCTAATTGATCAAATATGAAGGACCCATATCTTAAAATAGCTTTGCAATCAGAAGTTAAGAGACTTACTAAATTCATTTTGACATAAAACATACCTAGCAACAGTTACAAATTTATATTTTTTCTAGATTATAATACTTCCCAAGTTCCCATTGCTTATCAGTAAGGCTTGTATTTTTTCTTGCCCAATGTTTATTTGTCAATAGTTTTTTTTTTTCTCCAGTTTCCAATGATGGGATTAATTTGACAAATTTTGGTTTAACTTTTTTTTCTTCAAATCCCACCACATTTTGATACAGGCCTATCTCCTGTCAGTCTATCATTGTTACCGTTTTTATTATGGTTTTCTTTTTCATTTGAAAAAAAAAGTTCCTTTCATATTGAATTGACCTCAATTAGACTGTTGTTTGTTTGTTTGTTTGTTTTTGTTTTTTTTATTTTTATCCATTAGAATGTGGAAAGAGTGTTGATTCACTAGAGTTAAGTGGAGACAAGCCTTGAACAAAAACACTATGTATTTTATATAATTTTCATAATATAAACATGGATAAATTCCAGATAAAGTGAATGCGCAGAAAGAGTTGCATAAAAGTATGTAGTGTCACTTTTTGCCTACCATAATCTACCCAATAAATAACATGTGATGGCGCTGTACGTCGACTAAAAAAGATATGACAGGGTTGGAGGCGTCATAAGTCCTTAGTCAGGAAGTTGTCATGCATCTTGGTAAAGACGGCTTCGTGAAACACGTAGCGGACAACTAGAGAACTAGCGCTGTCTTAGTTAAGAACTTAGACATATGACGGTTTCGAAAAACAGGCCCCAGATCACGAGCAGAAAGAGCAACAATTTCTGCACACACTATGTCCATTTTTGTTGCATGACCATATTGCGTTTGATGCCAGGATTTTTAAAAATGAGAATAAGCTTTAAAATCTTTAAATTGGCAACAAATTCAGAGGTACAAAATCATTGTTTTTACATGGAAATTGGCAATTTTTTCAACTTTTCGACATATTTCTAACCATGTATATTGTTTTCAAAGACATTACAACTTATTAGAACCATGTAGCACTAAAAGAAAAATTTTATTGTTGCCAATTTGAAGAAAAAATTTGATCAATTTAGCCCTCAAATAATTCCGGTCCTGAAAGGGTTAAGGCAAAAGATGAGGATCCGGATAAGGAACCTCTCCTGATAATAGGCCATTTTCGTAATGTATTCAAATTTATACACTTTTGCCTAGTGACAAACTATTACATTCACCTACATGTATAAAAACCTATTCTTTTTCATTAGTCAGAATGTGAATTGCATGTATTAGGCGTTGTTAGGTTGGACAAACATTTTGGCTTGCCCAACCTAGCAACAATTAATGTATGCAATCTGCATTCTATTGACATACAATGACTTGTAACAGGTGGATGTAATAGTTCGTTACTAGTTTGACAAAGAGGTAAGCATTAAATTTGAATGCATTACGAAAATGGCCTATTGAGCATGAGGTAAGAAGAATTTTTGTCAGCTTACAAACACAAAAAGCTCCAGGACCAGATGGGATCAGTAACAAAGTTTTGAAACTATGCAAGAATCAATTAACCAAAGTGTTTATGAAGCTCTTCCAAAAATCTGTAAATATCGCAATCACGATTGCGAAGATGACTACCAATACACGTGCCCATACATGCTTGAGAAGAAAAACATTTGGAGAAATTCAACATTTTGAAAGCAAAATGTACTTTTAGAGGAAGCCATCACTAGATATTGTAAGATGAAAGAATATTCATCTTTTGCTTGAGAATGAATTATGGCATGAAATTTCACTTAGTGTAAAAAGTGTAATTCCAGCCGTCTTTCTGACCCAGCCCCAGCCAAGTTGTAGGTATGTACAAAGTCAATGGAAAATTTAAACTGTTCACATGTAGAAATTGGTGAGTCAGATGAGAGAAAATGAATCCTGACGCCAATGGTCTTGGTCAAGATCGGGTTTACAAGTATCATCAAATACTAAGCAGTTTACAAATACTAAGTAATGACACCTACTATTCCTGTTGGATAATATAATGTACAGTGCATAGACAAACTAGAAATCTCCATTGCCGCGCAATGCGATTGTATCCCCTGGCACTGGCAGCAATTTTTGCATCATGCTTTTGTTTGAAGAAGGGACAAAGAACCTCCCCCCTCCCCTCCCTCAAACAAAAGGATGACGTAGAGATCACCATCAGTGGCCCGGACTATTGTCAACACTAGGAGCAGCATCACCATGTGTTTAGATAAGAGGAAAATGCATCTCTATAGAAATTTGAAAGAAATTTGTCAAGAAATGTGACCTGCAGAGTGCACACAATATATCCACTAAAATATGACCTTTGACTTTATAAAAGACTGAACACTGGGGGCAGCATCACCAAAAACTGAAGAGGCCTAGAGTAAACTATAATGGAATGTGGCAGCTAGAGCGCACAAAAGACATATGACCTTTGACCCTATAAAGAACGGAACAATGAGGGTAGCATTATCAAAAAGTATAAATATGTAGATTGCACTGATATACATCTCAATACAAACTTTGAAAGGAATCCGTCAAGAAATATGGTCTGCAGAGCGCAAACAAGACATCGTCCAAAATATGACCTTTGACCTTATAAAAGACAGAACACTGGTGGCAGCATCACCAAAAGTTAAAGATGTGTAGATTTGACCAAGATACACCTCCATACAAAATTTGAAAGAAATCTGTCAAGAATTGTGCCAGTAAGAGCGCACAAAGGGACAAATGACATTTGACCCTATAAAGGATGGAACAATGAGGGCAGCATCACTAAAAAGTAAAGATGTGTAGATTGTACCAAGATACATCTCCATACAAAATTGAAAGATATCCATAAAGAAATGTGGCCTGCAGAGCGCACACAAGACATCATCCAAAATATGAACTTTGACCTTATAAAAGATGGAACACTGGTGGCAGCATCACCAAAAATTAAAGATATGTAGATTTGACCAAGAAACACCTCCATACAAAATTGGAAAGAAATCTGTTAAGAAATGTGGCAGTGAGAGCGCACAAAAGGGACAAATGACCTCTGACCCTATTAAGGGCGGAACAATGAGGGCAGCGTCAACAAAAAGTAAAGATGTGTAGATTATACCAAGATACATCTCCATACAAATTCGAAAGAAATCCATCAAGAAATGTGGCCTGCAGAGTGCACTCACGCCATCTTCCAAGGTATGACCTTTGACCCAATAAAAGACGGAATACTGGAGGCAACATCACCAAAATCTATAGGCTTCTAGATTATACCAAGATACAACTTCATTCCAAATTTGAACAAAATCCGTTGAGAAATGTGGCCTATAGAGCGCACACAAGCGTGCACACAAGACATCTATCAAAATATGACCTTTGACCCTATAAAAGACGGAACACTGGAGGCAGCATCACCAAAATCTATAGACTTCTAGATTATACCAAGATACACCTTCATTCCAAATTTGAACGAAATCCGTCGACAAATGTGGCCTATAGAGTGCATACAAGCCATCCACCAAAATATGGCCTTTCACCCTATAAAAAAAAACAGAACACTGGGGGCAGCATCACCAAAAATTATAGGTGTCTTGATTTTACCAATATACACCTCCATACAAAATTTGAAAGAAATCCGTCCAGGAATGTGGCAGTTACAGCGCACACAAGGATGTGACATGGCGGCAGCGGCGTAGGCGTAACGCTGCTGAATCCAAACTATCCTCCGGCATTCTGCCGGGGGATACAATTATACAAAAATTAACCTTTGAATTGAGATGTACACAGTTATAATGTTCAAAATGAATTTACCCTAAAGCCTCATTCACACATGACAAGGTAAACTGCCAAGAAAAAAAAAAGCAAAGGTAAAATAGAATAATGCAATTGTAGTGCACTTTCACATTTCTCTGTTATTACAAACAGATTAGGAAGTTCCCTTCTAAAGGAGCCTTTGCTTGTTGAAGGCAGCTCCTTTATTTCACATCTACTTGCCATTCATTTACACATAAAATGTTCCTACTTTGCTACAGTACAGCCTAGGAATTAATTTTTTTTTTTAGGGGCTACTTTTTTTTTGCCTTGGGGCTACTTTTGAATTTTATGGGGCTATTTCTTATATCATTGGGGCTATCATTTTAATGGAAAAAGCAGACTAGTTATCAATTAGGGTTTTTTGTGATATTGCGATTGCTGTTACATTGGTACTAATCGTACTATCTCATGCACAGGTTTCCTTTACGTCATACTGCCCAATTTAATTTTTAAAAATAGATTTTTAAAATTTTAACTTCACCCCCCCCCCATCAGATTTTTTTTTTTTTCAAAACTTTGAAGCAATAAATCAAAAATAGGTCAATTCAACAATAGGTCAATTTCACTCGAATTTGCTGTCATTAGGCGTATTTCCCGCGGAGATGTTTATTTTGAGTGAAAAGGCGGGCTTGGTGTGTGTTTTTTCTTTTCTCGCACATAATACTCCTAAATCCGCTTGGACGTACGTACGTACATATATACTGTGAATGCGCACAGTTCCGGGCGATTTTTCTTTTGCAATTTGTTTTTCGCGGATACCATCACACTCGATGAGCTTCGATCTCGCGCGCGATAAGTAGAAAACCCCGTCATAAATCCACCGATTTCCTGATTTGCAGAGCGTTTTCGGTGACTCTGTTTCTCACAACCCGACTTAAGCGCCGCGTGCTTTGAAAAAATGGCACTAATTCCGCATTTTTTTGGCAGGCTTTGGCTTTACAGATTGATTTTTTGAGGTGACTACGGACTTAATGTGGTAAGGGACAATTTCTCTGTGTGGTGTATTCGGTCGTAGATCTAGTGATAGTCTCATTACACGGATGATGGTAATTTTAGACCTATCATTGTAACAGTGATATTGCGTTTCGGAAAGGAAATTTTCACAAAAGGTGTCGCGCAAAGACTAAGTGAAATGAAGCTGTCGCGTCGATGAATTTATACAACCCTGATATAGAATGCGGGTAGTTCTGTAGTATGCATGAAAAAAGCGCTGTCTTCAGTTTCCGTGCGATATCTGGCTATACTGTTATTGTTGTCATTTGGTCTAGCGCTCACGATGCTACACATTCCCGATGTACTAAGCTCCGAGTCAACAACGAGATAAAAGGTTGAATTTAGCTGCTTTTTGAGCATAATAGTGATTTTCTTTCGAATCATTGATGGGGGCGACCGTTTTCATACGAGTCGCCCCCATCAATGATTCGAAAGAAAATCACTAAATACAGGTTTTCCAGCATTTATAGGGGCGATATGGGGGCCGACGA
Organism: Heliocidaris tuberculata; assembly: GCA_025618425.1. Taxonomy (NCBI): domain Eukaryota; kingdom Metazoa; phylum Echinodermata; class Echinoidea; order Camarodonta; family Echinometridae; genus Heliocidaris; species Heliocidaris tuberculata. The sequence continues at coordinate 31,746,586 of CM046836.1, forward strand.
GGGCGAAATCGCCCGTCGCCCCCGTGTATTTCCGACGCTGCTACAGTAGTTTTTTTAATGTGGTTTATCAGGAAATGTGCAAACGAGGCTTGTACATGCACTTTCAGTGATTAGAAGGAGGTGTTATTCTGAATATATTCTGAAAAGATCAATTCTGAGATAAAGTTCCAAAATAACCTGCAATCTGTAAATTGCTTTCATTCACATTTACATGACCCCTTCCCCCCTATTCCTGAAATGTTCTTCATAATAATACCTAGGACAACAATATGCAATGTTCAAGTGGAATTATGATTCTGATGGAGCGTCCTTCTCTTTGCATGATGCAATCTTGTGTCCTTCAACACCACACTTTGAGCACCGGTATATCCGTATCGGCACTGTACGAAGTCTGAGCAATTTAGGACTGGTATACAGCCAGTGAAGCCACAGGATATCACGAAGACCAACAAATACATCACCTCTCTTGACAAAGTTGTCCCGTAAGTTCCGGAAGAGCCTCTTTGCAGCTTTGCAGTCAATGCTGCTTAAGGCACCATCGACGCAATGGAGCTTCTCATCTACGAAGGTTACGCGATGGACTCTGGTACCTGTCTTGGTGAAAACCTGCATGACATTGTCTTTGAGCAGTTCCCTCTCACTCTCCATCTTTTTTAGAAGAAATGCTGCTGTTGAAGGAGAATTTTCATCGCCAATGGCTTCCAAAAGAGGTCGGTTGACCAAAACTGAATTTGGCTTCTCCTCTTTGAAAATGGTAACCTTTGTGCCATCATCCTTCTTCACTTGAGCACTTAGCACAACAAATGAGGCTCTAAAAGCTTTGTCTGGTAGCATAGCATCAGAAACTCTCTTGTGCACTGAGATCTCATCCATCCCAGTAGCACTATACTTCACTATTGTATTGACGATCAAGTTTGGATCGTCAGGATCACAACCCTCTCGAACCAGACCCTGTTTGATGTCATCATCAAGTTCAATGAGGGTCTCAGCAATAGCCTCAGTATACCCCCAACACACTCCAATACAGTTTGGTTGGGCAAATTCTTTAAGACTATTCTCCTCACCAATCCTGACTGGTTCATACGTTGACCCTTTGCTATTTTCAATACGCTGTGTTGAATTTATCTGAGTGTGGTGGATGTCTGCTGCCTTTTCAATCAACTCGAATCGGGCACTGCTAGGCATGTATGCACACTCTTTTTCCTTGAGGGCAATTGGGGTTTTGAGTAAAGTCTCTCCCTTTGTTTTCAGAAATTTATGCTGTTCAGCATACATGTATCTCCCTTTTGTTGTTAGAGTGCCTACTTTTAATGCCAGACACTCGTCCACACTGAGGCAAACATCGGTCGAGCCAGTCCACATATCGAAAATCTAAAGGAAAAGGAAAAAGGAATGCAACAACGAAATAAATTATAATATGAACAAATTCAAAGGAGAAATAATACACTAGTATTCATGATTATAGAATTATACTAGAAAACCAGAAACTTTCACAAATATTTAATGACAGCAATTTTCTTGCCAATAAATTCTGCAAATTCCCCAAATTTTGTGTTGTGATAAATGTGATTGAATTATTTTGCTGCATGAAACTTTTGCAAATCTCAATCACACACAAAATTTGTAAAAAAAGTTTCTGGTTTTACATTATTGATAATCAAATAAAAAAAGGTCTTAGAGATAGGATATTTATGTAAGAAGCTCTTTAGAAACCTTACTGATATCAATACAAAAGAAATAAAATTACACATGATACAGAAAGAACATAAGGAGATGTACATTTCTGAGTCAGAAAGTGGCAAATTTGTTGGGGAGAGATATCAGAGCCCCCCCCCCCCCCCAACAGTAAGGGATGAATTACTGTTCATTTAAATTTTAGTAATGTATCAAGTGCTTTCACTACAAATGGAAAGTTTCATTTTAAAAATTATCTTTACAATTTTCACTGGTCTCACATCATATATTTAGATTTTTATGAAAATGAGACCAGACCCCCCCCCCAAAAAAAAAAGACATTTGAAGCTGATGAAACATACAGCTTTTTTTCGGTCGTCATTGTTCTTCACAAGATGGTCATGTAGAAGAAAGAGGAGCAAGTCAGTCTCATTCTCTTTGTATTTAGTGCTGAACTGAGTGATAAAATCAGAGGCTCCCTTGGCTCGTTTCCGGGCATGGTCCTTGCGTACAGCATGAAGACTTGTTTTCTCATTCCATACATGCTTTCTGCCATAGGGTGTATAGGCTGGATTTGGAGAGAAGAAAACCCTGCTGGTATCAACTGGCTTTTGTGGTAGAATTAGTCTGAAATAAGATGGCCCTGGATCACTGGAATGTGATATTTCCTTCAGCTCTTTTGTTACGTGAAGAATACATGGTGCAGCCAGCAATCCTGTGGATTCAGATGCCCTTCTCTTAAGGGCTGATGGTCCAGCATCCGTGGATGTACATGTAGACTTCCGTTTTGGAGCAGAACATGCAGCATTGCAAAGGAGGCAAGACTCCACCTGGTGTGGCGAGAAATCAGTAGGCCTCCGGTGACTTGTTTTGTACTCAGTCCATTCCGATTTACGAGCATCATTTCTGATCATCCATAATCTGTAAAAGAAAAAGAAAATACCCTCTCTGTAAGTGCACTTCCTTAACAAATAAGCGCCACGTTCCCTCATTTGAGAACTCATTTGAGAAATACAGGGCAACAGAACGCTTTCATTTTTTTCATGATAGGAACTAAAAACTTTGCACGAATATTACTGTATAAGCCATAAATTTCGCGGCCATAAATTTTCGCGAGTAGGACTAACCAGACTATTTTGCAAGTGGTTGAATTAGCGGTCGGAAAATTCTCAAATCTACAAACAGCGGTGATGATGTACTTTTGCAAAGCGAAGTGGTGAATTTCTGACCAGGAGACAACAAATTCATCCGACTTCTTATGTTGGCAATATTTTGGCGTGTTGTTAAATTCGCAACCCACTCGCGATTCGCGAAAATAAAACCCCCGCGAATATATGGCGTATACAGTATTTGAAACACAAAGACTAACATTTATGTTGATCTGATGCATTTGGTAACACATGAGTTGGGTATCAAGTTTTACATATTATATGTCACAGATTGCAAAAAAAGAGAACATTTTCTATTTGATAGATAGAAAGATTGGTAAAGCTGAAAAAAAAATTGCATGTCACATAAATATAAACATCCCTGATACTGAAAAATGCTCATACTTCTGTGAGTCATGTTTGTTAGAATGGACCTAAGCAGAGACAGGAGAGTTGTCCCATTTGCCCATTTGAGATTCACATAGATTTAGTGATCTGAGCTTTCAAACATTTGTAACTTTTGAGGTGTCGTGGTCTAGTGGATATGTCACCAAACTGTGGATCACATGGTTCGCGGTTTAAGTCCTGCCGCGGCACTAACGTCCTTTGGCAAGATATTAATCTACATGTACATTACCACTCTTACCCAGGAGATAATGGGTACCTGTGAGGATTGCCAAAAGTCATTGTGACTGTTTTTGCCATTGCCCTACATGCATGCATGTGAATGGTGCAAAATGGTAGGAATGCTCCCTAAGGAGTTGAGATGATGCACACTTGTGTGCGGGCTTGAAATCCAATGACCAGGGGTAATAATAAATACATGTAACACTGTAAAGCGCATTGAAGTATTCACATAATGCACTATTAAATGTAACATATTATTATATTATTATTACCAGTAGTTGGTCAATACCTTTCAAACCTTTCACCAACATGTTCGTCTAAATATCATGTTTTCACAAGATCAAACTAGTTAGAAAGGATGCCTTGCATTTTAAAATCCAAATGAAGTTCATCCTCAAATACTTATCCAAAGTCAGATAAAAGCGGTTTAATGGTCTGAGGACTGGTCAGATGGACAGACAATGGTGCCAAAAACCGAAAACCAGTGTGGTGGAGGCATAAAACTATACTGATGTCATTCTCGATGCAGGAGTGTAGAGATGAGCACTCCTTCTCCCCCCCCCCCCCCCCCCCTCCCTGGCAAGGAAACAGAAAAAAAAAATTTTTAGCATACCTGCATGCTCCACAAATTCTTGGTGGGTGAACATCATCCTTATCAAGCTCAACATCAACTTCATGGATACTCAGTATCAGGTGTTTGTACTTGTCCTTCAAAGTCAAATTATTCTGATTCTTCACAAACCGCCCACACAGGCGGCATGTTGATGCGAGTACCTTCCTATGCACTTCAATGCTTTCCATGACAGCTCAGTAGTTCCAGATCCAGCACGAAAGGAATATAAACATGACATAAATTATCACTTTGGGGTGGTTTTTCCTCCATTGCTGATACCCATTTAGTTCTGTTTTCACTAAAAAAAAAAAATTATGGTTAACAGAAAATAGCAAAATTATGAATAATTTACTTGCGTGACGATCAATGAGAAATTAGCTTGACAGGAGAATCCTGAAAATTTATCTTTTTATCTGAACTCTTATTTGTTACTGGCTCTTTTGAATTGTTGCAATTTGGGTTAGATCTACAGCACAGTAGTTGTACAGCCTGCCACAAGGCATGTATTTAGACATAGATCTACAAGTAGAATAACACTCAAGCTCACATGGTATGCCTGCAAGTATGCATTGACACTGCATGGACACAATCACTGACATGCACAATGTTTGTCCGAAAAAATAATTGTATTTTTTTGCAGGTTGGTGTTCTTTTGAGCATTTTTACTTTTTAACTGGTAAATGGGAGATTAAGATGTCAAAATAATTCAAAGATGACCAATCCACAAAAATGTCTAATTTTCAGATAAGCAAACAATATATGGATATACATGTACTAAGTGATCAAACTTTGTGAGAAAATAACCCTCACCATGCCAGCGCACTTCCAGGTCACCAAAGCGATCCTACCAAGCTAGCGTTGCCGAGCCAGAGTGACGAGGCTCCGCTTGAAAAACAGCCGAAGCTACACCTCTGCATCAAATGGGATACATCCAGTAGATCAACCAACAATAATCAGAGATGCCAACCTCCCAGAGCACAAATCATCAGTAATGATAAAGCTGAAAATCAGTAATTTGGAGACAAATCAGTAATTTTCTGCGCAATGCTAAAATGGCCAGAGCAGTTCCAGTGAGCAAGCGTGCATAAGTACATATATTAGGACATGCAGAGATGCCAACCTTCTCCAACAAAAAAAAGTATGATGGGGTGACCATATTTCGCGCACATTTTAAAAATTTCTAGGAATGTGAAATTCCATCTGTAATTTCTCATATTCTACAGTAATTTATTCAAAACGATTCATACCAAAAGGAAAGCTAAATATTAGTCTGCAAATGTGTCCAAGAAGGAAGCTGATCGACTAAGAATTTCGGAGATATCCCGATTTCAAAATTCGATGTCGGATCGCTACGCGCATGGAACTGAAAATGGGTCATGAAAACAGCGAGACCTTATTTCACGCACGCGAGTTTGCATCTACTTAATCCAACATAACAATCCATCAAAGGTAAGTTATTTACATCATTGGCAAGGCAATTTTATCATACAATCATTTGGTATCATGCTTTACTTACAAGTTTGATGACATCTTCTCTCAAAATGACGATTTCTAGACCCTTGTCGGTACTTCATATTTTCAGAAACGGACGCAAAAAAGTAGCAAATTTTGCCGATTTTTCGTCAATATCTTCAAAACTTCTCACCCAATTTGAAAGAAAATTTTGTCTCTAGGTAATTTTAGGTTCCTCTATCGATTGGTGCTATCAGATTTTCGAAATTCTTTCTAGTTTTTGAGATATTACCCTGTGCGCGAACTTAGGACACGCGCGAAATATGGTCACACCACCATACTCTAGGATGGAATATTAAAAACAGTATTTTTGAACAAAACAAAGTATTCCACGAAATGTTGCAATAACAAGGTTCATTCATTAAAAAAAAATGCCTTAATCACCAACTTCACTGGCAGAAGTGTTAACACCAATGACCAGAGCTGCTAACCATGTAGGAAAAAACAACAAAAAACGAAAACAAAACCAAATAACATGAAGCAAAAGTTTTCACATGCACAGACCCCTCCTCCCCCCCCCAAAAAAAAATCAGTGAGGGCCCAAGGGCGTTTTTATTCACAGCACAGCCCATCCCCCCCCCCCCCCCCATTATTCTTGGGATACATGTAGGCCTGTATTGTAAGCACAAACTCTCCAAAATATTTCCACAACAGACAGATGACAGAAGTTCATATAAAGACTTCCCAGCCGGCAGGGCAGAAGCCATATTTTTTAAAGGAAAATTACTTTATCTTCATTCCATGACATTCCAGAAACACTTAAATTTAAAAAAGCAAATAATTGAAAGATCTTCGTAAATGGTTTGTATAAACATGATAAAGATTCTCTTTGGTTAACTAAAATCCGACAAGGGAACCGTAATTTTGACACCATAGGCCAGCCATAGTCAAAGGCATATTCTGTGGTTTTCAGACCAATATCAGTGTAAACATAAATTGTATCAACGATTTTTAAAATGAATACTTTGAAATATTTGTGTTTAAACTTATAATATGAATATTTTTGTAACTTTAATATCATGATCAAGCCTAAAATCATTGTGTAAAACGTTCATAGCATTTGATTGTTACTATGAAAATATATGGGTGTATTTTGATAAACTATCAAATGACGACATCCCGGGGTACCTATCTAACGTAAAAACCGACTCACCAAAACATGAAATCAATAGGCATATGTTTTTTATTCTACAAGTGAATCTACTGTGTAATTTACATAACTTAAAAAGTGTTTGGCATCTATTATACCTTTATTTTATTTTCATTTTTTTAATTTCCTAATTCATTCATATATTTGCAGTTTTAGTTAACTTTAGCTTTTTAAAATATAGTGTAATTGCAACCAAGGCTACGAGTCGGCTCCTATTCTTGCCGATAGTATCGATATCACGAGATGTCTAGCTAGTGAGCTCTTCGTGAAACAGTTCAGGAAGATCATAGACATCTCTGTAGTTGGTGGATAAAGTTATGACTGTCCTGTCGTTGGTTTCAAGAAACAGGCCCCAGGATGGTATTCAGCCAAAATAGCGTCCGGTTTGTGAAAAGGACGGAGCTGTGTATTTTGCGAAAAAAATGTCTACTACCCGCGCATGCACTGTTCAGTGCACTACATCTGACAGCTAAATTTTTATGACATGCACATAGAGTATTGAATCTTGTAGTTGTACATAAATATAGAAAAGGAAAAACAAAGAAATACATTAGGAAAGAGAAAATGATAGATTAAAGGAAAAACAAAGAAATACATTAGGAAAGAGAAGAGGATATAACAAACAGGACAAACAAAGAAATATATAATGAGAGAGAAAAGAATAACTTAGAGGAAAAACAAAGAAATACATGAGAGAGAAGAGGAAAGATTAAATGAAAAACAAAGAAATACATAAGGACAGAGAAGAGGATAAATTAAAGGAAAAACAAAGAAATACATAAGGAGAGAGGAGGAAAGATTAAAGGACAAAGAAATACATAATGAGAGAGAAAAGGATAGCTTCGAGGAAAACCAAAGAAATACATAAGGAGAGAAAAAAGGAAAGATTAAAGGAAAAACAAAGAAAAACATAAGGAAAGAGAACTGAAGATGATATTTAAATAAGGAAAAACAAAAAAATACATGAGAGAGGAGAGGATAGATTAGAGGAATAACAATAAATATACATAACAAGAGAGAAGAGGATAGACTATAGGAAAACTAAAGAAATACATAAGGAGAGAGAAGAGGAAAGATTAAAGGAAAAACAAAGAAATACATAAGGAATGAGAAGAGGAATATAAAAAAAGAAAAAACAAATACATAATCAGAGAGAAGAGGATAGATTAGAGGAAAAAAAAGAAATAAATTAGGAAAAATATGCAAGCGCGGGCAGGGTATTTATATTTGACATGCCATCTCTCTGTTTCCGTTTCTGTTTAGGCGTCTCCGTCCTAGCTAAAAACGTAACAAATACGGGAAAAACGGAACAGTTGGCATGGTTTTGACAAAAGTCACTTTAACATACGGTACTGCTGATCAGGCCCCTGGGAGCCGGGGGTGCTGCAGCACCCCCTAACTTCTGTATATTTTCACTACAAAAAGTTTTAAAAAAATGAAATTGAAAAGTTGATATTCGGGCAAAAGGTGTCAGCCCTCCCCCTTCCGAAATCGGGCCCGTATGATCAGGATCTCTACATCCTCAATTTTTTCTTAATTTGTGGGGGGGGGGGGGGCGATAAGGGTGCAAAGGGCGTCCCCCTTCGGCACTGGGCAAAGGAAATTTCCTCCATTTGGGAAACCACCACTTCATATTCGGGCAGCGAGGTGCCAGAATATGCACATATTTGGTCAGCGAGGTTCCTGTATAATTATGTAACTTCTGTATGCAACTTCTGTACATTTTCAATATGAAAAGTTGAAAAAAATTGGGGATTAAAAAAAAAAAAGTATATAATATTATTAAGGCAATAGGTATCAGCACCCCCCCCCCCCCCCCCCTGCAAAAATGGTCCCATACGATCAAGATCTCTACATCTGTGATTTCTTTTCTTATTATTTCTGGGGAGATTAGGTTGCAGCATTTTTGTCATCAAAGATGGTTATCACACCCTAAAAATTTGTTGGCAAAATTGGATGTCACACCCCCCCCCCCCCAATAAAATGTTCTAGCGACGCCCCTGCTCGCACAAACAATTAAGACAACACATTTTGTCGTGTTATGAACAGATTTCCTTCCTTACTTCCATGTACATGTAACTACAATAATGCAAATTGTGTGTATTGCAGGGTTGAAAAAAAAAATCTGATTTTTAAAACCTAAATCGATTTAAAGATCTTAATATTGTTCCTATAGAAAATAAATACATCAACTCTTACTTGGACGAGTTTTTCAGTCAAAAAATAAGAAAAAATCAAACAGTGATTTTGTTATGTCAACAAATTTTCTTATGTATTTCTTTGTTTTTTACTCAAACTGGTGATTTTCTTTAAGAAAATTTAAAGTTGATTTCAATCGTGTCAACCCTGATGCGTCTCTGCACCCCTCCCCACATCCCCCCTCCCCCCGCATGAGAGGCTTGACTGAATCTGGGTGGGTCAGTTGCACTCAAGTATCTGGTCAAGGCAAGACCATGCTGTGGGAGGAGTTGGGAAAAAACTAGAATGCGCAACCAAGATCTTAGTGGCATCTTCCAGTGGCATCGTCCTGGAGAAGACTCCTTGCAACTCAACTTTCAGTTTTAAAATCATGTGAGTAAATTTCATGATTTTCCTTGCATTCAAATTCATGATTTTTGGAAGAATTTTGAAGTTAAAAGGTTATAAAATTATGAAGATATAAAGTTATGTCAGAAGGAAAATGTGACATCTATATTGAACTGTTTAATTTGTAGATAAATAGGAAGAAGGTATTAAAGGGGAATTAACCTCAAAATATAAATGTGCTTATATTCAAAGATGTAATCTATTCCTTCTTGTTGTCCTACGTAGTTTTGCATCAAAATATACGAGATGGGTATAAATCAAGATTTTCTCTGCAAAATTTATCGTCTGCAAGCGATACCTGGGGGCTGCCATTTTCTTCATGTGTACATAAAGATATTTTCAATCCGAATGCAAAATTGTCTTTCTTCTTGATACAAAATCCCATTTGAGATTTAAAATATTTAACAGATATATACATATATTCTAAAAACGAAAATGTGTTTTATATTTCTTTGAAAATTACTATTTTACTAATTATATATCTATTTTCTTGATACTATGACGTACACGATGGAGCAAATTAATTCAAATTTATGGACGATAACTTTACCGAGCGTCAATAGTGACAAACTATGCATTCACCTGCTTTGAGAAAATGGACTTCAATAGTCTGAATGCGCGTTGTATATAAATTATTTTCTGCTCTGCCAGGCAAGCCCAAGAAATCGATTTCTATTTAGCAAAACCAGAGAATTTAAAAAGAAATCTATAGATTTCAAAGTTTAGAATATATGTATACACCTGTTATCTATTTTCCATCATATATGGTGATTTATTTTTGTAATGCAGAGGTGCACTTTAGCTCTATGATTAAAAATATCTTCCTGACCGGAACGGTTTCCAATGGTTCTTGTACAACTCCATATCATGAAGAAAATGGCAGCCCCCATGTAAAGTGTTAGCAGATGATACCGTGTGCTAGAATGTCCTGATTTAAACCCTCTTCTGATATTTTATTTCTAAAGTGATACAGGCCAATGATTAAGAATATATTACACCTTTGAACTTATAATTTGGGGTTAATTCTCCTTTAATTTTCACTTTATTTGATATCTAATAATGCAGAAAGAATAAGTGAATCTTTTCTTATAAACTATTGGACTCTGTACCAGTTTTGGAAAGTTTTGGTTTTGAAAAAGGAGAGTAAGAAAATTGCATTTTAATTCATGCTTCATTTTTTATATAACTATATTTGTTGGAATAATGTGTTCTTGCATAAGTGATAATTGCATAATTTTATTTCAGGATGACGATTTATTGATAAGTTTATCACAATACATAGCTATATTCCTGATAATGATATATCCAGGAAGGATTACAGGAATAGTTGTGAAGTTTATATCATAATTTAGAGGCATACTGTATTTATAAGCCATAAATTTTCGCGAATAGGACTAACCAGACTATTTCGCGAGTGGTTGAATCCGCGGTCGGAAAATTCTCAAATCTACAAACAGCGGTGATGATGTACTTTTGCAAAGCAAAGTGGTGAATTTCTGACCAGGAGACAACAAATTCATCCGACTTCTTATGTTGGCAATATTTTGGCGTGTTGTTAAATTCGCGACCCAGTCGCGATTCGCGAAATTCACGAAAATAAAACCCCCGTGAAATATATGGCGTATACGGTATATACTCCTGGAATATAGAAAGAGCTAGCGTTTTCAGCAGTTGCCATGACTTTGTTTGGTACCATAATATTTTCAACAGCTGTCGAAATGGATGAGCTGGGCTCCGCCTCTTCCCCATGCTCCGACTGGTACATGTAAATTGACCGGCTGAATACGCGTGTACAACGAGCCTTGGTTTTCGACATCTTGGTCAGTTTTCTTCAAACATCGAAGCGATATTGATATTGATATTGATATTGATAATAGTTTATTTAAATCAGCACATGGCAGCCCAAAGGCTGAATTGAGTGTGATGTACAATAAAAACACATATAGATATTTATACAAGATTCGAAAAACATTAAAACATTAAAAATTCACATATATACAATATTTTAAAAACATATGGAGATAGCATATAAAACAAAGAGACATAATATGTCATTGCACCATTACTGTCTTGTATTTTTAATTTATCACTATTATAATATTTATTATCATTATTATTATTATTATTATTTATTGTTATTATTATTATATTATTATTATTATTATTATTATTATTATCATTGTTATTATTATTGATATTATTATTAATATTATTTTTATATTATTATTATTATCATAATTATTATTTTTACTAATATTACTGTTATCATAATTGTTATTAATGGCAATAACAATATCATTGCTACTGTTAATGTCATTATTATTAATTATTATAAAAGTGATCATGAAGACTATTATAATTATTACTATTATTGCTATTATTATTATTATTATTTTTACATCATCACCATTGTTTTAATTATTATTATTATTATTATTATTATTATTGTTATTATTATTATTATTATTATTGATACAAATGTTATTACAATTATTAACATTAAATTTTTTACTTTTATATTTATTATTATTATATTTTATACTATTATTGATGTTATTGCTGTTATTATCATTATGAAAGAGAGTTACCAGGCATTAGAAATACAGTTTAGGAGGTATGACAAAAAAGTGAAGAGAATAAAAATATGACAATGAAAGTAATTGAAATAAATTAAGACTACACCTAAAATCCCGTTCTATTCAAATTACATAGTAATGTATGACTTTGGTGATATGAGTATTTTTGTTGTTCCATTTGCAGATTTCATTTAGTACATAATCACCACAAAAATTAAGTTAACATGATTATAGATGATGAATAAAAAGAGAAATCAACACGGCTACATTTACCTGTTGTAAACAATAACTGAGAAAAGAGACTGGGTTTTATGAGTAACAATGGAAAATAAGATAATAAAATCAGATACTAAAAGGTTGTCTTGATACATAAAAGATATCCCAATTGATGTCATAGTAGAGGAGGGAGCATATTTATGGAACAATATTGCACTATGAAAATTACAGGAAAAAAAAAAAGTAACAAAATTATCCTACTTTAATCTTAATCAGGGGATAAAATGATGAGAATACTCTGTAAGAAAAATATTGTTTGTAATATTGAAGGCCTACACAATTCACTGGCCACTGTACATAAATCACTGATTATTTAACAGTCGCAAGAGGTAAGGCAGTGGGCTGTTTTTATGCCTTCCATTCTACATTTTACTTCTCTCAGCTTATGGCTATTTCTCAGATTTGGGCCTTGGTTTAGTTTTCGTGATGATGGCAGCCAGTTGTGAAATCTGGAGTTAGGCACAGCAATACCCTTAGCAAATTTTAGACAAAGTGTCACACGACGCTCACGAAGAGATTGGAGGTTGCAACATTTCAGGGCATCTGCATAGGAAGAGTAAGACGAGCCAAGCATGAGGCGGCAAGCTCTTTTTTTGGATCTTCTCAAGCTGCTCGCTCTGACCTTTCGTTAGTCCAGAGCTCCAGACCGGAACACAGTATTCAAGGACTGGCCTTACATAAGTAGAGTAAACAACAATCAGGTCCTTGAGTGGTAAATTAAAACCCCTTAAGATCCTGAGCATGTGAAGCCTCATGTTAGCTTGCCTTAGCATGTTTTGAACCCGTGTGGACCACTTGAGATCACTTTGGATCATTACACCAAGTAATTTAACAGAACTTTGATCAGTTAAGATAGACCCATTGATACTAATCACTGGAGGTGGAGGGTTATTCCTTGCAAAACTAATGTTCATTGTTGAACATTTACGGGGGTTAAGAGTCATGCCGTTTGTCTTTGACTTGTACCCTGTGTAATGACCTCTATGAACTGTCACCTTTGACCTACATGAACAAAAATTTAATCAGTTCGTCTCATTATGGTGATGCATACTAGTTCCAAGTTTGAAGTTAATGGATCAAATGGTTCTTGAGATATCATGTTCAGGCTAAAACCTGCAATTTCAGAATTGACCTGTATGACCTGTGACCTTTGACCTACGTATCCCAAAATCTAATGAGATCGTCTTCTATGGTGATACATGCTAGTACTAAGCTTGAAGTTCATACCTCAAATGGTTTCTTGAGATATCGAATTAACAAGGCTAACACCTGCAATTTCAGAAATTGACCTGTGACCTTTGACCTACATACCCTAAAATCTAATCAGATCCTCTTCCTATGGTAATACACACTAGCACCAAGTTCAAAGTTCATACCTCAAATGGTTGAGTTATCACGAGAACAAGGCTAACACCTGAAATTTCAGAAATTGGCCTCTGTGACCTTGACCTTTGACCTACATACCCAAAAATCTAATCAGTTCCCCTTCCTATGAAGTTCATACCTCAAATGGTTCTTGAGTTATTGCTAGAATGAGGGTAAAACCTGAAATTTCAGAAATTGGCCTCTGTTACCTTAACCTTTGACCTACGTACCCCCAAATCTAATCAATCATCTTCCTATGGTGATACATACTAGCACCAAGTTTGAAGTTCATACCTCATGTGGTTCTTGAGTTTATCGCTAGAATAGAAAGCGGGACGGACGAACTG